>JAJJMC010029825.1:1534978-1625700 GCA_023531435.1 Papaver californicum
GAACTTGATTCTCTAAGATTACATAAGCAATTTATCTTGATAAACATCAGACTTGTAGAAGATTGAAAAAATTGTCTAGTTGCATTAAATTGCTTGGATATAGCTTGTTCATTAAGATTGATTATTTAGATAATCATTGTCTTTGTTTGATCTTTTGACCAAAAAAGTTTATTGACCAAACGAAAGATCCTTTGAGTACTCTACTTTATCACCAATCTAAATATTAATTCTGTGTGATTAGTAAGTGAGTTGGTTACTGAAGTAGGTTAGTCTTTTACTATTTCGGATTATGATACAAAGGAGTCAGGTGCAAAAGTCTTCACAGTGGGGAGTCAACTCAATATAGTAAACTCTATCTCGGGATTCACGTGTGTTGGCCAGATTGGATGTAGGCACAGGGATACTGAGGAAACTGGGTAACTTAGGATAGTTTACTTGGTTTCAACTATATAAAGTTGCGGTAGTCAATTTTTATATCGGCTTAATTATGAGAGTATTCAAAACTGGATTAGTTTTCGAGGTTTTCCTTCCAAGCAGTTTCCTCGTCAACAAAATCTTGTGTGTCTATGTGATTTATTTACTTTATGTATTATAATTGTTATTATAATTAAATACTCATACATTAATCCCTTTTTAGTAGTCATCCTATATTTGGTTCAAATAGAACTTTGACTATTACCAAGATTTATCTTGTTGAAATAATTTTTTGGTTGTTATTGTTTTGATAAGATTATACAAGGTGAAATCTGCATAGATTGATATCGAAAAGAATGTGGTGTACTTACTACCCTCGTCATTTTAACTCTAACCTTAAAGACATGGAAGACAAATCAAGCTGTCAAATTTTCACGTCGTCACCTTGTCACCACATTACGTCTATGCTCCCCTTGTTCATACTGGTCGGTACTATACTGAATTTTAAAAAAATCTTGTTGATCGAAATTTCTAATTTCTAACACAATATTATATTAACATTGGAAAACGTACCAGTAAGTAGGGAATTGGGAAAAAAATCTATACAATATATGTTCCCATATATCTCTACTACAGGATACTAAAATCGTCATTCTGAATTATCTTCTAGGAGATTTGGCCAAAAATCTGAAGCATGTTACAACTGAAAAATCCATGTAATTTTCCTAAATTCGTGATATCATGCCACTTTGACCAACCAAATCAATCCTAAATTCAGAAATTCTTTTGTGATAAGACAATTCAGTCTCTTAGCTTCCAAAGTTGGGCATCAAATATCAAAATCATATATCAGATGAAGTTTTTACATCCCTTCTATTGAACGATGCAAAAACAGAAATTTCCAGACAATATGCAAGCATCCTCTCTTAAATCTTCCCACATTGGAGCTTCTAGGAAGTCTTGTAACACTTGATCTCCCATCCCGTGCCGGAGCCATATGACTCTCCTTATCTTCTTGATAGTCGGTGCCAGCCCAACCCCAATATCTTTACCTCCAACTTCTTTTTGACGCCCCATCTTCTTCCTGGGGATATGGTCGACATTGGTTACCTTTGATTAATTCACACACATGGCTAGCAAAAAAATATTATTTAAATTTGTCGATACTCGATATAGTTTTTAGTCAAATATATACTTGAGCTATCAAAATTACCAAGTCTTCATTAGACTTGACGATCTCATTAGACTTAGATATTCATCAATCTTATTAATTATAGTGTCATGTCACACATAGCAGTCTTATCTCGGCTGACATTGTGAAATACCAATGTTATTGAATATAATTTGAAATACACATAACAGTTTCTATTAGACTTACCCTTTTTATTAAACTCGGTAGCCATCTTCTAATTAATTAAAAGTGTTATAATGATTAGTACCATTGTCTTGTCTCAGGTAGCACTGTGGAATACTAATAATACTTAACTTACTAAAACACAAGTCTCTACGAGGCTCGCCTCAGTAAACTAATTGCTTAGTATGATTAATTCATTCTTATATCAAGTGTCGGCTCAACCACTTGACCAGGTCGTTACTCATAGATAACTTAAACAGGTAGTCTCTCACAGATGACTTGAACATGTAGTCTCTTACAAATGACTTATGACTCGATAATAACATTATTTAGCTCTATTACTAATTTATCACGAGACATAAAATACGTAACATGAGGGAATATTCTTTAGGATTTTTTTCTGACGATCAATGGTATATACAGTGTGACGGTACACCCACAACGAGAAAGAAACCAATAGTCGTACGAAAGTTGCGAAGATGAGAGAGTAGTGGGTGTGTGCACATCAGTCTTCCCTACAATTGCGTCATGACTTCAACAACGTTCTCCACTTCTTACGAGATAAGTGTGAGTTTAATTTATAAATATATGACTCAGTTTATTTGCAAAGACATCCTGGTTTTAGCAATCTTAGTCTAACATCGGTGTTGATGGTGAGTTTTTGAAAATGGAGAAAATCGTAATATTGCTTTTGCCCTGCTGCAGAAGCATGAAATAAATATGTATAAATTTCTGACCCGACATCAGAATTATGGATACGTACTTCTGTCTTATATTCCACAAGAGAATTGAGAATACGTATTCAGCTCATGCCTAAATTAGTCCTCTAACTCTTTTATATATGTATGCGCCCGTAAAATTTCAGGGATTTACCCGGCTAAACCCTCGTTATTTCATGTATGTCCATGCAAACTATCTATATTAATCAGAACATGCTGATTATCTAAAATTGTGAACATTCAGAATGGATGCTATGATAACCCTGAATAAAGACACTAATTAAATGCATTTATCTAAATGCATAGTCGTATCGAACATTGTCTCAAATCGCAAAGTTCCACAGTTGAATTCCTTGAATATGTTCTGTATGCACTACACAAGGCCAGCACCAGTGCATGTGCTAGCATCAGCGCTAACACTAGCGCCTGTGTTGCCAGCGTTATCCTCGCCGATGCTCACGCCAGCGCCTCTCGCCAATGCTTCCGCGCTATCCTCGCCTTCTCGTGCCAGCACCATCTATCATCTACTCGTACCAGCGCCGCCCTCGCCTGCTCGTGATGGTAACAATTTGGCCGTGTTGGCATAAACTTATTTATAGTACTATCTTACGATAAACTATCGAATTACTCATGTATTTTGAGACCGTGACTCCACTAACTCCTACATGAGCTCCCCTCACTATCAAGAACCTCTCCAACACAGAAGAGAGGGTCAACCAAAGAGTCATAACCTTGACGAAGTCCTCCACTCTCCAGAGACACTATATCTTAACCCCTTCACTAACTATGTCGTCATATATGGTAAGCGCCTGCAACCCCTAAAGAGGATGAGACGCATCCCAACTCTACTCCATAAAATAAAACTTCAATAACTAGAGAAAAGTATGACAGGGGGCTGTTTACCGCATCTCATCCCCTATGACAATTAAAAATTCAGAAGATAGCCTCAAGAGTCGCCTCCAGGAACATAATCTTTTAAGACACCCGTAGCACCACGTCGGCAACTTGACACCTTTCAGCTCATCCTCTTCACCTTCGACGTCTCCAGAGGACTTCGCCCATATGAGCGTTCTAAGCATACCATTATCACATCCAGAAAGATTAAACAAGCTTATGTGCCAAAGGTTCAGAATAAGACACAATTTCATTCAGTCATTTGTTAGTACCTAAAAATTGATTCTAGGCAAAACAATGTACTGTAGAAGTACTTTATTTAGATTCAGAGATCAAAATCGTACAAAGCAAGCCTAAACTACGATAGTAGCCGTTCCGCCCTGCTTCGATCACGATGAAATAAAATGGGTTGATCTTAGGGGAGGGAAGCAAAAAAAGTTTAAGGAATTTTGTGTGTTGAATTTTGTGTAACTATTGAGAGAAATCACAGAGATTATCAGAATTGTAAGCTTGTTGTGTTTTCTGAAATGGGCTAAGGATCCTATTTATAATAGTTGGGAACACACGTATTTTCCTTGTAAAGTTGAAGAAGTAATGAAGAAATGGAGAAGTGGGAATCGTGGGGATAATGGCTTAACCGCCTTGGAATCTTCGGGAAACCATGACTCCACTACTTCATTAATCGCTTCAGATTTACCACTACTCTGTAACTTCCAGTTCATGGGGTGTTGTCATGCTACATGTTGATGTAACTGCCAGACTAAAACCCATGAATAATCCCCCCATGTAACATGATTTGATTTCTCGTAGGAATTGGTGGAGTCATGGACTCCAACAATGTGAACTTTGTTAATTTAGCGTAGTAATGTAATATTTGTAGCATATTTGCATCATGCAATTTTTGCTAGCACAGGAAAAAGAGAATGGCGCGACATCAACAGAGGCGTGGCGCGGCAGAGGCGCAACATAGGGGCGCGACTGGAGTTTTTATGCCCCATGTGGGCTCTTTTGTATGATTTTTTGGCTTGAATTTCGACTTTGTTGGCTTAGTTGTCTTATTGGTTTGACACATTTGTGCTGGGAACGTGGCTAGGACTTGTTAGGTCTGGTACTTGTTAGTGCCAGGACTTCTGCCTATATGACATTCATAATTGGCATTTGTTAAATGCTATGACTACGATTATGGCCTATTTAGGGTTTCTCATACTTGTGAGATTTAATTGTTTAGCATTTATGCTTAATTTTATGTAGTGCATACAAAACATTTTCAAGAGATTCAACTGTGGAAGTTTGCAACTTGAAATTATGCTTGATGTGACTTTGCAACTAGATGATATGCATCTAGATAATGTTTTCATTCAAATATGGCATAACTTCTATTCTGGAATGTTTGCAACTTTGTATAATCAACATGTTCTGATTAGTACAGATAGTTTGCATGGATGCGTATGGAATAACGAGAGTTTTAGCCGGGTAAAGCCCTGAAAGTTTGGAGGAATATGCATATATAAAGAGCTACTAGTCTAATTTAGCCATGAGATGAACATGCATTTATCAATTCTCTTGCGAAATGTAAGATAGCAGTATGTATTTATAATTATGATGTCGGGTTAGGAATTTCATAAATATTTATTTTATGCTTCTGCAACTAGGAAAAAAACAATATTACAATGTAAAAAAATCCACCATCAATATTAAATCCCCTGCTTAGCGCGGAATCATAATGTGTTTCGTGGTAAGCACTAGATGGTGACAGTGAGACAAAAAATATTCAAAATTTGAAACAGGTTCTTCTAAATCATGTATAAATTCATGGGTGAAAAGTATGTATAAATTTCCCCTGTATAAGCAGGTTCTTCTAAATCATCATCATCATCTGAATAATTAGTCGAATAATCATCAGTATAATCTAGAGTGGAACAAGATATACCGAATTCAGATGTCATATAGTATCTCTATTCTTATAATCATAAGTGTCAAGTTCATTATCATTCTCAAAGCACAAAGATTCATGGTTCCTAACGGTTTTATTATTAATATCATGAGAATCATAAAAATCAGAACTCGAATCATTATAAAGAGGACAATCATCTACTTGATGCAAAAGTTCAGAAAGTATTTGAGTAGATCGTTCAATTGATTTGACAATATTTGACAACAATGTTCAATTGATTTTCCCATGTCGTGAGTCCACTAATCCATCTTAGATGAGAGTGATGCAGATGGTTCACAGGTATGATTGATCATCCCTCTCATACTGTGAATTATACGTGTGTGAATAATAATTGGAATTAGTATAATGTGACTCATAACCTGGGTAAGGTTGGTAATAATCATAACCTTCACAAGGTACGGAATGATCATACCCATGAGAATAATTCCAATCATTATTTACACACTCTTTTCTCCTAGGTTCCTGATAATAAGAAGGTGTATATGCATATTCCCCAAGTGAACTATTATATGGCTCCTCTTTCTCGTCTCTTTTGGAACGATTCCAAAATGCAATAAAAGAAGCCAAATCACCGGGATCCATAATACAAGGCAAAATTTACCCAATAACTCACCTTGCAAAAGCTTTGCGAGAATATCAAATATTACTTACTTTTCACCAGTGAATGATTCCAATGGCACTCTTCAAACTAAGAATGGTACCAGATGGATCAATGGCACTCTTCAAACTAAGAATGGTACCAGATGGAAAACTTGGAAGGTTTATAAACAATCACAAGCAAGGATGACTCAACCAAATCAAACCTATTAAATCTAGCAAACAAAAAGCGTGATGGCTCCACTTAGATTGTTTCTAGACCAGCTTCTATCCTTTCGAAAGGCAACTAGTTATAGTTTTAGCAAACCTCTTAGAATGATCCGAATTAGATTGATTCGAATAGAAAAAGGATAAGCTCTAAGGAAATTTGATAACCATGTCTCTTTAGCAACGTTTCCTTGGGTTACAAGGCGTCTCAAATCTTCTTAAAATAATCTTCCTGAACTTTGAGTTAGGCTAACAGAGTAATCAATTCAGTCCTTTTGAATGACTTTCCTATAAGCTTGTTACCCTATCGGTCTCTTTCTAATAAAAATTTTAAGCTTAAGTTCGCGTTTGGTAACGTGTTCCTAAAGTGGCCAAGAAGGAAACGGTGATGAAATCCGAGTCGACACCAAGAAGGAAACGATGTCGAATCGGGCCGCTGACACATGACTCATGTGTCAGCGTACGAACCCAAGGGGCTGAGACAATATCATAATTGTCGTCCTTCCATGTGCAGTTTATATTTAATACTACCCTTCCTAGGGTTTGAAAAATAAAAAATAATGTCCAAAAATAAAAGAAAATTACAAAAAAAATTAAAGATTTCCTACTACAGTTTTTCCAAATTAAAATAACAAATAAAAACCCTAAAAAATAAAAATTAAATAAAAATAAACTCATTGTCTTCTTTTCCATTCTTTACTCCAAGTCTTTTAATCACCAAAATCTTTGGCTCAAATTCTTTTCGTTTTCGTTCCAAAACCTGTAGCAAAAGAGAAATACCCAAACAAATAATCATAAAATAGGACAAAATAATAAAAATCTAAAAATAAAATCTAACCTAAAAACAACTCCCTGGCAGCGGTGCCAAAAACTTGATGCGTCGGAAAACCGACTTTGTTTTACCGCAAGCGCACAATGTTGAAAGATATAGACAAGAAAAATTACGGTTCGTTCCACGAGGAGTGTGTATTACTTATACTAATTAATTCAAGTAACTTTCAGGTCAAAAGAAAATTAATAAAGATATTTTTTAGATTTTTAAAATAAATTATTAAATTAACGAATGAATTAAAACTATTTAACAAAGATTGAAATCAATAATAGAAAAACGTTAAGGTTTCGAGAATCCGTTGTAGATTAGGGTTTACTTGCGTTCATCACAAAGGGTATCGATTTTACTCGTGTAAAATAACAAATCTAGCTACTGATACACGAAAGATATTTCGTTTAAGAATCAAAGAAAAGAATTTTCAAAAAGAATTGTTTGTTCTCAACCTAAGGTAGAATTTCGAAGTACTAGGTATATGTGGCATAAATAGTCAAAGAATATTCATAAAACGATTATCGCGAAAGGGTCCATGAGTTCTTCTACTAATCAAACAATGAACTATACATGGCATAGAACATGAAAAATCATCGAGAAAGATAAAACATTGAAAGAGAGACAAAACATTAACATTAAGCTTTTATAGTTAAAAACCCTAGTTTTGAAACACAAGAAGATCTATCTCTACAAGTTCCTCCTTTCACCCTAACAAAAAGATTTAGCTAGACATGGATTTCTCAAAATCCATTAAAAATATTAAAGAAAACAGAAGCTAAACCTAGTTTTCACTATCGCGCCATCCTCGCCAATGCTGCTGCGCCATCCTAGCCTGCTCGTGCCAGTACAATCTCTCACCTGCTCATGCTGGTAACACTTCGGTCGTGTCAATGGCAACTATATGCACTTCTAGCACAACTTGCATGTTAAAAACATGCCACAAATATGCTAGAACCATGTTGTGTTGGCATAAACTTATTGATAGTATTATCTTACGACAAACTCCCTAATTACTCACGTACTTTGAGACCATAACTCCACTAACTCCTATAAGAAATAAAAACATGTTAGATGGGGGGATTCTTCATGGGGTTTTGTTATGGGGGTTTATAGCAACATGCGGCGTGGAAAAATCCCATGATGGGAAAGTTACAAGTAATGGTGACAGTTATAACAATTAAAGATATGATGGAGTAGTGGTTTAGAAGTTTTCAGAAACTTCCCAAGCATAACAGGCGTGGCTATACCATTACCTCCACGATCTCCATCTCTCCATCTCCTCTCTACCTTCACTATTTACGAGGAAAGAAGTGTGTATTCCTAACTACTATAAATAAGCTAATTAGTCTATTCAGAAAGACAGAACAAGCTTATCATTCTCAAAAGATCTGTTATTCTCTATAGTTCAACATATTACACACAATTCATCACCACTGATTTCCTCAATTTTCTCTTCTTCCCTCCCCTAAGATCAACCCATTTTCTCTCCTTATGACCGAAGCAAAAACGTGAACGTTCATTTTCTTGGTTTAGAGTCAGACTCACATTTATAAATCGCATTCGCACCCACCAATCACGTAGGCATTTATAACCTGCATCTATAGGAAATTTTTAAATTTGTATATCATTATCGCGTTCGAACACGAAAATACGTAGTTTAGTTTCCTCGGAAAAAGCAGATTTAAGTATAATCATCCACACGTAACCTGCATCATAACCTGATTTCAAAAAGATAATAATTCAAAGTTTTTTCCAACCTGATCTAAAAGTGGTCTTTAAAAAAAAACGTATTTGAAATGGATTTTAACCACAAAAAACAACGAAGGACCCTCATCTCCATTTTTTATGACACAACCAAAACTATTTTTAGACTGGAAAGAGTATGTAACACCCGTATTTTTTTTCCGCATGATGCTTACCCAATAATGCGTCATTGTATGGGATGAAGCTTCATCTTAAGCTTGTGAAGCTTACTTAGGAATGCATCAAGGTGTGAATGCATTCGCTTGGCTTGGTTATAAAATTAGCTTGGTATTATGATGCTAGGCTTGTCCCTTGCTTAGAGATGCAACATTTACCTATGTTGCTTACTAGTAGGAGCATTATGATGCTACGTCATCATTATGCTTGACATTTATTAAGGCATGCAACATTAACAAATGTAGAGAACGCATTATAGTGCTAAGGCACTGTTATGTCGTGATGCTTATTAGAGGAAGCATCACTAACCAATATCGCTTATCCGAAAATTTATTATAGTGCTAAGGAACTATTATCCCGTGATTCTTACTTGAGGAAGCATCACTGACCGTATGTCGCATGCCCGAGAACACATTATAGTGATAAAGCATTATTATGCCGTGATGCATACTCGAAGATGCATCACTAGGAGGTGAAGTCGATGAATGCCCCTTACCCTCCTTTTGTATACTTGTGGAAATATCGGTAAGACATATATAAAGAGGAGGTATTGGTTGGAAATGGATGCTTACTCAAGGAAGCATCACAAACCCTATGAAGCTTACCCGAGGATGCTTACCCAAGGAAGCATCCATGTTTATGTAGCTTACCTGAGAGCGTATTATAGTGTTAAAGCACTATTATGCCATGATGCATACTCGAGGATGCATTACTGGAGGTGCAGTTGATGGATGTCCTTTACCCTTCTTTTCCAAATATATGAAAATGCGCTTAAGACATATATAGGTATGGGGCCTTGGTTGAATATGCATGAGCGGTAATGCACATTTATGTGATGTAACATATACGGTTGTGCATACTTGATGCATAAGCGTCAATATGCTTGTAGCTTAACCGATGAAGCTTGAATTATACAAAGGCATCATTCGTTAGTGTTATGTATTCGAGAATGCATATTTGCATACAAAGACATTAGTTATGCACAAGTTGGTGCATACTTTGTGAAAGTCTCTTGACCTATACAGACTAGGATTTGCTTGGCATTTAGCCTTTCTACATCGTATTGGAAATTGGTTACGCGATTGTGTATGCCTAAGAATATCCTTTCAAAACGATTGTCCCTTAGTATCGATGTTGGCTTTTCCTTAATAAGATTAAGTTGTTTGTCCCATTTGAAATGACCCTTCAGATGAACTACGATCATGCTTGATCCCTTCAAGGAACGGGTTGGGTACGTAAGCAGCCACAATGCAATGCATTAAGGTGCAGTATTTTGTCGCTCTATCATCTAATTTGGAGATGATTGCGATGCTTTGGTAACTCATATTATCTGGCTCGGCAATGCTATTCAATTGATGATTGTTACCGTATTTGATGAGGTAGTTGCATTCTATTTGATGGATGTTCATACTTTCTATCAAGCCATACGGTATGAACGGAATATGCATGGTTGTTGCACTCTTAGCAAGAGCAAGATCAGTGCATGCACCCAACACTTAGTCGAATCAGAGTTAAGGAAAACATGAAAGTATGTCTATAATGGCCTATGTGCTAGTCCAAGGCATGACTTAGGCCCATACAATACTGGTGATCATGTGATGCATGCCAAAGGCATCACCATTGGCTTTTCGCCTTTGGCCCTTAGCAGAACAAGGGGTAAGTTGGAACGGTATGGATACTACGTTTCGAGAATCATTCTTGCAAAGCATGCTTGGAAGGGTAAATCAACCTGCATTTTCCTAGTGAGAAGTTAAGATTTAAGGGCCAGTCACTGCACTTAGGAGTGGCGCGTCGGGGATTTCTGTCCTTCCTAGCGCATAGCTCCGGGCGGTGGAATTTCTCGGTCCGTCACAAAGTAAGTCGAGCAACGTTCCGTACAATAAAAAACGAAATACACCAAAGCAAGGATATTGAGAGGAATATTGATTTTGGTCATCAACTACTCCGTCATATTTCCTCAGTAGGATTCTGATATCTGCATTAGTGTTTCGCCTAACTTTGATTTTCTTTGGATGTTGATGTTGAACAAGTTAATCATTGAGGTTACTGTGATTAAGTTTTGAGTTTCTTATGGTTTAGAAATTAATTTTGCTAGAAGTCACATTGATAGGGTTGCTTCTAAAATGAGATCTTAGTGAATTTTCTTCTATTCTAGGCTGCTATAACCGTATTCTTTCAAGTAAAGATAATTTCAGTTCCTAAAGCCAATTCCTACCGGAGTTGGAAAAAAAACTCGATTTTGTAAGCTAGGTGGATGGGGAAATAACTTCCTCCATTATGGTAATTAGTAAAATCTTCATAAAGTAACATATTTAGTTGTTTTTGGTGGAACCCTTATCGATAAATAACCTATTTATGTGTGTTTGATGATACCTTTATCCATAAATATTTGAGAAAACATATTTAATAAAAAAATTATATGTAAAAAGATATTTAATGAGACCCTTATATAATAAAAATATAGTAGAATAACTAAAAAATAAGAGAGAGAAAGATATGAACGGTCGAGACTTTGCCTCTGGCGGTAAAAACTTTACCATAAAAGCTCTAATGAGCGGTCAAGACTCTACCACTCGGTAAAGACTTGACCTCGATGGGTAAACATGAAATATTTTATGTTTGATCATCGTATGTTCCACTTTACCCGGTCCATATCAGATGAAAATAAACAAATTTTGTAGTTTTCCCATCCCATAAGTATTGTCCTAAGAAACTTGTAAATCTTATGAGATATTTTGTATGGCATGAGAATCACAGAAAACGCAAGCTCCATCATGTTACATAAAATGCTCTTTGTAGGAAAAAAAATCATGCTGATATAGGTATAAAAAATATTTATATTCAATGGCCTAGGTGATTTGTTAGAGAAGAAACTGCTCTTTGGAGGGGTTTAGTTCAAAGAGAAATATGACATTATCGATCATGACTAAAAAACCATGCTTCTTATGGTCCTATGGGAGTTGGAAAAATACTCAATTTTCCAAGCCAGCAAATGACTTCCTCCACTGACGTATTTGGAAAGATCTTAATAAAATTACATATTTAGTTTTGTTTGGTGGGGCCTTTATTAATCAATAAAATAAGGAAAAATTATTATTTGATCGTAAGCCCAAATAAATAGTTATTATAGGGTCCAACCGGAATTGTTTTTTATTCTCAGGTCCAAAATTATTTGGAAGTGTAAAAGGATTGGACTGCCCTTTCTATGGTACGTGCGCTCCTTCCAAAAGAAAATCTAGATCCTTTTCAACAATGGAGAAATCTCAATATAGAAATCAACAAGCTAAGTAACGAAAATCATAATCGAAAGAATCAATAAGATAGTTAAATAGCTCAGCATAACTGTCCGTTATTTTGGTTCTTTTCTCTTTCTAGATATAAAAAAGTGTCAAATCCAAATCAAAATAAAACTCTTAAATTTCTTATTAAGAAACTGGTAATAGCAATTACAGTAGTGATAAGTGTAGCAACAACAAAAATAGGAAAAGATAGATATCATTCATCAGCATCATCATATTCATTTACACCATCAACAACATCAATAAGAGAATGGTCAAGAGAAATAGCAACATATTATGCAGCAACAGATCCAAGAGATGAACTAGAAGGAGCATGTGGTTCCGGAGATTTGAAATAAAATAGTTATGGAATGGAAACTGTTGGATTAAGTAGTTAATTGTTTACTAGAGGTCAGATCTGTGGTGCTTCTTTTGAATTAAGATGTGTTGATGATCTCAAATATTGTAGAATTCGTTGTTTAGTACAGGTTAGATCTGTTGTCGACATGATACTTATCCTTATATGTCACGAAGTGAAGATAGTGGAGTGAAGATCCACTATACTAATGGTATGAACCTCTGTTGATGGTGAGATTTTGACAAGGGAGAAAACTGAAATATTACCCTTACATTCCGCAGGAGAATTGAGAATGCATATTTAGCTCTTGGCTAAACTATCTCTGTAGCTCTTTGACATATATATGCAACAGAGAAATTTCAGAGTTTTGTGCAACAAAAACCTCATTATTTCATGTACGTTCATGCAAAATTACTTGTATAAAAGAGAGCATACTGATTATACAAAATCGTGAATATTCAGAATAAAGGAAATACCATATTAGAATAGTAACGCTAATTAGATGCATATTGTCTATTTGCAGAATCACATCAAACATAATTTCAAGATTGCAAACTTCCACGGCTGAATCTGCTGAAGGTGTTCTGTATGCGCTGTACCAAGATAAGGCATAAATGCCAAACAATTAAATCTCACAAGACTGAGAATCCCTAGGTAGGCCATAGTCATGGTCATGGCATTAGTCAATATCAATAAATAATAGCACATAGGCTATAGCCCTGGCAACAAAAAAATACAGGCTTTAGTAAGCCCTAGCCATGTCTCCAATACAAATATGTCAAAATAATAAAAGAGACAAAGTCAATCAAGACAATAAAGTCAACCAAATCTACAAAGCTACAAAGCTACCAAAGCCACAAAGCTACGAAGGAGTCTGTCCAAAGAGCTAAAGGAGGTTGGGCCATGGCAGCGTTGGCTGCATCGCACACGCTCCATGAAACCCAACGCTCCATACAACCCAATCTCCGTGCAGCGCCAAGCTCCGCGTACCCAAACTCAGTGCAACGCCAAGCTCCATGCAGAGTTAGGATCCAACGCTCCATGCAACGCCAAGCTTTTACGCTTCGTACGCGCCAAGCTCCATGTTCCGTCCGACACTTCGTGCGTGCCAATACTTCATGCAGCACCAAGCTCAAATGCTAGGTCCCACGCTCCGCTACGGCTAGCACTATTGTTCAAAACCAACTTCGAATGATGGTAACAACAGTGGTGGAGCTCCAGGAATTGTTTGTCAATACAACACCACTGAAAACACCAAAATCCTCTTCATACTACTTAGGTGCCAAAAACTAGGAGCAAGCACCACCGGCCATGTCTGATTTGATGAAACAACAAGATCCCTTGGTTGAACCTCAAGTAGCCATGGCCACTACCTAGAAGGAATTTCTCACTTTTCTTAAGACTCTAACGGAGCAGTTGCCATCGGAACAACGCCATCGTCAAATGGCGAAAGCTAAGAACACAACTACCAGCGGAGCCAACACATCGAGAGCTAACATCCAGGAAAACGACAAAGTATATATTATCGTTGATTGTGTACCAAAAAGAAATCAACCACAACAAAACTTTGTCACTTGTGAAGATCTGGAAAGGCTCCAGCATCAACCCCCTTACCCAACTGAAATCCAGAGGACCGCACTGCCAAACGGGTATTCCTCTCCCCCATTCTCATTGTATGATGGCACCGGAAATGCCCGAGAACATATTTCTCGATTCTTAGAATCATTAGGAGTGCATGAATATAACCAAATATTGCAGCTCAAAAAGTTCTCCAAATCTCTTACAGGAAGAGCTTACACCTGGTATAACAATCTCACCCCAAACAACATCTCCAGTTGGTTGATGCTTTTTACAAAAATTATTTCTTTGTATCTGAAGAAATAACTCTCTCGGATTTGGGAAGGATGTTCCAGAGGAAAAGTGAGCACCCCAACGAATACATAAGAGGTTCAGAATACAAGCTCTCGACTTCCATGACCAGAATGTAACTGAACAACAATTGGTGGAGCTTTACATTAATGGTATGATTCCTGTTTATTATGTTTTATTATAAAGTTTACGATTTCAAACATTCTCTAAGCTACATGAAGCCGCCAAAATATCGGCAACAACTGCCCCAGCCTTGTTGGAAAGACCGAGGCCCGCCAGAGAAGAAATCCATGGAGATACTCGTGGGAGTAGACGCCTGGTGAACAAACAACGTTCTACCCAACACTCCATAGGTGTTGTTACTGGGGAAGCAGGCAAAAGGAAGGAGTCTTCTCAATCAACATCACAGACTAAGCACGCTGCGTCAAATCCAGCAAAATCCCCAGTATCAACTCAAGGAAAAGACTCGGCCGAGACTTCGTGTCAGCCACGAAAAACCAAGATGGATCTGACAATCCCAGATTTCCCCTTTCCCATGGAGGAAGTTCTCAAACTACTGGAATTATGGGTACAAAACAGAGCTATCAAGTAGCCACTTGTGCGACATCTACCCACCGAAGAGGACATGTCCAATCCGAAATACTGTCACTTCCACAGATTCTTCAATCATCCTACCAGTGAGTGCAATGGTTTAAGTCGCATCTTCAAAGAAAATATCAACTCAGAAGAACTATTTATGGGGACTGAAGGCGTCCATAGAGATCCTCTCGCAGTCAGGAGCTTCACCCTCTCTAGGGACTTAGTCAACAAAACTGTTTAATCCATGATGAAGCGCATATGTGAACTCCTTTACTTATTGAAGGAGCAACGAAGATATATTTTCACCGCGTTCAATCGTGTTGTATCGGGTAAGCGTCCACTCTTTGCCGAAAAAACTACTGACTTCCCCAAGACCGCTCCAGAAGATATAATCATCAAACATAGTTAGAAGCCTAACAGGGGACTTCTCAACACTGCCTGCCTCAAGGACACTAAGTTCGAGCAAACACTAATAGATGCGGGCACTGATGTCAATATTATTACTATCAAGACTTTGAGAGCTGCGGAAATTTCCAGGCATGAAGCCGTACATTCGCTAATAGTGGTTAAGAATTCTGAAGTCCAGGAGTGCTTATGGATATATCACTCTCGAAGTAAAAATGGGTGATACACACACACATGCCAAGTTCCACATTGTCAAAGAAGATAAAAGTTATGAAATGGTTCTAGGACGCCCATGGATCCGTAGCAACAAAACGAAACCAAATGTATCTCTTTCGCCGGTGTCACCGCCTCCAAGACTCTCAAACAGGTCTGCAAATCCCGAAAACTTCCTATCATACGAGTTTCTCCATGCAATGAATCTGGATATGAAGCAGTTGCCAGGAGAGGATACAGCATCATACGTCCGAAGGTTTCACATACAAGTAAATCATATCCAACCAAATCCTTTGCAACCAGCGATCCTACGTCCCATCAAATCTTGGGGACTTGACCCGGATATCAACCCTAATCTGACTCGGCGATGTGAATGGGAAGTTGATCCTTTTTAAAATTTTATCAAATGGGTATGGATTGTCTCTACTGAAGATAAGGAAATTAACGACCCGGTCATTTAGAAGACATGTCATGAATATAAGGGGCCTGAACCCGATTCCTTCCATGTCGGAGATACGGTGGGGAAAATTACATACTCTCCTGAAGAAGAACCGTATTTTATCACTGAAGCCTTGATTGGTGGTTACTACAAACTTGTCAATACTGACAAGCCAGAAGAAGTGTTCATACATGGCAAATGGATTAAAGCTCACAACGCTTAAAGCAGTCTACTACCACCCCATAATGTTCCCCTCTTTTATGCAATATTTGTAATTCCTCCAAAATGTTTGTAATATCTTGCATTCATACTTAGGATTTTAATTTATTAATCAAGCAAAAGTATTATTTCTTTCAAAAAAATATATCCTTGCAAATCATTCAAAAAAATCTTTAACTACTCAAAATCCCAAAATAAAACCACAAAAAAGCCATATATCTCAAAAAAAAAACCTATAAGACTCACAAAGTCTAGAAAAACTCCTTGAATACTGGTTCAACACCTTCAGCATATGTCTTCTCCATCTGCTTAAGAGCTTCAGTCGCAAGCTTCAACTCCTGAGAAAGCCTCTCAACTTCATATTTATCTTTGGTCATCGTCTCCAAACTTGGAGTCGTGCCTCTATCTTGCAGATACTTCTCAGTAACTTCAAAATAACGACGAAGCCACGCTACATCAAGCTTAGCCCTTAAAGCCTCGTCTAAGGCATCCTTCCATTCTTGAAGCACTAGCTCAAATATTTCCTTACGAGAAAGATAAATCATCTCACGTACGGTCGGCAAGAGCAGAGACACATCATTCTCCAGAGCACAATAGTTCTTGGGATTACCAACGAAGAAGTGGTCGTACTTCTTCCATATTTTGGTATACAGCTCAGCATAGGCAGACGGGACAGTGAAGCCACCAATGCACACATCATCAAATCGATTCCTTTCAAACCTGAAGTAAAAGCTAACTCCAGCATTCGGGTACTCAAGCAGAGCGGTTTCCGTCATATCAGCATTCTGTGCAGTAACGCCTTTCAGAGTACTTTCTTCAACAACTGCATTTGGAATAGCTTGCTCATGATTTTGGATTTTATAAGGCATATCAACAACATCACGACCTATGGTAACCTCCAATCCTTCTCCTGCAAATTCATCTCTCTGATTCCGCTCATTTCCCCCCTAAAATATAGACATTATAGAAATTATGTCTCAAACGTAAGGAATTGAAGCAAAACCCATAGAATTCATAAAATATATCTATTATCAACCTAAAAATTCATTAAAAATTGTTTTGATTCATGGCATATAGATCAGAAGAGATACATGTGTTTTGTAAAAACACCGGAAAAAACGTTTTACACTACCCTCCAGAAGAACTGAAACTGGCGCTAATTGGTAAGGAATTTAGGGGTGATTTATATATCAAATGATTCATATGGATGTCTAATACAACACTCAAGAAGGGAAAGATAATAGGAGAAGAAAGATAATAAGGGCAGACAAAACAGTTGACCACATGACAGCTGAAAACCTACAGGATTCTTCATGGAAAAGTTCTGGACGCTCAATGTCAGGTATTTTTCACATAGCAAACGGACTCCAAATTCAGAAATTATTTTTTTAAAAGTTATCTCTACCTTCTATCTAAAGAATGAGATGTCAATCACCTTATTCCGACTTCGGACGAAGACTCTATGGCCATTACGGTAAGAATACCTGAATCTGAATTTTCTGACAACGAAAAATCACTAAAGTCTTTCATGAAATCATGGATGGTTCTACACAATTTGGTGGTTTAAGAGTTATAATCAGGCTATTATGGTTCTAAAACGATAAATTAAACTTACTTGGAGATGTGATAAGCCATCAGAAGCAGAAGACATCTCATAACATGACTCGACACAAGATTCTTCGTTTCAGCTCCGAATTCTTCAATTTCTTCGGTTTGGAATGATTTTTTGGGTCCATTATCATCTCGGCCTTCTTCCTCGGTACTTCCAATCACATTGGTACTCTCTGATAATGGGAACATTTTCCATTCATCTAAGAGTAATGATTATTCCTAAGAGTCATATTTCATTAAGTTCGGCATGGTGAGAATCTCTACAACTCAAGGATTTTCAAAGAAATTCAACTTACAACATAAGGAGCAGAAATTCCAATCCTTGCTGGGACATCAAACTTGAAAGGTTGACTATTTGAGTTACCCTGATAAGTCACACATCCAGACTATACAAAATTGCTCGTCAGGAAAAGATATAACTATACTTCATACAGAAAAGAAGAATAAGAAAAAGAAAAAAAACGCAAAGGGCTTACCTTCTTCAAAGGACGGTATTCACTTCTAGGCATAATTACCAGTGGTATCTTCTCCCCAGATCAAGCAAGGGCATTTGCTGCAGTATCAGGTGCAAAATGTTCCAGGAACCACGACTACGAGGAACGAATCAAGTACTTAAGTATTGAGTAAAGAATAATGATTAAATTAAGGGTGAATCGAAATACATGTGTCAAATTGATGATTGAATCATACTTCGCCACAGAAGTCATGCTCAGATTTGTCCAATCCACTAACTCCTTTTCAGAAGACACACCATGCGTACCAGAAGGCTCACTAAAAATGAAGCTCTTGAGAAGGGTGAGTTGCGCACTCCATAAATCATCATATTCGCCAGTGGTACGTCCTTTTATATCAACCTGCAGAAAAGGAAAATTTTGTCCAGGAATGGTATGGGCACCCTTAGATTGCTTAAGTACATTTATAGCAGTACGGTAATAAGGAATACACTGATCAAAGCTCTTTTTCGTAGCTGCCATGTTAATATTGTAACTCTGCAGGACATAACTGTCGCCACAAACAACAAAGATATATCTTGGAGTAAAACTAATCATAAAAGTGGCTTCTCCAACCGCAACAATATTACTTTTATTGCTCGGACCCGAATGTAGAAGAATATCAGGGATTTCAGCAAAAGTCCCAGATGGAATCACATGTGGAAGCTTCAAACCCCAAGGTCTAAAATTCACCTTCTTCTCATTATCCATTAAACTAGTAAGACTAACGGAAGAAGGATTCTTCTTACTCCAACGAAGTATTCTAGCATACTCTATCTCAGTACTCGGATAAGAAGGTTTGGTCTTCGGCGCATATTCAGGAAAATGATCCCACATCCAGGATTGCATGAACATAACAGGGATAAAAGAATCTATCTTGGCATGACCATTAGAAATTCTTATGTCACGAATGAAACTATCCAAATGTAAGTATAAAGAGCCAAGAAACAGATTACCAGGGGGGAGTTTTTCCACTAGGCAAGCACAACAACAAGAGGGACAAATGAAGACTTCACCTAACCACCAGGAGAATCTTCAAAAAAGTCTCTGGAAAGCCAAAGTAGAAGGAATGCAACAATGCATAAAGGATCGTCAACAGCAAGACCTCAACGCTCGTACCTCTGTTCCACCAATAGTTATCCCAAGCTGAATAATTCTTATTGTTGCAGCGAACAGATTTTCGCAATTATTTTATTTCCTAAACAAGGGTGATACCATTTTCTTCTCTTTATCAGACCACTCAAGTATAATGCTACCAATAACAGGCAATTGCAGCAAGATCACCACGTCCTCTAAGGAAATTGTTAATTCACCCAAGCATATATTGTTGAATGAACTGGACCACACCAACGAGAAGCAAATGTAAGCATGACTTTTGTGTCTTTGATAATGTCCAAAGTCTCATACACTTGCACGGCATGAAATATCTTAGCATTTTCCAAAACCAGCTTCACCTGAGGATTCTTCAACGTAACTTTAGCCCATCCTTTCAATTCAGACTGAGGAGTTTGAAATGTCTTCAAATGAAAAAACGAAGGCATGTATCTTTTCTTTGCAAACAGGACCTACAAGAGCCAGTGGATAAATATCTTGATGAAGAGAAGTGATATTGATGTCTGGAATGAAATTTCCAACATAACCAGGAGCAGCAGCTTCTTCAACGACACCATCAAAGAGCTTATCATGAATGCTAGGCACATTGTCTATAAAAATAACATCGGATTTCTCTCTTCCATCGTGACTAGAAGCAGTGGTGGTATTATCAACTACTAGTGAATCAAACACAATGTTTAGTTCTATTTTATATATATAGTACTAATGTGCAAATATGTGCTCATATATATATATACTAATACCAATACCAATACCAATACCAAATAAAATTGCTACAAACTCTAGCTACCTGGTTAAAGATTAACAATGATGCAGTGGAGCCAATGAAGAATTATCACAATCAGAGACAACAACTGTGGAGTTGAAATTCACTCACAAAGAGATGTCAAGAGAAGACTAGTTCCAAGTCAATAACATGCTCATGCAATGAAAAAAAGTGAGTATTTACTCACGTAAAAAAAAAACTTACCTGAAGTCCGGCGGAAACTGGCCGGAATTGCCGTCGGCGTCAATCTACCGGTGACGGAGCTCCGGCGGATCGCTGCTGCTACTGGCGCTACTAAAAAAAAGGGAAAGGGATCTCTGGTCAGTGGTGGGAGAAGAGAATAAAAAAAATAAAGAGTTTACTCTCTTTTATAGTGATTGGTTTCCAAAGTTAGGTCAAACAAGGGTTTCCTCTTGGAAGTTATGGTTCTGTGCAGCACATGGGTCAAATTTAATCTCTTCACCACAAAAAATTGGCCACGCTCCACTTATTCGTGCTCTACAGACAATGCTCTATCATTCTACAGGTATTATTACATCAACTGTTGTCCCTCAACGATTGTTCGACAGCATCGGAATATCATTGAATCAGAATTTTTGGTAACTTCCGATAACTAAGCTCGTTGATTTATCTTTGCTTAAAAAAATCACCATCTAGTGCTTACCACGAAACATTACTGTTCCGCGCTAAGCAAGGGACTTAATGTTGATGGTGGATTTTTGACAAAGGAGAAAACTGTAATATTGTTTTTTGCCTAGCTGCAGAAGCACAAAATAATTATGTATAAAATCCTGACCCGATATCAAACTTATAAATACATACTGATGTCTTACATTCTGCAAGAAAATTAAGAATGCTTATTCAGCTCGTGGCTAAATTAGCTTTGCAGCTCTTTATATATTTATGCACTTCCATAATTTCAGGGCTTTACTCAGCTAAACCCTCGTTATTTTATGTGCAGTTATATAAACTATCTGTGTTAATCAATCACTGATTACACAAAATTACGGAATTCCAGAATAGAGGCTACCCCGTATCTGGATAAAAACGCTAATTTAAATGCATACCATCTAATTACAGAGTCGCATTAAGCATAATCTCAAGATTGCAAACTTCAACGGCTGGATCTCTTGAATATTTAAATGCACTGCATAAAAGTTAAGCACAATGCTAACAATAAAATCTCATGTGATTGAGAAACTCAAAATAGGCCATAAACAGGGCCACGATATTAACGAATGTCAAAGATAGTGGTGCACAATAACCATGACACTAGAAAGTGCTAGCCTTGGTAAACCTTAGCCACAGTCCTAACTGATATGGGCATAATTTATATATATTTACCGCTTAATTTAGATTTGCTAGTGCTTGAATTAGTACTAATAATATATTTTTATTGTTTTATTAGGTGGTACACGTAAAATCCAAACTACAAGGTAAACATGGTTAAAAAGGCTGAATTAGTAATGGCGTACAATCATTCTTTTGAGATACGCCTGTTTTGGACTTCTGATGGACCGAGAGAAATAGTGGAACAGAGACAAATGTGAGAGATCAGGATGTGGGATAAAAAACGACTAGGAAAATGGAGCTTCGGTTGAGTTAGTGGATGATGGGATTATCCTAAGGTCACCACTATTATTACCATATCAGGTGTATGAAATTAAGAAGAGAATTTTCCCTTTGGTCAACTGATTAAATGGGATCCATGGTGCTAGCTGCTTACACATTAAGTGGGCTAACTTGGTGGAAGTTAAAGGGTCCATTGATGCTGGAGAAATATAGAATCCTTGACCAATATGGAAATGGGTCCGAAAAAGGAATTTGAGGGATTTGGTGAATGAACAGAGGGATTAATACTGGGAGATCGTGACAGAAAGGAAAGGAGGGCAGTGGAGATAGGGGAGAGTGTACGGTGAGAGAGAAGGAAAAGAGGGAGAGATTAGAGGCGACAGTAGGGAGGAAATTGATTGGAAGGAATACCTAGAGAGAGGCTGGGAGGTTAGAGAGGACTTGTAGGTGGTAGGACTTTTCTTTTAGGTTTTGCTTTTAGGTTTAGGTAGAGGGAGAGAGGCTGGTAGGGTAGAGAGTTAAGAGGGTAGGCAGAGAGAGATATGGACTGACGTGAAGGGTAGGCTAGGAAAGAAAGTACGGCAGAGAGAGTTAGGTGGAGTGTGTTGTTAGGTGGCGTGGAGTTAGAGAAAATGTGGGATTAGCACGTGAATAGAGAGAAGAAGTGAGTATAAAAGAAGAAGAGAAATGTGAATTGGGGATCTTTTCTTTTAGGTTTTGTTTAGGGGATAGTGGAGAGAGAAGGGAGTTGATGTATAGGGGTTGGCGGTTGTGTCTGGTGGAGTTTTTGGGGGTGTGCTGCTTGGAGAAAAGAAAACCTAGAGAATATAGAAGGTACAGAGAGAGGCGTGTGAGAGGAAAGGTGAAATAAGATTGATTGGTACCTAGGGAGAGAAGGAGGAAAGAGGTGATTGAGAGACTGATTGATTTAGGGAGAGAAGGCTAGAGAGAGAGAAAGCACGTGAAGAAGAAAGAGAGAAAGTGGATAAAAGTGAGCAGACAAGGGATTGAAAGGGAAAAGTTGTTTGATTGGAGCTTCTTCTTGGGTTTCGGTGGAGGCAGGTTTTGTCTGTACATAGCTTGAGAAAGTCTGACGGCTGGAGATAGTCTATTGTGCAGAAGGGTTTTAATCTTTTTCACTCTACCTTTGTTATTTATTTTGATGGATTTTGAGAAATCCATAGCCATTACCATGTCTTGCTAATTGATTTTTAGCTAGGGTTTTATGTTTGAAACCACTTTGAGTGATAGGCTATTTTGAATTGATTTATTAAGCAAAAGACTATTATGATTTTGAATAGATTAATTCCTGATTCTGATTTATTGATTTAATGATAAAATTAGTTGTTGCTTCACCGGTTCTGTACAATATAGTAACCTATGCGCAGAATTAATAGGATATCAAATATATTTGTCTACTTATTTGATATTTCATGCTTGGGTTAAATCCTTAGATGAAGTATGCTTAGAATAACCAAGTATTATTTGTGAACCTATAATTAGTTTTGTATAATTTTCTCGCTAACATAATTTGATGGTGTATGCTGAGACTTAGAGTTTTTGATTTTCCATGCTTATGGCGTCCCAGTGATATTTGCGACTCTAATATATATAATAGGTGATGTCGATAGAACGAACAACAGATAAATATTCAGGAGGTATGTTTCACTTCAGTAATTAAACAGAAATAGTGGTGAATACTAAAAACCCTGGTTACCGACTCTCTCTGTATAGTTGTTTTATTAGTTTAGTTTGTTTTATTATTTCATTCATAATTCTAAAAATCCAAAAATATTGTTTCTGATTAGTTGTTCAGCGTACTAAAATTCATATAAGAATGCAAACTCTACTCAAATAATCATTGAACATCCAAAACTGGATAAAAATTGTCAACTTCACATTGTTCGGAATCAATCAAATTCAAACACAAGGATACATTAGAAGATGGATATAGAAGTGATGAATGGTGCATATGTTGACGAAGGGTGAACGGTGTTTCTATTTAATTGATGAGAAGACCGCTCCAGAAGACATAATCATCAAACATAATGAGAAGCCTAGAGAACACCAAGTTCGAGCAAACACTAATTGATGCGGGCACTGATGTCAATATCATTACTATCAAGACTTTAAGAGTTATCGGAATTTCCAGGCACGAAGCCGTACATTCACCAACAATAAATAAGAATCCTAAAGGGAAGTCCAGGAGTGCTTATGGCTACATCACTTTTGAAGTAAAAATGGGTGACACCTAAGCGCAAATAAAGTTTCACATTGTCAAAGAAGATCCAGATTACGACATGGTTCTGGTACGCCCTTGGATCCACAAAAACAAGGAAGCAACGAGTGTATGCTCTCCACCGACATCAATACCTCTAAGGCTCTCAAACAAGCCAGCAAATTCGGAGAATGAATTATCAGACGAGTTTTGTCGCACAATGGAACTGAACATGGAGCAACTACCAGAAGAGGACGTAGCGTCATATGTCTGGAGGTTCAGCACATAAGTAAGTCACAATCAACCAACTTCTCTGCAACCATTAATCTCACGTCCCATTAAAGCTTGGGGATTTGACCCGGATATCAACCCTATTCTGACTTGGTGATGTGAATGGGAAACTGATCCTTTTCAAAATATTATCAAATGGATATGGGTTGTCTCTACTTGGGATAAGAAAATTAGCAACCCAAGCACTCAGAAGACATGTCATGAAGTTAAGGGGCTTGAACCCGATGCCTTCCATGTCGGAGACACATTAGAGAAGATCACAACTTCTCCTGAAGAAGAACCGTATCTCATCACCGAAACTGTGATCAACGATTACTACAAAATTGTTAATAATGACAAGCCAGAAGGGGTGGTCATGCATTGCAAGTGGCTTACAGCTCATAGTGCTTAAAGATATTCTACCACCACCTCTCAATATTTCCCTTTTTTATGCAATATCTGTAATTCCTCCAAAATGTTTGCAACATCTTGCATTCATATTTAGGATTTCAATTCATTAATCAAGTAAAGCATTATTTGCTTCAAAGTATATATATATGTCTTTACAAACCATTCAAAAATCCCTACCTATTCAAAAACCCCAAAATAAAACCATAAAAAGTCATATATTTCAGAAAATCTATAAAACCCAGGGAAAGCTAGAAAAAATCCTTGGAAATTGGTTCAACACCTTCAGAATATGCCTTTTCCAATATCCCAAAAATCTCAGTTGCAAGCTTCAACTCCCGAGACAGCCTCTCAACATCATGTTTAGCCATAGTAATTGTCTCCAAGTTCGGAGTCGCGCCTCCACTTTGCAGATACTTCTCAGCAACTTCAAAATGACGACGAAGCCATGCTACATTAAGTTTAGCCCTTTCAGCCGCGTCCAAAGCATCTTTCCACTCTTGAAGTACTATCTCAGATATTTATCTATGAGGAAGATAAATCATCTCACACACAGTTGGCAGTAACAGAGTCACGTCATTCTCCAGAGTACGGTAGTTCTTGAGGTTACCTACGAAGAAATGGCCAAACTTCTTCCATACTTTGGTATACATCTCAGCGTGGGCGGACGGGATAATGAAGCCACCAATTCACATATAATCAAGTTGAGTCCTATCAAACTTGAAGTCAAAATGAACCCCAGCGTTCGGATATTCAACCGGTACAACCTCCATCATGTCAGCATTTTGTACAACGGTGCCACCCAGAGTGTTTCCTTCAACAATCCCATTCGGAAGAACTTGCCCATGATTTAGAGGTGGAAAGGATGCACCATAAGCGTCACGGATCATGGTAACCTCCAATTCTTTACCTGTAAATTCATCTCTCAGATCCAGCTCTTTTCCCCCCCTAAAAATAAAGACATTATATAGATTATGTCTCAAGCATAAGGAATTGAAGCACAAATCATGGAATTTATAAAATATGTCTACTAGCAACCTAAACATTCATTAAAAAGTTTTTTGGGTCATGACATGGTTTAGAAGAGATATGATTCGTTTTGTAAAAATACCGTCAAAAACGTTTTCACACTACTCTTTGGAAGAACTAAAACTGGCGCTAATTGGTAAGGAATTTTGGGATGACTTATATTTCAAACAATTCATATGGACTTTTACTACAACATGCTAAAAGGGAGCAAAAATCGGAGAAGTGAGCTAACAAGGGCAGACAAAACGGTCGACTACACGACAACTGAAAACCTACAGAATTCTGCCTGGAAAAGTTCTGGACGCTCGGTGGCAGGTCTTTTTCACCTAGAAAACGGACTCCAAATTCAGAAATTCTTTTTGGAGAAGATATATTTATATCTTATCTAAAGAATGAGAGGTCAAACACCTTATTCCAACATCGAACGAAGATTCTACGGTCGTTAAGGAAAGAAGACCTGAATCTGAAATTTTCTGACAGCGAAAATCGCCAAAATTCCACATGAAATTATGCATAGTTTTACATGTTTTTGGGTATAAGAGCTATAATTATGTCATAGTGATTCTAAAACAATGAAAGAGACTTACTTGGAGCTGTGACAAGTCATTAGGAGCAGAATGTGCCTCGTAATATGATTCATCACCAAGTCTTTCATTCTCGACCCCGGGTTCTTCAACTACTTCAGTATGGGAAGGTTTCTCAAGTCCTGGTCATCTGTATCTTCTTCCTTAGAGCTTCCAACATCAACAATGATTTATAATATTGAAGTATTTATATTGCCATCCATCTAAGCATAATGGTTATTCACAAGAATCAGAATTCATCGAATTCAGCAAGATACAGAATTGCTATTCAGAAAATCCTAAAGAAGGCTTTACTTACAACATAAGCAGCTGAAGCACCAGGAATAGCTGGGACGCTAAATTCAAAGGATCGAACGCTCAAGTTACTCTGACGAGTTACACTCCAGGATATATAAACATGTTCATCAGAGTAAAGTACAAATATACTTCATACAGAAAGAAAACTGAGAGGAAATACAAGACACTTACTTTATTCAAAGGACGATCTCCACTCCCAAGCATAATCACCCGTGGCCTTTTCGTTCTAGATTGAAGAGTCGCATTTGATAAAAAGTGTTCTGGGAAACACGATTGCAAGAGGCGAATCAAAAACAGTTCATTACTGGATAAAAGATGGTAATTAAATGAAGGATGAGTTGAGATACCTGTTTCAAGCTGTCGCACTTCATCTCAGAAATAATTTTCAAGTTTGGCTGAGCTGCCAACTCCTTTTCAGAGGGTTCACCGCGGACATCAGAGGGACCACTCAACATGAAATTCTTGAGAAGAACAAGTTGTGCATTCTAGAAATCGACATACTCATTGGTAACGCGTCCTTCTCTGTAACTTGGATAAAAGGAATGCTTCGACCAGGAATGATGTGAGCACCCTCAGAACTTTGAAACACATCTATGGAAGGAATTGCAGTGCGATAACGAGAAATATATTGATCAAAACCCATATTCCGAGCTTCTCTATCAATATTATAATATTGAAGGACGCAACTATCAGAACAGACGACGAGAACGAATCCTGGGATACAACTATTCATGAAAGTAGCTTCACCAATGATAGACACATTTTTGTGTCTAAATTGTGCTCGATTATCTATTTTGATAGTGTTCGATTTTGTATTATTTTTATGGGTTTTTATGTCTTTGTAGGTATTTTTGAGAAATAAATTTTTGTGGAAAAATTGGCTAAAAAAGTTGTTAAAGGCACCGGAGAAAATTACTAAAGGCACCCACCAGTTGAATTGGGGGCACCCTTCATTCAAATTCAAATTCAGGAAAATGGCGGGAAGGAAAGCTTTACGTGAAAATTATTCTGGATGATGCTGAACCGAATTCAAAGGGGTTTAAAACTTCTTTTTGATATCCCAAATTGAAGAAACACCCAAGATATGATCAACACATGTTAACCAGAGTGATTCACGCCGGAAAAATCGCTGGAAAATTCATATCACATCCGGAAAAGGATAACTCTCCCTTTTTCGGATTATCAACAATTTGGAGTTGATTTGGACTCTTCTTTGAGTTTTTATCGGTTAATAAAGGTTCCTAGGGTTAGCTAATCCTATAAATAGCAAAGAATATCAAGAAACAAGCAAGCCAGAGACCACCGAAAAGTTTCCAGGAAGAACAGAAAAATCTGGTGGTGAAGAAGACACGAAAAACATAAGGCTCCAGAGAACTGTCATTTTTTCCATTGCTTATTCCTTCAAATTTATGTAACGGACTGAGTCCGTACTTTATTTCTGTTCTCTTCAGCCACACAGAGAACATACTCTGTAGCGCTTATAAGCGTATAAAATCTTCTGTGTTCTTTTTATTACTTCACTGTAAACACTTTTTGAGCTATGAAGAATTATTTTGAGAGTGTTTCCAACATGATGAGCTAATCACCATCACTGGGGCGACGGAGGAAGCTATTTTTCCAATAATAAAGTGGTAATTCTTATTTTATTTATTTTTTGCAATTCTTTTACTATTATTTGCTTTGAATTAAAATTGGAAAAAATGATTTTTATCAATTAGTTGTGTTTTCTTTTAATGAGTCATGATGGGCTTAGAGCTGTTGATGTCTCATGCTTTCGATTTACAACTATTATTTTGAAAACCTAACTTTGGCAATATTTTGGATAAACTGAATATACGAGTTGCAAGATTTTTATCACTTGAAAATTGGCTAATGGTGGAATCCTTAATCTCAGTCCTTCCCATAATTTGAAATCAATTTTACTTTAATTTTATTTTATTTTTAGTTATTAAAAATTAGGTTTAAAAATCGAATCTTTACAAGTCTGAGTATCGAACCTTTTACCACTATTTAAAATTACATCAATTTTTGGCACCGCCGACGCGGACTTGTCTTTAGGTTTAGAGTATTAGATTTATTTTTAGGTTTTTTTTATATTATTTTTAGTATTATTTTTACTTTATTCTATTTTATGTTTCTTGGGTATTTCTCTTTTGTCTACAGGTTTTGGATTTTGGATTGAAAGTAAATTGAGCCAAAGACTTTGGTGATTAAAGATTTGGGGTTAAAGTTAAAGCTTAAAGAACGGAAAAGAAGACAAAGAATTTTATTTTTTAGATTTTATTTGTTTAGAAAATTGTATTAGGAAATCTTTGATTATTCCTGTAATTTTTCTTTTATTTTTGGACACTTTTGAACTTTATTTTTGGAATTTGGACATTATTATTATTTTTAAACCCTATGGAAAGGTAATTTAAATATAAACTGCAACAGGGAAGGACGAAAATTACGATATTGTCTCGGCCCCTCGGGTTCGTACACTGCACAGGAGTCGGTGGCCCAAGTCGACTACAACCGATTCATCCCCCGTCTGGTACGGGAGGTAAGACTCGATCAACCCACGAATCCCCTGCAAGTGGGTTTACTATATTCCTTCGTATACATATATGTTGAGGAACTGAATACAGAATTATTTTTCTAGTAAAGGGCAAGAACTTTCCATACAAGATAAGGATTCGGATTCATCATTGTTTCCTTCTTGCCCTTTTTAGGAACACGTTACCAAACGAGAACCTAAGCCATAAAATTTGACTAGAAAAAGAGTGATAGGGTAACGAGCTTGTAGGAAACTCGTTCCTAAGGAATGTATTGGTTACTTTGTTAGCCTAACTCAAAGTTCAGGAAGATTATTTTAAGTTGATTAGAGCCGCCTTGTAACCCAGGGAAAAGTTGCCAAAGTGACAGGGTTATCAAAGCTCCTTAGAGTCGACTTAATATAATTCGGATCATTCTAAGAGGTTTGCTAAAACTGTAACTAGTTGCCTTTCGAAGGAATAAAAGATGGTCTAGAAACAATCTAAATGGAGCCATCATGTTTTTTGTTTGCTAGATTCAATAGGTTTGATTTGGTTGAGTCGATCTTGTTTGTGTATGTTTAGAACCCCCTTCCTATTAGGATTTATTTTCTTAGATTTTTTTTTAATATATTAGGAAGTTTTTAGAAAATGTCGAACTGGTATTATGAGGACCAATACAATGAATATCCGACTAAATTTCAAAATAGACATTATCCATACTATCAACATTGTGTGGATAGTAGTCGGGATCACCACCAACCTTTTGGAGGTTATTACTCATACCAGGGTGATCTCAATTACTATTAGTACATACACCCGTCTTATGAACATGAAAGTGAGCAAAATTCGAGTTCTTTATCTTGGAGGGATGCCCTAAAGCAGATGCAATCTAGTACTCCCTATGATGATTCGAGTTCTTTGTCTTGGAGGGATGCCCTAAAACAGATGCAACCTAGTAGTCCTTATAATGAACCTATTATGCCTCTAGAAGAATCACACGAGCAGTTGAAATCTAGCACTTATGATCTAGTTTTTTTTTTAGAGAATTCCATCAAGAAGTGCACTGAGGATACAAGAAGAATCATAAAGAACTCGAAGAAGTAGCAGCACCATCTCCGTGATTGTTATACATGTACAACGGGTTCAAATAATATCTACATCAACAACTGGACAAACGCACACAAGGTATGGCACTACTTTATGTATATATATCTAGTACTGATATGCAAATATATATCCTAGTACTAAGAAAATTGTTATGAAGTCTAGCATACCTACAATCAGAATTCCTACAGTCGGAACCAATAATCATGAAATTAGGGTTCACTTGCAAAATATGATCAAGAGAAGACAATTATCAATTCAATAGTATACTGCAATTGAATAAACAATGGTAATTGAAGAAACAAGTCGGTACTTACCCCCCAAAAAAAGGGAGGGAGAGTAGAATAAATATGTGAGTATTCACTTATGTATAAAAAAAAGATTTCTCACGTGAACAACAAAGTCACGTAATTTTGTTTTTTTACCTGGTCGGTGCCGGAAACCGGCAGGATATCGCCGGCGATGGACGGACGGTGAAATCACCGACGGTAAGGTGTTGCTGCTGTGGGCGGAGAGAAGAGAAGAAGATGGTTGGTGGTGGTGATGGAAAGAGAATAAAAAAATAATAATAAGGGTTTACTCTCCCTTTTATAACAATTGGTTTCCAAATTTAGGTCAAACAAGGGTTTCCTATTTGAAACCATGCTCTTGTGCTGTACACGGGTCAACTTTTGTCTCTCTATCATACAAATCATCCACGCCTTACCAAGTTACACTCTCCAGATGGTTCTATATAATCCTACAAGCATTACTACACCAACTATTGCTCCTTCATCGACTACTCGACATCGTTGGAGCATCATTAAATCAGAATTCCTGGTAATATCCAACAACTAAGCTATTTGATTTATTTTGCTTATAACAATAAAATAAAAATCACCGTCTAATGTTTACCCCGAAACACATTATTGTTCCGCGCTAAGCAGGGGACTTAATGTTGATGGTGAGTTTTTGACATGGGATAAAAATGTAATATTCCCCTTTATAATGATGTTTTTCGCCTAGCTGCAGAAGCATGAAGTAAATATACAATAATTTCTGATGAGCATCAGAATTACGAACATTATTGTTATCTTACATTCCGCAAGAGAATTGAGAATGCATATTCAGCTCTTGGATAAACCAGCCATGTACCTCTTTGACATATATATGCACCAGAGAAATTTTAGAGTTTTGTGCAACAAAAACCTCATTATTTCATGTGCGTCCCTGCAAAACTACTTGTATAAAACATAGCATATTGATTATACAAAATCGTGAATATTCAGAATAAAGGAAACATCATATTTGAATAGTAACGCTAATTAGATGCATATTGTCTATTTGCAGAATCGCATCAAACATAATTTCAAGATTGCAAACTTCCACGGCTGAATATCTTGAAGGTGTTCTGTATGCGCTACACCAAAATAAGGCATAAATGCCAAACAATTAAATCTCATAAGACTGAGAAGCCCTAGATAGGCCATAGTCATGGTAATGGCATTAGTCAATGTCAATAAATAATAACATATAGGTTATAACCCTGGCAAACACAAATACATGCTTTAGTAAGCCCTAGCCATGTTTCCAACACAAATGTGTCAAAATAATAAAAGAGACAAAGTCAATCAAGACAATAAAGTCAACCAAAGCTACAAAGATACCAAAGCCATAAAGCCATGAAGGAGTCTGGCCAAAAAGCTAAAGGAGGTTGGGCCATGACAGCGTTGGCTGCAGCGCACACGCTGCCAGCAACGCCAATGTTCTATAAAACCCAAGCTTCGTACGTGCCAATACTCCATGCAGCACCAAGTTAAACTTCTAGGTCCCACGCTCCGCTACGACTAGCACTATTATTTTCTCATGCTAGCACCACTATTCGCTCAAGCTAGCACACTTACTTAATCCATTATTACGAAAAAATTGACATAAAGTTTACATAAAGATTATTTTTTTACAACAAAGCTCATGGATTTGAATCCATGACCCCACTAAATCTTACGAGGCATCAGATCATATTACAATGGGGGGATAAAATATGGGGTTTTGGTCTGGCGGTTTACAACAACATGGGTGTAGATCTACCCCATGACAAGGAAGTTAAGAAGCCAGTGGTAAGTTGGAGCGGTTTAAGAGATACAAGAACAATGGTCCAGAAGTTTCCAGAAACTTCCTATGACAAAAGTGGACGGTTACCACAACCTCCACTTATCCATCTCCCCACAACTACCACTACTTTACAAGGAAAATATGTGGTCCCAAAAATTATAAATAGGTTGTTTAGCCAATTTCATCACAACAACAGAACAACAACAAGAGGAAAAAAGACACATACGAAGAAGAGATAAAAAATCATTCTCAAGCTTTGCTATTTTTCCACCACAATACACAATTCCTTCAACTTTCTTTGCTTCCCTCTCTAAGATCAACCCATCTCCTCTCTTTGTAACCGAAGCAGAACAAATACATACATCCTACTTGTTTGGATTTGTTTTGTACGATTTTGATCCTCGAACCTAAAAAAAGTACTTCAATAGTACATTGTTTTGCCTAGGGGCAATTTTTAGGTACAAACAACCTCTAAATTATCCGCAATCACTTGGTTGACAGGATCTCATCTTTAATTATTCATTTTCGACAACATTCAATATGAGCAGATAAACAATGATCATTGATTTTTAATTTATATGTTATTTTGGTAGTGAAAATTGCATATATTGTATTGTATTGATTTTTATTTTTATATGTTATTTTGGCAGTGCAAATTGCGTATCCTGTACTGATTTTTATATTTATGTGTTATTTTGACAACACAAATTGTCTATACTCTATTAATTTTTATATTTATTTGTTATTTTGGCAGTGCAGATTGCCTAGGCTGCGTTGATTTTTATATTTATGTGTTATTTTGGAAGTACAGATTGCATATCCTATATTTCTTTTAATGTTAATGAACTATTTTGGCATTAGAAATTGCATATACTATACTGATTTTTATTTTATATGTTATTTTGGCAGTGGAAATTGCATATACTATATTGATTTTTATATTTGGCAGTATATATAGGCTATACTGGTACTAAATCTGTCTGCGAATATGGCATGCATCTAAGCCCGAAATCTGGAATGGTGAACCCTTTGGGGTAAAAACCATTTGATAGTATATATATATATAGGTTATACTAGTACTGACTCTGTCCGCCTATGTGGCATGCATCTAAGCCCTAGACCTGGAATGGTGAATCCTTTTGAGTAAGAACCATTTGATTGTATATGTAGGTTATACTCTTACTAACTATGTATGCCAATGTGACAATGCATCTAAGCCCTAGATCTGGAATGTTGAACCCTTTGGGGTAAGAACCATTTGATATCATATATAGGCTATCCTGTTACTAACTTTGTCTGCCTATATGGCATGCATTTAAGCCCTAGATCTTGAATGGTGAACCCTTTTGGGTAAGAGCCATTTGATATGTAAATTAAAAAGTGCAAAATCCTTATACTGAAGATTAATTTATTAGAAACTATTTATGTGTTATTTTGGCAGTGCAGATTGCCTATATTATACTGATTTTTATATTTAAAAATTATTTTGGCAGTGCATATTGCCTATACTGTACTGATTTTTATGTTAATGTGTTATTTTGGCAGTGTAGATTGCTTATATTGTACTGATTTTTATGTTTATGTGCTATTTTGGCAGTGCAGATTGCCTAATTATACTGATTTTTATATTTAAGTATCATTTTGGTAGTGCAGAATGCCTATAATTATACTGATTTTTTTATTTATGTACTATTTATTTGAGACAATATGAGAACAAAAGAGAAGTATAGTTGATAATTAATGAAATAAGGTACATCATGAATAAAACACTGAAAATTTTATTTAAAAAATTGAGTGCAGATAATCTGCACTGCTTACAGATTCGAGTATAATTCAGCTATACTGTTCAATTATAAAACAAAGTAGAGTTATTACAGACCCTGGTACAAAAATGATGAGAAGCAAACGGTATAAGTGACCCAGTAATCTCTTGATGAACGCGCAACAGACCTAGGACGTGAACCTAACTTTGTTTGAAGATTTTCTGGCGTTTTACTCGGAAGTTGCACAATGTTCATGATTTCACTCCTGAACATGCTTCACAAGACCATTTTTCTAGACAAAGTTAAACTTAACTGTAATTCACTCAAAAAAGTGAATGCAGTAAATATGTACTAAAAGACAACAGTGCATAATGGCTATATTGAAAGAAGCTGACAGGAAAAAATGAAAAAGTAATGTTTGACAAGTCTAAAAAAATATGTTTAAAAATTGAAATGAATTAGTATGAAAAGAAGCATCCAATTATGGTCATCTTTTCCCAAATCTATAGAGAAAATAAAAATCTTGTTAAAACCATGTGTAATTATCGAGAAGAAACAAAATTGAATGGTGTTAATGTATTCACCTGCCATGAATATCAGGGTGCTGAAATAGACCTATGTTTTAGTGAACGAAATTGGGTTAGGAATCAGAAATACAAAAAATAAAATAAAATACTACTATTAAAAGAAAATGAACTAATGTTATGAAATCATTACGAACTGATTATATCTTACTCTTAAAATCAGAGTGTATGAAAGTCAGAGTAATTGATTTGTACTGCTTGAAAAATTAGAGTATAGTTGATCTGCACTGCCTGAAAAATTAGAATACAGTTGATCTTCACTTCTTAAAAAACATGGTTGTGGTCTATCAATCATACTTGTGCAGAGTTTCATACCTATGACTAAAGGAATAGTAAACTCAATTGAAAATACTCATCATGAAATCCATATTTTGTAATTATGGACAAGCGTTTGAGATGGTAAAGTTCTAACCAAAGTGAGCAATGAAATAACATATAAAATTAAAAATGATAAAGTAAATGGGAGCAACACACTTAAGTCCCCTCAACAACGACCTATGTGTGACAACTTTATGCAAATGTACATCCAAAATATATTTATCATATCATATTTTGCTGACTTCATAAGAATAAATAAAACTACTGGCAAATATAAAATTGTAGATTAGCTAAACGTTTTAGTAAGTACTAAAGTATAAAATCATATATTGGCTAAATGTTTCAGTAAGTACTAACTACCAAAACAAAAATAAATCACCGGAAACATACAGTCCTTCCAATATCCCCTCCATTATAATGACAAAAATCATTAACTTCTATTAAATATGTAGAACTAACCTCGAGTTGCTCATACAATCTCCTATGAACCTCCATGTTGACAAGCAATGCCTCAGTAACTGACAGTACATATAAAACGACTCTTGTTGTCCTCGAGTTTACTGTTCCACACAAAATTGAAGAATGAATAAGGGGATGGATAGAGAGAAACGATTGGTCCTATCAATGAGATCCTAAACAAAAACACACGGTCAGCATAATAAAAGCATGGAGGTTAACTGACATTACATATAGAACCATGATATATACATTCAATTTACACGGTAGAACTAAAATGCGCTCAGACACATAATTATGCATAATCCCTCATAGATAAGAACAAAAACTGATTAAATTATGCGCTAAAAATAACACGGTATAGCTTTTATGCACTGTGATTTCTCCGGAGTACAACATTTATACATTGATTTCCCAAGAGTGCAGCGTTTATGCACTGATTTTTCAGTAGTGTAACAATATGCACTGTGATTTTTCCACATCACAATAAATATACATTGTGTAAAAATCATCCAAGCTCAACTCATTCACAGTATATAAAAAATGCACTAATTCACAGTATATAAAAAATGCACTCTTTCACAATTGTATCAAAAATGCACTTATTTCATTCAACATACAATCAAACAAAACATGCATACAATTACAACTAATTTTATAATAAAAAATTATTAAAAAAAACTACATTATTTATCAAAAATCTATGATATAAGAGTTGCGCAAAGTTGTTTACCAGATCCAAAAGTTTAGAAATGAACTAAAAAAACAAAACTACTATAACTACTATTACTGTTATCATTAAAGACTAAAGGCATATGCTTCCTAATATAAACACTCAAACACCGTTTGATGCAAATCTAAGGCATTTTAGGTATGAACTATTCATTTCAATAGAAACAAAAATAGTAAATTTTAAATCATAAATCAAAGAAAGTGCAATTAAAGATAATGATGATAATGAGCATGAAATCAATTCTTGTTAGCACATCTTCATTGTTTGTGTTGATCTAAGCGGAAATTTTATATAAAATTGATAAGTTTCTCATTGAAAACATTTCAACAGAGATTATTTTAGATCGATTACCATCGATGATAATATTGATGAGAAGACTAGGGATCTCCACTCTAATTTTGAATCAAGTGCATAAATTGAAAAGAAATAGAGTAATTAGGTATTCGTAAGCTCTAAATTGGATTTTCTGAATGTTTTCCTTTAGAACAACAACAAATAAATGTTTAGAAACGATGATAGTATAGGAATAAGAAGAACAATTACCTTTTGAACCAGCAACTTCACCAATTTCTTGACTTTAAATTTGCAATTATATCAAACCTAAAAAAATCTTCACAGGGATGTCGTTTTGTTCGAGATAGAAAATGAGAAGAATGAAAATGTAACCTATGATATTCTTATGTATATGGGGGTATTTTAGATATTTTTAAAATATATATTTCTCACCACATGTGTGATGGACCCTAGAATAACTTTTTGGACCTAAAAATTCTAGATTTTTTTGTTTTTGGACCTCCTGTTAAACTAGGCCTGATGGGTGAACCTTCCATTAAAACCACCCATTGAACCATGACCAATTGGTAATTCCTACATAAAATAACCTATTTATGTGTTTGCTGAGGGATCAGATCCAATGGCTCCAAAATTATATGTCTCTCTCTGTCCCAACCACTTACAGAGTCTCACTTGTAATTAGATGTAACCATCATTTGATGGAATTAAACCAACTTAAATATTTTGGAATTATTATTATTTAGAAATAAACTATCAGAAGAAGCAAAACAGTTTTTATTCCTCATGTCGTGTGAGATATCTTAAAATTATTAATCTCGATTTCTCATTGATGAATTCAAATTATTTTCTATATAAATTTATGAAACCCGAATTTTCTAGTCCATTCAATAAGAAAATAACTAATCTTTAGTGTTATTGTGAAACCAGATGAAAATCCAAATCACATTAAAATCTATTAAGATTTAATAAGTTATTCTATCAGTGAAGAACAAATTTATTAGGAAAAAAAATGAAAAATAAGATTATGGGGAACTATGTTTGTTTTTTTCTTTGTGATAAGTATGTTTGATTTCAATAAACTTTCTTTCATTGAATTTGTTGAATTTTCTTCCATGATCATCAACAATCGCCACGTTGGGAAAACTTGTTACTTGAAAACCAAAAGTACACATTCACCATAATTAAATATCTAATCCCAGATGAAACCATCTTCCTTATAGTGCATACCCTAGAAACCGTAATTTCTTTTATTGGCTCCTGGCTTCTAATCCATTCACCAAAATCCCCAACTCTAAAAGGTTTCTGGTTTATTACTTCTTAATTATTTTAGTGAATTTAATTTTAGAGAATAGGCAATGTGAAATTAAAAAAACAGACAGTATGAAGATCAAGAAGTTCTAAAAGGTGAGAAGAAGATCGGATTTTATTTTTGTATGAACACTGTATTTATATTTTTAGCACTTGATGGGATTATTAATTTATTGATTGATGGTGTGAAATACAGACATAAAGAAATACATGTGGCGCTTTTTGATAGGTATGGACAGGGGAACAAGCATTTTTAAGCATTTTTTTGGTACAGAGGATATGTGGCCTTTGGTAAGACTTATTCATAAATATTTGATAAAATACTGTCAACACATTTCAGAATATATGCATTGATTAACAATATATCTGCATATCAACAGAATATATGCATTATCCTCAACCAGAATATATGCATTCATGTTTTATGTATATCCTCACATATATTCAACCATAGATAATATTTGCTTTCATGATTGTATATATCCTAATATACTACATCCCTGTATAAAACCTGATAGCCATTCAAGTGCACAGGTGTGGAAGTGAAAATAAAGAGAAATTCAATTCTAACTTGGTATCAGAAGGTGTGATTCTACAAACCACGCTACATCTCTTCAATGGAAGCAAACACAACAAACCTTCAACACATCCACATCAACCACCTAGTAAACATCAAACTCAATGAAACCAATTTTTTTCTATGGAAAACTCAGTTTACACCCCTGCTAAAAGGATACAACTTACAAGGTTACGTCGATGGTACACTTCCTAAACCACCACGAACCCTGCCAAATTCAGAAGTACTTAATCCTGAATTTGCTAACTTTGAAGAGCAAGACCAAATCCTGTTAGGTTAGCTGTTGTCTTCAATCACAGAAAATGTTATGATCCATGTTGTGGGACACAACATCTCAAGAGGTCTGGAAGGCTTTAGAAACAAGGTTTGCTCCACAGACCAAGGCACATCAGATGCACTTATGGAGGAAACTTCACACTCTAACCAAAGGTAATTCTACAATGCAAGAATATTTCAATAAGGCTAAAAATCTGTTTGATGCACTTGCAGCATCAGGACATATTGTTTCTGTAGATGTTATGAAACAGACTATACTGAATGGTCTCAACCAAACTTATGACCCAACTGTAACAATTTTAGGCATCGTTGATTCTTTGGAGATGAAAATATTCTATGCTCATCTGCTTATATATGATATGCGCCTTGAGCAACAACAACAACATGAGTTGATTCAACAGCCCTTAGCAAATGTTGCTGCTGGAAGCTCTTTCTCTCTCAGACCAGGTCAGTTCCGCCATAGGAACATGTCACAGTCTAACAGGCCATCCTACAGATCAAGAAACAACCCACAGCATGATCAAGGCCCTTGTCATATTTGTGGCCGGAGAAATCACACTGCTAGAATGTGTTGGCATCAATAGGAAAAAGATGATGCACTCACCATAAAATCTCCAACTGCATATATTGCACTACTTGGAAGAAACGGTGACAACTGTTGGGTGACTGACACTGGTGCTACTCACCATCTCACTGCTGATCTCAATAAATTGAACCTACATCCAGAGTATAATGGCACTAAACGTGTGAAAGTTGGCAATGGTAATGAACTTGCTATTGCAAACATCTAGTGGAACCTTTTTACAATAAAAATATATTAGGTTATGTTTGATATTAAAAAAATAAAATAATTTCATGAAAAATATAATCATGTTAGTACCTAAAAATTGCTCCTAGGCAAAATAAATGTACGTTTGAAGTACTTTCTTTAGATTCAGAAATCAAAATCGTACAGGACAAGCCTAAACCACGATAGTAGCCGTTTCGTCCTTCTTCGGCCACAAGGAGAGGAAATGGGTTGATCTTAGGTGAGGGAAGCGAACAAAGTTGAAGGAAATGTGTGTATTGAATTGTATGTAGAGGCGGATAATAACATAGCTTATGATGATGCTAAGCTTGTTGTGTTTTTCTGAATGGCTAAGTAGCCTATTTATAATAGTTGGTAACACACACTTTTCCTTGTTAAGTAAAAGAGGTGGTGAAGAGATGAAGTAATGGGGATTATGGGAGTAATGGTGTAACCACCCACTATCCTTGGAAGTTTCTGGAAAACCATTGTTCCATTACCTCCTCAACCGCTTCAACCGTTACCACTACTTTGTAACTTTCTTATCATGGGGTGTTGACACACCACATGTTGTTGTAAACCACCAAATCAATACCCATAAAGAATCCCCCCATGTAATATGATTTGATCTCTCGTAAGAGTTAGTGGAGTCATGGACTCGAAACCGTGATTTTGTTGTAAGATAATGCTATTAGTAAGCTTTATGCTAACTTAGAATGGCAATAGCATATTGATAACGCTAGTAACGAAGAATGACGCTGACATGAGCAAGCAAAGGATAGCACTGGCACAAGCAAAAGAGAATTGTGCAGTAGCAACGAGTAAGGCACGACAACAACAGGCGCGGCGCAGGGGAGCGAAGATAGCGCTGGGCTAGCCTTTGCACTAGCGTTATTGGCCCCAGCGCTAGTGTTGTTGTCCTTCGCGCTGGTGGCCTTGGCGCTAGCGCTTGGCCTTAGCTTTATATCTAGCGTCCTAGCAAGGGCTTTGTGTGGCTTTGGCGCTTTTCTGGATTTTTTGGCATATGGGTATGCTTTTCATTGGTGTTGGGATCTTAGATAAGGATGGGACTTGTTGGTACCAAGGTCATTGGCTATGTGCCATTAGCATTGGCATTTGATAATGTCGTGGCCATAACTATGGTGTATTTATGAATCCTCAGTCTTATGAGATTTAATTGTTAGTCTTTATGCTTAACTTTTACGTAGTGCATACAGAATATAATCAAGAGATTCAGCCGCGGAAGTTTACAACTTGAAATTATGCTTTATGCGACTCTGCAATTAGATGGTATGCATCTAGTTAGCGTTTTTATTCAGATATGGCATAACCTCTATTCTGAATGTTCGTAATTTTGTATAACAATATATTCTGTTTCATACAAATAGTTTGCATGGATGCACATGAAATAACGAGGATTTAGTTGAGTATAGCTCTGAAATTTTTATGGTGGACATATATGCAAGAGAGCTATCGGGCTAATTTATCCGCGAGCTAAATATACATTCTCAATTCTCTTGCGGAATATAAGATAATAATATATATTCATAATTCTAATGCCACGTCAGGAATTTGTACATATTTATTTCATGCTTCTGCAGCAAGGCGAAAATCAATATTACAATTTTCTCCCTTGTCAAAAACTCACCATTAACATTAAGTCCCCTTCTTAGCGCGGAACAATAATGTTTCGTGGTAAGCACTAGATTGTGATTTTTCTTTTACTGATATAAGCAAAATAAATCAATAAGCTTAGTCGTTGGAAATTACCAGGAATCTTGAGTTGATGACGCATGTCGAATAATCACTAGAGGAGAAATGGTTGATGTAGTAATGCCTGTAGGATGATAGAGCATTGTATGAAGAGCATAAATTAGCGTGATGTGGCTGTTTTACATGATGGAGAGACCAAAATTGACCCGTGTGAAGCACAAAACCATGACTCCAAAGAGGAAATCCTTGTTTGACCTAAATTTGGAAACCAATTACTATAAAAGGGAGCAAGCCTTATTACTATTTTTTTATCCCTCTTCATCACTGAATACCAGTGCCTCCATCTTCTTTTCTCTCGCCCAGCAGCAGAAGCTCCTTCTCTCGCCGGTGACATCACCGTCCGACCATCTCCCTGCCGGTTTCCGGCACCGACCAGGTACGTTTTTTTTTTTACATGAGTTGATGTTCACGTGAAAGAGAGTTTTGTTTTTTTACGTAAGTAACTACTCACATATTTCCCCCTCTTTTTCTTTCTTTACTGTGAGTATTAACTCACTGCTTCAATTATCACTGTTTGTTTAATTTCATTAGACAAGCATAACATTGATTTGGTAATTGTCTTGTCTTTACAGCATCTTGAAAGTAAACCCTAATCCCGCAATTTGTTGTTTCTGATTGTAGAAATCCTTCCTTGGCTTTATTGTAACGTTGTTAAGCTTCGACTAGGTATGCTCGGGTTTATAGCAATTTTTCTTGATATTGGTTTTAGTTTATATATACATAAGTATATATTTGCAAGTCAGTACTATATATATATATATACATATATATAAAGTAGAGTGAAACCTCATGCATGGTTTTCTAGTTGTTGACGTGAATGTTACTCGACCCCTTGTAGATGTCTAACAATCACGAAGATATTGATACTACTGGTTCCAGTAACGACAAGAGCGAAAATTTTGATGTCATTTCCCTAGATGATGTGCCTAGCATCCATGATAAATTCTTTGATGGCGTCGCCGAAGAATCTGCTGCTCCTGATTATGTTGGTAGTTATATTCCAAGCGTCGATACCTTTCTCTGGCCTTAGAATATTTATCCACAGACTCTTTTTAGGTGTTGTTTGCAACAAAAAGAATACGGACTTCGTTTGTTGAATTTAAGACGTCCCAAACTCCTTTATCTGAATGCGCAGGATGGGCTAAAGTTATGTTGAAGAATCCTCAGGTGAAGCTGGTTTTAGAGAATGTTAAGATACTCCATGATGTGCGAGCGTTTAATACTTTAAGGATTAATAAGGACATGAAGGGTGTGCTTACATTTACTTCCCGTTGGTGTGAACCAACCCATTCAGCAACATGTGTTTGGGGTGAGTTAACAATTACTTTGGAGGACGTGGCGATATTGCTGCAACTGCCATCTATTGGTAACATTCCACCGAACGGTCCGGATAGGAGAAGAAATATGGTGCCCACCTTATTCAAAAAATAGAGGAGTTGCAGAAGTCTCGTGGCTACAATAACAAGAATTATACAGCTCGGGTTGACTGCTGGTGGAACGGTAGTACAAGTGTTGACGGTCTCGCTGCTGATCATCCCATGTGTATTGTTGCGTTCCTTGTACTTTTGCTTTCTAGAGAGTACTTGAATCTTCTCTTAGAGGTCAATTGAAGATTCTACTTATTCCGATTATTGTTGCGCTTGCTGGTGGAAAGACTCTTCCTCTTGGTAATTTATTTTTGGGTACTTTATATTCTCATTTGGACACTTTCATTTGTGACATGAAGACTTCCAATTGATATGCCAAGGTAGATTCTTTTATTCATGTCATGTTTATGCAAGCTTGGATTTCAGAATATTTTCCAAAATATGCAGCAAAGGCTCGGCCTTCTTTCCCAAGTGACAAGATAAAACATGAGAACAAAGTGAATTTCAGACCTTGGGGTTTGAAGCTTCCTTATGCGATTCCATCGGGGAATTTTGCTAAGAGATCGGATATTATCATACGCTCTGAACCAAGTATTGAGAGTAATATTGCTACTGTTGGTGAAGGTACTTTCATGAATAGTTGCATCCCATGGTACATTCTTGTTATTTGTTCTGATAGTTATATTGCTCAGAGTTATAAAATTGATAGAGCGTCTCGGCAAATGGGCTTCTATCAATATGTTCCTCACTACCGTACGATTGCACCTTTCATAGATGTGCTTAAGCGATCTAAAGGTGCCCACATCATTCTAGGTCGAAACATTCCTTTTCTCCAGGATAATAGAAAAGGATGTACTACTGATGAATATGCCGGTTTCTGGAATAGACAACTTATTCTCCTCAAGAATTTCATATTCAGCAAGTCTTCTGATGTTCATGGTGAACCTTCTGAAAAGGAATTAGCAGATCAGCCGAACTTGAAAATTATTTCTGAAGAAAGACACGAATTGATCATCAACTTAAAACAAGTATCTCAAATCATTCTTCGTTTAATCACAGTCTTTTGCTTAGTAGTTAAGTGTTTAATTCGTCTCTTGCATTCATAGCTCCAAAATTACTTTGTGTCTGATGCCGTAGAAAACGCTACTCCCCAATCTGGGAAGAAGAGACAACAGGTAGTCATGCCTGGAAGTAGAGACCGTCCTTGAAAGAAGGTATGTGTCTTGTTTTTCTTTTATTTCTTCCTTTATGTATCAAGTGTATTTATAACTTGTTTTCATGAATATCATTGCGTAGTCTGGGGACATGACTCGTCATGGTGACTTGAATATTCAACCCTTCAAGTTTGGTATCCCAGATGTTCCTGGTGTTTCGGATCCTTATGTCATAAGTAGAACTTTCTTTGGATACTTCTGAATAATAATTTTATGCCTTGTTGAACTTGATAAATTCTGATTCTTGTGAATAAATATCATTATTAAATAACTAGTAATGTGAATACTTCAGCGTTAGAAAGCATCGGTGTTGTCGGAAGTACTGAAGAAAAAGAAAAAGATGATCAGGGACCTGAGGAATCATCTTATACTGAAGTTATTAAAGAATCCGGGGCTGAGAACGAAGAACTTGATGGTGAATCATATTACGAGGTGCCTTATGCTTCTGATGACTTGTTGCAGATCCAAGTAAGTTTACTCTATTTTTCTAGAATTATAATGACATGCTTATAGATCTTAAAATACCAAATGTGTTGAGTCATACATGATTCCATGAAATACTTTAGCAGCTTTCGCTGTCAGGAAAATTCAGATTCAGGTCTTCTTGCCGTAAAGGTTGTAGAATCTTCGTACGAATTCGGAATGGGGTGGTTGACCTCTCATTATTTATCTAAGAGGAATATATAAATTCTCCAAAAATAATTTCTGGATATTGAGACCATTCGCTAGGTTAAAAAGACCTGACACCGAGAGTCCAGAACTTTTCAGGCAGAATTCTGTAGGTTTTCAGCTGTCTTGTAGTTAAGCGTTTTGACCGTCGTTATTAGATCGTTCATCCGATTGGCGTTTCCTTTTAGAATGTTGTATTAGACATTCATATGAATCATTTGGTATATAAATCACCCCCAAATTATTTACCATTCAGCGCCAGTTTCAGTTCTTCCGGAGGGTTATCTAAAAACGTTTCTGACGATATTTTTACGAGACGAATCATATCCTTTCTAAACCTTATGCCATGACCCAAAACACTTTTTTAATGAATTTTTAGGTTTATAATGGACATATTTTATGTTTTTTATGATTTTTGTTTCAATTCCTTGTTCTCGAGATATTTTAACTCATGATATCTATAATGTCTCTGCTTTTAGGGGGATGAACCAAAACAGAGAGACGAACTTGTGGATGAAATATTGAAAGATTACCATGAATTGTGACATTGGTGATGTGTATTCTCCAACTCAGAACCATGAGCAAGCATTCCATGATACGATTGTTGAAGAGGGCGTTCCGAATGGTGTCATTATGTAGAATATTGATGCAATGGAGATGGTTCCGACCGAGTAGCTGAATGCTGGAGTTAGCTTTGACTTCCTGTTTGATAGGATTCAACATGAATATGTGTGCATTGGGGGTTTTACTATCTCGTCTTCCTATGCTGAGTTGTATGCCAAAGTATGGAAGAAGTTTGGCCATTTCTTCGTAGATAACCCCAAAAATTACCGTACTCTGGAGAAGAATGTGTATATGTTGCTGCTAACTGTGCATGCGATGATTTATCTCCCCCGTAAAGAAATTGTTGAGATGGTGCTTCAAGGCCGGAAGGATGCCTTGGATGAGGTTGAAGGGGCTGAGCTTAATATCGCATGGCTTCGTCGTTATTTTGAAGCTATTAAGAAGCGTTTGTAGGAAGGAGGCATGACTCCTAGTTTGGAGACGGTCACCAAGGATGGATATTAAGTTGAGAGGCTTTCTCAAGAGTTGAAGCTTGGAACTGAGATTTTTGGGAGGTTGGAGAAGGCGTATTCTGAAGGTGTTGAACCGGTCTTTAAGGAATTTTCTAGATTTCCTAAGTTTTATAGGATTTTCTTAGACATATGGTTTTTTGTGGTTTTATTCTGGGATTTTGATAGGTAGAGAATTTATGAATGATTTGCAAGAGATTCTTTTAGAAAGAAATAATACTTTGCATGATTAATAAATTGAAATTCTAAGTATAAATGCAAGATATTGTAAATATTTTGGAGGAATTACAAATGTTGCATAAAACAGGGAAATATTGTGGTGGCAGAATGTTTTAAGCGTTGTGAGTTGTAAGCTACTTGCCATGTATGACCATCCCTTATGGCTTGTCAGTATTGACAAGTTTGTAGTAACCGCCGATCAAGGTTTCAGTGATAAGATACAGATCTTCTTCGCGAGAGGATGTGATTTTTTCTACTATATCTCTGACATGGAAGACATCAGGTTCAAGCGTCTTAGCTTCATGACATATCTTTTGAATGACCGGGTTACTAGTTTTTTATCTCTAGTAGAGACAATCCATGCTCACTCGATAAAATTTTGTAAGGGATCAGCTTTCCATTCCCATCGTCGAGACAGAGTAGGGTTGATATCTGGGTAAAGTCTCAAAGATTTGATGGGATGTGGGATTGCTGGTTGCAAAGAAGTTGGTTGGATACGACTTACTTGTGTATGAAACCTTCGGACATCTGACGTTATGTCCTCTCCTAACAACTGCTTCACATCTAAATCCAATGTGCGACGAACTCGTCTGATAGGAAATCTTCATGATTTGCTGGATTGTTTGAGAGTCTTGGAGGTGCTGGTGCCGATAAAGGAGATACACTTGCTCCCATTTTGTTGCTATGGACCCATGGGCGTCCCAAAATCATGTCATAATTTGGATCTTCTTTGACAATATGAAACTTGGTATATACCTGGGCGGCTTCCATTTTTACCTCAAGAGTGATGTGGCCGTAGGCATTCCTGTACTTTCCTTCAGAATTCTTGATTACAGTTGGTGAGTGCGTAGCTTCATGCCTGGAAATTCCCACATATCTTAGAGTCTTGATGGTGATGATATTGACATCCGTGCCCGCATTGATCAGTGTTTGCTCGAAATCGGTGCCCTTGAGGCAAACAGTGTGAGAAGTTCCCATCTAGGCTTCTCGTGGTGTTTGATGACAACGTCTTCTGAAGTGGACTTGGGATATACAGTAGCCTTTTCAACGAAGAGCAGACGCTTACCCGACATAACACGATTGAGGACAGTAAAATATATTTCCGTTGTGCCTTCGATAGGTAAAGAAGTTCACATATGCGCTCCATCATGGATTAGACATTTTTGTTAAGGAAATCCCCAGAAAGAGTAAAGCTCCTGACAGGGAGGGGATCTTTGTGGACACCTTCAGTCCCCAAGCATAGCTCTCCTGAGTCGATCTTTTCTCTGAATATACGCCTCAAGCCATTGCATTCACTAGTGGGGTGATTGAAAAATCTATGAAAGTGGCAGTATTTTGGATTCGACATGTCTTTTTCGGTGGGTGGATGTCGCACAGACGGTAACTTGATAGCTCCATTTTGTACCCATAATTCCAGCAGTTCGAGGACCTCCTCTATGGGAAAGGGAAAATCTGGGATTATTAGATCCGTCTTGGTTCGTTGAGACTAACGCGGAGTCTCGACAGAGTCTTGTCCTTGAGTTGGTTTTGGCGCTGTCGGCGGGGATGATGAAGTACGCTTGGCCTGTGATGCCGATTGTGGTGCTGCTTTTTTCTTGGATCCTTCATCGGTGACAACACCTATGGAGTGTTGGGTAGAATGTTGTTTGTTCACCAGATGTCTACTTCTGCGAGTATCTCCATGAATTTCATCTCTGACGGGTCTTGTCCTTTCCAAAAAGGCTGGATCACTTATTGCTGATCTTTTGGCGACCTCATGTAGCTCAGAGAAGGTTTGAAATCGTAAATTTTCTAATAATGTACGATAAAAAGGAATCATAACATTAATGCAAATCTCCACCAATTGTTGCTCAGTTATGTTATGGTCATGGAAGTCGAGAGCTTGTGTCCTGAACCTCTTTACGTATTCGTTGGGATGCTCGTTGTTTCTCTGGAACATTCTTCCCAGATCCGAAAGAATGATTTCCTCAGAGACAAAGAAATACTTTTTGTAAAAAGCATTGACCATCTGAGACCAACTAGAGATCTTGTTGGGAGCGAGATTGTTGTACCAAGTATAAGCTCTTCCGGTAAGATATTTGGAGAATTCTTTGATTCGCAATACTTGATTATATTCATGCACTCCTAACGATTCCAAGAAGCAAGAAACATGTTTTCGAGCGTTCTCGGTGCCATCGTATAATAAGAATCGAGGAGACGAATATCCGTTTGGCTGTGCAATCCTCTATATTTTAGTTGGGTAAGGGGGTAGATGTTGACGGAATGAAGCTGAATCTTCCTTTTTACGGTTTCACATGAGCTTTTCTAGGTCTTCACGAGTGACAAAGTTTTGTTGTTGTTGACTCTTTTCTAGTACACGCTCGTTGATGACTTGTACTTCATCATCTGCTTTGGCGTTAGCTCTTGACGTGTTGGTGTCGTCGGCAGTTGTGTTTTTAGCTTTCTCCATTTGACGATGACGCTGCTCCGGTGATAAATTCTCCATTAAAATCTTAAGAAATGTAAGAACTTCCTTCTGGGTAGTATCCATGGGTACTTGAGTTTCGGTTAAGGTTTCTTAGCGCTTCATTAAATCAGCTATGGTTAGCGATGCTTGCTCTTTGTCTTTGGAACCTTCGGTGGTACTGAAAAGAGTGTTGGCGTTTTCAGTGGCGGTGTTTTGTCGAACGATTTTTGTAGCTCCACCACTGGTGCTGCCGGGGTTTGAAATGGTTTTTGAACCTGAATTGGGATTGGTTGCCGAACCTGACCTAAGATCCATCATTTTAGAACGGTTGAAGAATTGATTTTCAGACGGTTGAAGAATTGGATTCGTTACCGAGAGATTGATCTCCCACTGTGGTCGCCAATTGTTAGTACCTAAAATTGCTCCTAGGAAAAAAAATGTATTGTTGAAGTACTTTCTTTAGATTCGGAAATCAAAATCGTACATGACAAGCCTAAACCACGATAGTAGCTATTCCGTCCTGCTTCAGTCACAAGGAGAGGAAATGGGTTGATCTTAGGGGAGAGAAGCAAAGAAAGTTGAAAAAAATATGTGTATTGAATTGTATGTAGAGGTGGATAATAACATAGCTTATGATGATGCTAAGCTTGTTGTGTTTTTCTGAATGGCTAAGTAGCCTATTTATAATAGTTGGTAACACACACTTTTCCTTGTAAAGTAAAAGGGGTAGTGAAGAGATGGAGTAATGGGGATTATGGGAGTAATGGTGTAACCACCCACTATCCTTGGAAGTTTCTGGAAAACCATTGTTCCATTACCTCCTCAACCGCTACAACCGTCACCACTCTTTGTGACTTTCTTGTCATAGGGTGTTTCCATGCTACATGTTGTTGTAAACCACCAAACCAATACCCATAAAGAATCCCCATGTAATATGATTTGATTACTCGTAAGAGTTAGTGGAGTCATGGACTCGAAACCGTGATTTTGTTATAAGATAATGTTATTAGTAATCTTATGTTAACTTAGCATGGGAATATCATATTGATAGCGCTAGTATCAAAGAATGATGTTGGCATGAGCAAGCAAAGGACATCACTGGCACAAGTGGAGGAGAATGGCACAGCAGCGACGATTAAGGCACGACAACAACAGGCGCGACGCAGGGGAACAAAGATAGCGATGGACTTGGCGCTAGTGCTGCTGGCCTCGATGCTGGTGGCCTTTGCACTAGTGCTTGGCCTTAGCGCTATTGCTAGCGTTTTAGATAGGGATTTGCGTGGCTTTGGCGCTTTTCTGCCTTTTTGGCATATGGGTGTGCTTCTCATTGGTGTTGGGAGCTTGGCTAAGGCTTGATAAAGCTGGCACTTGCTGGTGCAAAGGCCATTGCCTATGTGCCATGAGCATTGGCATTTGCTAATATCATGGCCATAACTATAGCATATTTGTGAATTAACGGTCTTAGAGATTTAATTATTAGCATTTATGCTTAACTTGTGCAGTGCATACAGAACATATTCAAGAGATTCAGCCGAGGAAGTTTGAAACTTAAAATTATACTTGATGCGACTCTGCAATTAGATGGTATGCATCTAGTTAGCGTTTTTATTCAGATATGACATAACCTCTATTTTGAATGTTCTCAATTTTGTATAATCAGTATATTCTATTTTATACAAATAGTCTGCATGGATGCACATGAAATAATGAGGATTTAGTTGAGTATAGCTCTAAAATTTCTATGGTGCACATATATGTAAAAGAGTTATCGGGCTAATTTAGCCACGAGCTGAATATGCATTCTCAATTCTCTTGCGGAATATAAGATAGCAGTATGTATTCATAATTCTGATGTCGAGTCAGGAATTTGTACATATTTATTTTATGCTTCTGCAGCTAGGCGAAAAGCAACATTACAATTTTCTCCCTTGTCAAAAACTCACCATCAATAAATCCGTGGAAACAGTTGGGAGACAAAGAAAGACTTCTCATAGAATTTCATGGAACTAAGTTGTAGTCAAACCACGTTTTTTGTTAAATGGGCCTTTATGGAATTGGATTTGTTATCAAACGACCAAAAATATTTTTTTATGGAAACAAAACATAACAAAACATAGCTAATTCCTTGGAATTAGATGTAATAAAACACAACCTTAGAAAACCAAAAGAAAGAGAAAAGAAAATATAGGCGGTAGAGACTTGACATCGATGGGAAAACATACAAATTTACCTATTTTCCCGAGTTTTCCACTTTGTCAGATCCATAGGAAGTGAAAAATAGGCAAATTTTGTAGTTTGCCCATCCCACAGGAATTGGCCTAAAAGTTCTATACGTGTATGTCTAAATTGTGGAAAAGGTATTGTACTCCTTCCAAGGTGAATGCTATTAGTGTCGAGTTTTAGGAAGATATTTGACTCTTTGATCAAAATTTACAGTTGTTACTTCCGGACTTGTATGACGGTGCACACTCGATCACTTCACTGTCGCAGAAGTTTTGAGTAAATCAAACAATTATATGATCTGGCAACTGGTTATACCGATGAGATTGAATGTTCCAGTTTCTACCTAACTTCAGCTGTTACGTGATATACACATCTACAATTAGAATCGATTTTGAAGGTGCGGATTCCATCGATTCGGGCTTATCTAATGAAAGTACTTACTCTTTTCAATTATACTCAAATGTTGGATTCTAGTCAAGCTTTAGTGGCCCTAGAGTATTTTAATCCCATGTGGAAGTTGAAAATTCCACCAAAACATTTCTTCTTCTCATAGAGTGTTGCTCATAAAAAGCTCTCGACTGAAGATGTGTTAATTCGCTGACGCATCAACGGCCTATCCACTTGTTTGTTCTGTGATGAATTTGAATCTCTTATCCACCTTTCTTCTGCGATTTCGTTACACCAAGGAGTTACGGAAGCACTACACATCAGACTTGCATTATAATGAGCGCTTTATTCGCTTGGCATTCCTGAATTTGCAATGCTCAATTTGATATGTTGTGGCACATGATTCTAATAAACGATCTTTTGGGCTGTTTGGAAAGGAAAAACTTAAGAATTTTTTTAGACAAGATTACATATGCTTGTCAGGTTTTTAACGTGGTTAAATACTTATTTTTCTCTTGGGTTTTAGGCTTAGTTTGGTATAGTTTTTTTTTTTGAAAAAGCACTTTCAAAACGTATTTATAATAACATTTCTTAATATTAACGTTTGATAAAAACTTTTATAAAGTGTTTTTTATGCAAAGCACTTCCAAAACTCCCCAAATTTTAAAAGCCGGGGAATAGGAGTTTTTAAAAGTTTTAAAAACAGAAATTATGGCCTCACCCTTTTTTATACATGACTTTTCTTTTCTATCCCCATTTTTTTTTTTATAAATGACAAAAATTATCCTTAAATCTTTTTCAATCAGTTTTTACATATCCTATAGGGTTAATTTGACTTTGGTACCTGGGTTTTGTCCAGATTTAGTGTTCTTACTTACATTTGTCCAACGTTAGACTTTAGTACCTGGAATCATTGTTCACCTTGGATGTCAAAGTTAAAGTACTGACTTCCGTTTAGATTTTTTAAGAAAAAATTAATACTTAACGCCGTTAGCGGCGCCGTTAACACGTGAGTGTTTTAAAACTCACATGCCTTCTTATATATCCTACGGCTATGATTCTTCAGATCCAACGGTCGGATTTTTAGATTTTCAAAAAATCAAAATTGAAACATTATGTTCTTACACCAGGAACATTTTGTTCTTACACCAGGAAGTTTAGCATCTAAGTAAGAACAGTAAAGTAACCATTACAAGAAAACATTTACACCAAGAAAAACCTACAATGAAACTCATGTAAGTCCTGGACCAGTATCACCCAGTTCGGCTCACCATCCCTGAATCTCAGCTCCATGCTATATCTCGGCCACACAGACCCATGATAATCTGCAGGAACAGATTATGCAGTAGACTACAGCTTAAACTAGTCATTCAGCCTTTTTGTTAAGCACATTAGGTGCATTTCCTGGCAGTGATTCATGCAACAACTTGTTTGTAATTCAGGCATCCAACTCCTTCCCTGCAATTGATCCTACACATACATTTATTCATAGCACAAAGTCAACCAACCCATTCATCAGTTCATCTATTCTCAGCTTCAGATCAAACCCAACCAGCAACAACCTCAGAAATTGTCTTCTCCAGCAGCAACACCACCACATCCACCCATTTCTCTTCTTAATTCTTCTCAAATCGAACCCTAATTTCATCTTCTAAAACCTAATTTACTGCAGCAGCAAAGCTCATACCACCACCAGATCTATTCTTTCTGCCAAGAACCCTAAGTAAGATCCTGCAGACAGTGTATATAATGCATCATTGGCACTGCTTCTATCTCAATCACACATAATAAGCAGGAACAGTCAAAAAAAATTATAAAAACAAATAATCAAAGAGATAAATCCAACTATATTAACTATAAGAGCAATTACCTGAATTAGCTGAAGATAAAAATTGAACTTAATTTCTTCAATTTAGAATTTGGGGAAGAACACAACAAAACCTAACCCTAATTTCTTCATTAAGTCAGCTTCAAAACATCGATTAATCTTCAACCCCTTGTTTCTTCATCTATAAAAAACTCAATTTCACTTCTCAATTCATAAGATCTCAAACTTAATTTGAAACCCTAATTTCGGTTTCATCTCAGAAAATCCTAATCTTCTCAATTCTCGTTCTTCTTTGAAATTAATCCTTCCAATCATTATTACATCATCTTTCTTCATCTCGTATACTTCAATTCAATCTTTAAATCTTCTAATTTCATCTTCATCATAAACTCAGAAATCCTAACTCTTTATCTTCCATGTTTCATCATTTTTTTCTTCTAATTATACTGAATCAACACCAACAACATCTTCCACTGTGCCTCCATAACCTTTCCCCTATACACTCGTTCCCAAATTTCCCGATTCATCTCTCAATGGATTCGACAGACTAAGAACAGGGAGGAGGAGGCGGATAATATGAGAGAAATAAAGAAAAAGAAGAAAGAGAGAACTGATTAGGGTATTTGCGTTAGGTTATAAGAGTTTGGTCGATATTAACCGTTTATCTTTGAGATGGAACAAGATCTAATATAAACCGTAGATCTTAACCGTTAGGGACTTGGTTTGTCATTGTTAGCAAAGTTTATTTATTTTTTAGTAATTCAAATTTAATTGACGGAAAAAATGACACGTCATCATTTCACGGGTCTTAACGGGTGAACAGTGATTCCAGGTACTAGAGTCTAATGTTGGACAAATGTAAGTAAGAACACTAAATCTGGACAAAACACAGGTACCAAAGTCAAATTAACCCTATCCTATATCCTATATTCTTTAAAGATTATTATTTTCATTTTCAAGATATACTCTATATACCATTTAAATAAAAAATTCTTTTATATTCACAAATGATTTCAAGATAAGGAAGCACTACTTGGTGGACCAGTAAGATTTAGGTGGATGTATCCTTTTGAAAGGTAAGATAATATGGACCTTTTACTCTATGTATTTTTATATTTCAGTTATCTTTTACTAATGAGAATTATGTATTGGTAGGATGATAAAAACTTACAAAAGGTCTGGACGGAACAAACATTATATAGAAGGATCAATAGTTAACAAATACAACTTGGAGGAAGGACTGAGACACCTCATGGAACAAATTCCTAATTGTAAATGTAGTTATAAGAGAAAAGGGGTTACATCTGGTGATGACTATGATGGTGAGGTCCATATCCTTTGGATTCAGTTGGAAAAGTAGTAAAATTACCTCGTGTGCAGTATGAACAAGCACGTAGATGGGTTTTGATGAATTATGCGGGTAATGCTGAATGGCATGAGTAAGTGAAAATTCCTTGCACTTTTGTCAAAAATATATGATATGCATAATCTTAGATTACTGAACTCTTTTTTTTTATCCTTATGAATCTATTAGGAAACACCAAACATATGTACAGACTCAAAAAAAATCTACTAATAAGCGAGGAAAACAACAACCAAGGAAGACAATGAATTGTATTACCTGGTTAAGACAACAACTTATGAACAAGATGATGCATGATTTAAAGAGGCTTGCGGAAGGTCCAAATTTTGAGGCTATATCGTATAAAGCATATTCAGTCAATGGTTATGTTTTTTATACAGCTGATGCAGAAGCTAGCTTAACTACACAAAACAGTGGTGTTGCTGTGACGGATACAATAACTTTTCGAAGTAGAGTGAGTGATACTAATGTTATACAATACGACAAAACTTATTATGGAATCTTCAGACAAGTACTCAAATTGGACTATTATGACTTGAACAAACACTCTTTTATTGTGATTGGGTGCGCATTGAAGATAATGTTAATGGATGTGTAATTATTCCGGAGATAAATATGGTCATAATAAATTTTAAAAGGTTCCAAAGAAATACAAGAGAAGAGAATGAGTTGTTTATCCATGCGAATCAAGCAACTTAAGTTTTCTACTACAAGGATGAAACTAGGGATACTTTGTATATTGTTTTGGAATCTCCAAAACAATTAAGTCATGCGTCGATACATTTGCAAATCCTTCTATTTTTCTTGGAGTTATTTCTTAAGCTATACTATCTTAGTTTACAAGCACTTTTGAAGATGATGATTGATAATTAACTTTCTAATAAATTGTTAACTTTTCTTCTGTTTATTAATTTTAGGACTAACGTAGGATCATTTGGGAATTTCACTGTTGGGTGTTTACTATCAATGTTACTATTGTATTATCATTTTTATTTTATTTTTCATGTTACCTGATTGTTTGCATATGTTAAAATGTTATTGTCTTATTTAACATTTTAGTTGATATGTATTTGGTATTTTAGCTTCATGATGGCAGGGATTGGATCTCACTCTAGCGAGGATGAAATTCTTAGAGATGACTATAGTAAGAAATTGAGATGATGTTGAGTCTAACTTTGAAAACAGTTCGGGCGGGTACCAAGGAAGCACTTCTAACTCCTTGGGTAATTAAATTGAACTCTTATATAAGATTAAGTTAAAATGATTATCAATTTTACCACGATTTTAACCAACAAGATCTGTTTTTGTAGGTACCAATACGCTTATGGAAGTTATTTTTGATGAGCATGGGCGACCAGTTGCTTTGGGACATACACAACTTACAACTTTCATTGAAAAGAATCAATGAAATAAGATAAATGAAAAAATATCATTGTGAGTAAATTCATTCTTTTAATGTATTTCTTGGTGGTATTCTCTTGTTTAGGTTCAACATTATAGGTAATTCTGATATGTATTTGTATATGTATGTATGATATTGAAACTGTCATTGCAGAGTAAATATAAAGTACCATCAGGCTAAGATTATAAAGAAAGCTAAAGCATCCTGGAAAACTTGGAAGACTAGCCTTTAGAGAGACTGGGATAAACATCCTACGATTGCTGAGAAGAAAAGAAATCCTCCTAAAAGAATTTCTGTTAAGAAAGAAGATTGGGAAGAATTTGTTGACTTTTGCAATATTGATATTGATAAGAAGCTTCGTATAGCAAGGAGAATAGCTAGAAAAAAATGTAAAGTTTCCACACACAGGTGGGGGGAAACCATCTGCTCAAATAGCATATGAAATGGTAATATATAGTTACTTATATAGGTTTTTATGTCTCCCCGTTTTTTTTTAAAAAAAGATTCTTCTTTCTAATAAAATCATTATGATTGTGTTTTTCAACTTTTTGTGCAGAAAATGGCTAGTCCTAATAGTGAAGTTAATATGACTTTTTTATTTTTAGCCACTCATTTGACTAAGACTAAGAGTTGTGAGATTGGATGCAGAACCTTTTCTGAGGATATACTTGTAAGTTGATTACTTCCTAAATCTAATTAGTCTAGTCACAATAACTATTGTTTGATGCAACTGCAAAAATTGGTTCTTTCATTGTAGGGACAAATCAGAAAACTCATAGAAGAAGATCCATTCTTAGGCCAAAAGGACTTGGTAAAGACCCTGTTGTTATGGTTTGTTATCAACTGGAATAAATTTTAATAATATTTATGATTTAATTGATATTTAATATTAGTGGATCATGTTTTGATTGATGTTTTATTTCTAGTTACTAAGGCGAGAGGGCAAGGGATACGTTCGCGGATTGGGTAGAGGAATTTTAAAGACTGAATTTCGTGTTTCAGCGGCTAGTAGAGAAATTGTCCGTCAAGTGATTGAAGAAAACAAGAGTATGAAGAGACATATAAGTACACTTTTTGAACAACTAGCAGCGATTGTACAAAAGGATATGGCTTCATCATCAAATGTGAATGAAACAAAGCTTCCTACTATTAGTTAGTCATATTGTTTAAAGTCGACTATATTAGTACTTGATTTGATATGGTTTTCGTACGAACGGATATGCCTTGGCAATGAAGCAAATATCAGCTAGGTTTTTTTGGCTAGGGACACAAGTACTTGATTTTCTAAATTGAATGACCAAACAAAGAAAATTAAGAAATGATAAAAGATCTTAGAGTCTACATGATAAACTTGTGGAATATTTGAGGTACAAATGACATATTAGCTACTTGGATTGTATAAGCTAGGATAAAGAACATTGCTTTGTCGCGGTCATAATACTTTGATGGATTACATTGAGTTTGTTTAGAGGTATATACACAGTAAACATAATCCAAATGTCGGTGTTGTTAATTTGGTAAAAGTTTTAATGTTTTGAAGTTATGCTATGATTGTTCTACAGATTGCTTTGATTTTCCGTTGAAGTGATATCGCTTTTCAGACTTGTATGTGAACTTAACTCTCTGAAGAACATGTTTTATAGTCTGCATTTTTTGTTTCTTTATCACACATATCATTTATTGATAATAAAATGAGTTAATTAGTTTTTGGTACTTAGGTTTTGTCCAACATTAGAGTTTGGTCTAACTTTTGACCAACTTAGAGTTTGGTACCTGAAATTGACGTTGACTGTCTTTGACTCTATTAAGTCTAAATTTATTTAAATTTACCATCTAAACATTTATATATTTACTATATTACCCTTCATTTGTTAAATATTTACATTAGATATTTGCACCCAAATGCTTTATCCTCTCAATTCGTTGCCTTCCTCTCTCTTCTTCTTCTTCTTCTACAACTTCACTCGTTCTGTCTAAAAATAAAGATGGCAGAACTAACTGTTTTTCATTCTTAATCAAGACTGCAGACAAACCTTATCATTCATTCACAGTTTTATAAGATATAAGAAGCCCTTATTGAACACCATAACACAAATTCCCATTTCCCCCAATTCCATGATGATTCTTAACAAGAAAATACTCAATTTCCTTCAATTTTTGCATAATTCAGAAACACCCTAAATTCGAATCATCTTCGTCTTCAAATATGCAATTCCTGCAATTTCGTCTTCGGAAACACCCTAAACTTTGTTCTTTGACTGAAGTTGTTCATTCAATTTCTGCAATTTTTTCAACTGATGCCCCAATCCAAAACTTTATCTTGTAAATCCTGAACTAAATTCCCACTAACACTAAGTTTCTCTTATAATTTTTTCACTTTCACCTCTAACTCATTTCAATTTTAATTACAAACAACCAGACCAACATTCCGTTGCGATCTAAAAAATTGCTCATTAATGGACCGAATCCCAAACCTACTCATCTTTGATTCTGCTTGTTTAAATCTCTATGATTCTCTATTGTAACCAAGATCCAACTTCATTCCATGCCTGAGCTCGACAGCACCATCACCCTCATTCTCTGTCATTCATATCTTCTACAACACAAATCCACTTTTTTCCTGTGCTTGCTTTTCTTTTGAAACCTAGGCAGAAACTCTTCGAACCCAACTCTTCATTTACGGCAACAAACATCCCCGACCCATAATTTCTCTTTTCTCTTCTATCTAGTTGAAACCGTACCACCAAATTCATTTCCATTTCCTGAATCACTACCATTACCTTGTATGTTCTTGTTTCTCGAACTTAAATCTTGTGGATGAACATACTTCATTCTACCTTTTTCCAATTCGAAAACCCTTTAGTTCACAGTGTAAGGACATAAATTCATCAGTTCCACGTGTTTACATCAAGAAGGAAGTATCACATTATGAAGCACCGAGAAGTACAAGAGCAAAATAAATAATAAAGAAAGACAACTATAAAACATCTGTCACACATCAACTGACACCGGAAGCAGAAAATTTAGACTAGATTAATGCATATAAGACACGTGGAAAGAACACAAGTTACAAGAAAAAGCATCATTAATAGCAAAGACAATCATCCGCGCTCTGTTATATCTTGCGCTCCACAATCATCTCCTACCTTGTATCACAATTTTGATTTCATTTCCATCACAATTTTGTTCTATGTATAATTTCAAAGCATTTATTGTATCATTTTTACCATTTAAAATGTCATTTCTCGATAAATTAAATTTTGGTTGTTGTCGATCATGTAATGGTCGCTACAATTTTGTTCTCTGTATCATTTTACCATTTAAAATGTCATTTCTCGATAAATTAAATTTTGGTTGTTGTCGATCATATAATGGTCGCTACAATTTTGTTCGTTGTATCATTTCAAAGCATTTACTGTATCATTTTACCATTTAAAATGTCATTTCTCGAAAAATTAAATTTTGGTTGTTGTCGATCATGTAATTGTCGCTACAATTTTGTTTTCTGTATCATTTCAAAGCATCTACTGTATTATACAAAATCTTTGATTCATGCAAAAAGCATTAATGAATAAGAAAATTTTTGAACTTTAGAATTTCTTGTTACCTCATTTTGTACGAATTTGTACACGTTTAGGGAAAATGAAAGATTTATTCAACTTATGAAATATCTATTCATCGGAAATGGTTTGAATTACTTATGTTTTTGATTAAATAAATAATTTTTTTGAAATTATATAACTTTTATAGCATACTACCAAAGGAATTCTCGAAAGCAGCAGAGGATTGGTATTAGAAGAAAACAGAACATTACGAAAGGAAAAGAGACGAAGCGAAAACATGTCACAAGCTGAAAATTCACGAAATCAAAAGAGTTACGCAAGAGGAATTCTTCAACAAAGAGGGATAGTAAATAACCCAGAGAGTCAGCAAAGCAATTCAGAGGGTTATTCTTCACTTCAGGAGAATAATCGAAACAATTATGAACATAATTATTCTCCATCTCAGGATAATACTCAGAACACTATTGATCATATACAAAATTTAATGGAAGATATGAGTAAGGTGCGCAAAGAGCAACGAGCTTGTACTGAACAAATCGCACGATTAACTAAAGAAAATCAAACGTTGAAAGAAACGATCCAGCGGAATGCAGAACCAGCTGTCACCAGAACACGGGGACAAGAAGCAAGTTCCAGTAGATTCGAAGGCAAAGGAGAAAAAAATAGTCGAGATCAAAGAATGGTACTGAGATCCACATCACAGCAACCTGGACAAGAAAGGATGCATCGGGCGGACCCAGGACCACAACATGATCAATAAAAAAAATGCTTTGAAGCTATGGAGAAAATGAAGGAAGAAATAAGAAACCTAAAGAATAAAGAAGGTGGGCGAATAGAGGAAGTGTTAAAGGAAGCTAGGCGAACGCCATTGGCACCACATTTAGCATTTGCACCAATGCCCCGAGAATGTAACATTCCTGTTTTTGAATGCTATGATGGTACCAGGGATCCGACCCCACATTTGAAATATTACAACCGAATCATGGTGCGTTGGGAGCAAAATAATGCTGTAATTTGTCGATGTTTCACATCAAGTTTGAAGGGACTGGCACTGGCATGGTATGATAAATTGCAAGAAAGTTATATTCATTCGTATGCGCAGTTAATTCGAAAAAACTTGGAAGCATACATGTACAACAGACCAGTTGACTCAGGATTGGATAGATTATATTCACTCGCTTCATGGCCAAAAGAATCAATTCGTGACTATACAGCTCGGTGGCATGCAATCTGCCAGGAAATTGGAGATGTTGAGCCAGATGCTGCCATTAAAAATTACAAGTGGGGAATAGCTGACCGAAAAATTCAGCTCTTTGTTGATATTCATAATATCAACCCGAAAACTGAGGGGCACCTTAGAGAAATAATCGAGACATGTGCAAGACTGCAAGACATACAGGGGCAATGTCCAAGGATAGTATCGCAACAGCAAGGAGATGCAAAAAGAACAAATTCAATAGAACCATCGTCCGGGTCCGGGAAAAAAATTCCAAATAAAGCTGAAACTAGTGAACCAAAGTGTCCACGGATAGAGGGAATGAAGAAATTTTTTCAGGAGCGAGTGTTTACAAAAATTAACACTTCATATTCTAAAATTTTAAAAATAATAAAAAATAGACCAGACTTCCAATGGCCACCAACAAAAAATCGACAACCAGAGCACACTCAAAAATCAAAAGAATATTGTGAGTATCATTGTTATCGGGGGCATTCAACCGATCGATGCAGAAACTTAATCTTACTAGTCCAAGGGATGATTTAACAATGATGAACAATATAATATAATGCAGAACTTAACAGAAAAATCAACATGCAAAATTTTTTACAGAAGAAGTCTAACAGTCTCACCAGTAAAAAAAGATGAAGTTAATCAGCAAAGATTTGATCTTGGGAAGTAAAAACCTTGATCAAACAAGGAATCTCAAAAAGTTTAAGGAATAAGGACTTTAAGAAGAAGAAGACAGGAGAAGATCAGAAATCAGCTACAAACTTGGAAAGCGAAGAGTAATGAAAAAAATGACAAAACTGTATCTTAAATACTGAACCAGTGAACTGACACGACTGCGACAAAGAATTCAAAAGGCGCAAATCCAAACGACGCATCTTCTGGAAAACGTATGAAACCGCCGAAATTCAAATTTATTAGGGGCACAAAACCCAAAAGTCATCATTACTTTTTGCCTTTTTGAATTTTAGGCACGTGGGAGAGAAATCCAAAAGACAAAAGGGGGCCAAATTGTAAGGACATAAATTCATCAGTTCCACGTGTTTACATCATAAGAAGGAAATATCACATTACGAAGCACCGAGAAGTACAAGAGCAAAATAGATAATAAAGGAAGACAGCTATAAAACATTTGTCACACATCAACTGACACCGGAAGCAGAAAAGTCAGACTAGATTAATGCATATAAGACACGTGGAAAGACACGTGGAAAGAACACAAGTTACAAGAAAAAGCATCATTAATAGCCAAGACAATCATCTGCGCTCTGCTATCATATGCGCTCTGCTATCTCTTGCGCTTCACAATCATCCGCGCTCTGTTATCTCTTGCGCTCCACAATCATCTGCGCGCTGCTATCTCTTGCGTTCCACAACTATCCGCGCTCTGCTATCTCTTGCGCTCCACAATCATCTGCGCCCTATCACGTGCGCACTATAAATTCCAATCATACAAGAATAGATATGCTCCACGTCAAATTCCACATGTCACACATGCTAACCTCCACATAATAAAGACAAATGACCAATAAACACTCAATCCAAAGAGGAGTTGTGCATCAGCAAGCGGAACTAGTAAGAAGCATTACGGATAGAGTAAGATGAGTTGCGCCCAAAGTCAAGATAAGATCAAACTGGAGAGGGACCTATCATATTTTTCTATAAATACCAACCCCAAAGTAGAAAGAGGGGGACAACAAAATAATAAGAAGGGAGAGAGAAAACTCTAAAGGAAATTCAAGAAGTGAAAAAAGCTAAGTCTAGGTTAAGACCTCTATTGAACTGAATTTATTTAATTTATTATATTACCATGTGTACAAAATAAGTGTTGATAAATAATATATTATATTTTCCTATGGATGTAGGCTTATTAGATAAACCACGTTATATATTGAGTTGTTTTCATTTAAGTTATGATTCTCTGTATTACAATCTTTCTGTATCAACTACACTTGAAGTATTGTCATTTTTAAATAACTTAAGTTCTTTTGGTTGTGATTGACCCAAAAAACGGTCGTCACACACAGTGCCTGAAACTCAAGTTAGCCGGCGACAGAGATTTGGTGAACCTACAAGACCAAGCCATGACTATGAAGAAAAATAAGAGAAAGGTCGATGATTTGGGTTTACTGTTAAAACCCACATCAGATCTTCTAATAACAGTATTCTTCAATTTGGTGAAAAACTTGATCGATTAGGGTTGCTCTAGTATGCTTGTTTAGGTTCTTGAATCTTCTGATTAATTTGCATACTCTGGCTCTAATATAGAAGATTCGGCTATGACTTGTGACGACAGGGGAGTAGAAACATAGGGTACTCATATATCAAGACCGTAGGGTTATTGGTTTTTATTAGAGTCGTTGAATCCGAGATCCACATCATGGGTATATTTGTAAACTCAATATAATTTATTCTACCAAATTAATTAAAATCTAGTCAAAAACATTCGACGTCAATTTCAGGTACCAAACTCTAAGTTGGTCAAAAGTTAAACCAAACTCTAATTTTAGATAAAACTCAAGTACCAAAAACCAATTAACCCTAATAAAATATTTATTTTCATTGTTGTAGGAATCTGACAACCATACCTTGCCCAGGAAATGCTTTTTGAAGGACTTCAAAGGGCAACATGTTGGTTATGGAGATTTAAATACCCTCTTTTTACCAAAGGAAAATGTTTATAACATCATCCTTGGTTAAATATTCAACACAAGTTTTGATTTATATGATGTTACTGGAAAGCTTGAAGATGTTATATGCCTGGTGAATTGATTAATTGGCCAAAGCATTCAGTTCAACTCTTGTAGGCATTACAAGTACAATTATAATTTTTTGATGGTTGTTTCTAGGCATTACTGTAGAGTAATGGTCTTTTTTGGTATCTTTTTTCTTGTAGAGTAATGGTGTTTGTTTCTTATATATAGACAATACATGTACAATAATAGTCTTTCTTTTGTATATTGATATGTACTCAAAACACATTGCAACAAATTCTGAGTTGTTCATGAATATCATGTATAAGAAAATTATTTTGCAACAAAATATTAATTAGCTTAATGGAAATTAGATTTATTTCTATATTATGTTATGAAAATTGAGTTTCCAGATTTCCTAATATTAAATTGGTTATAAATAAATTAGGATATTAATACAAATCATGTATATAAACTACTTTTTATTTTTTCACAGATAAAGGATGTTATAAATTTTTTGAATAATGTAACATGCATGGTCTGATGGTTTTATTTAGTAACTATATTAGATGAAGTCCATTGGAAATATTTCCAACTACCTTATTTAAGTTAATTTATGGTTGGATTTGTATGGTTTTGGTGTAGTAGTGCCAAGAGCATGTGAGAAGTGTAAATGAGAATTGAGTCGAGAGAAAGAGCTATATAAAATGAGTCTGTCATATAAATCAGATTAATCTTCTTTTAATCAGTCTTTGATTTAAATCATCTTTAGTATGAACATAGACATTCTACGAATGTTACATGGTATCAAACCTTAGAATTGAAATTCTCAGGGGTATCGATCATATCTTCCGTTGTTCTTCAACTTTTCTTTCATCTTCAAAGCTACTGATTTTTCAACAACTCTTCTACTACTTCTGCAACTCAATACTCAAATTCATTGATGTGATTCGTCTGAGTTTACTCTCTTAAAAGATGCATTGACATTGAATTAGGTTTTCGTTTCTGCAATTTAGCACCACTAGCTATTCATGTTGTTTGATGAAGTTTTTATTGAAGATTGATGAAGTTTCTTGAAGTGAAGATCTGTCTCTGGAATTGGTGTTTAGATGGATTTGATCTTGATGCTTTACTGCACCGTCTTCAAACGGAATCAAGCATGATTCTTAGGTATGAAATTTTGTTTTCACACTTGTGCTATTGGATTCATGGATTCCTTCTGATTTTGGTTTCTTCAACCTCAACTGCTAAAATTGAATCTCTGTTGGTAATCTCTATTTCAATCTTTTGATTACTTTATACTTTATTTCATGTGTTCAATTTGTAATTCACTACTTCATTGGTATTCAATTTCATCTTCAACCTAAGTTTTTCCGTCATAATTAGCTTGTTTTACAATTAATTTCTTTATCAAGATCTGTTGTTCTTGATTCTTGATGCCAATTGAGTCTGAGCGTGATCGAGTCTCCTGTATTATGTTAGTGAGATGACAACTTAAAGTTGTTCCACTCAAAAGATTCAGCAGAAGGTTGAGAGTTTGTGGGTGAAAATACTGCTACACATAGTGTTTCTTGGCTCATTTTCATACTTCCATTCTCAATTATGATTTCAAGCCAGTCCTCATTGCGGTGTTGAGTATCTTGCGTTTTTAATGATGATGAGTTTGGATTTCAAATTAGAGTTGGTGTTTGTACTGGATCAGATATTGGAGTTCTCTTTGTTGAGTTTGCATTCAATTTTAAATTTACATGTTTTCCTTTATCTTTTACTGTTGTTTTTCTTCATATCCTAGATAGTTTCCTGTTTTGTGTTGATGAATAATACAGGGTCGAGTTGAGATCATGTTGTGACTACATCAATGGAACAAGTGGAAATATTGATTAAGTGACTCTTTGTTATTGATGTTGGATGGATGTTTTGAGTATTGCATCTGTTCAGTTCTATGGTTGTACTGGTTGTTATAGTCTGCAACTTTGGTTTCTGGTTTTTCCATCTTGTACCTGCATCAACAACCAAGGTTATGAGAGTTTCTGCTACATTAATTCAACTGGACAATTATGAGAGGTTTTTGAGCAACTACAGATAAATGGGATCTTATCCTATGCTTATTAGTATATGAATTAGCATTTCGAAAGTTTATAGTTGTTATCTGACATGTGTATTAGTACTTCAAGGAAGGACTGTCAGCTTATGGTGTCTCTTATTCCATATGTGATTTGTGAGTAGTTCTATGATGTGCTAACAATTTCAACTCCAGCTTCTTTGGGTACTGCATGGAGAAGCTAAATGAATTCTAGTATGTTGATATTGGTCTACAATATTACTTCTGGTTCATATGTATTAACATGGTGCCCATTGTTGATGGTTTAGTATAGACAACAATCTTTCCTCCTTGCGCCAACTACTACTGCCACAATTGTATCTACTGTAGCATTTGAGTCTCATAAGACTATTCTATGATTATGGTACTTCTTTCAAGGTCAGATCATTCTTGTTTTTTGCTAGAGTCCTTGAGTATTCATTCTTATACCTGCCAAACATGCTCCTGCTACAACTATTGTTGTTGTTTCTTATGCTACTTCCATGTTTTCTACACCACCTGTAATGCTCAACAACTACCAGTACACTTCAGCTTACTTTGGGAGATTGATGTGGTCCTTCAGAATTTTCTTTCTGTCCATTCTCCTAATGTTGTTGATGCTTGTTTTTACACATACTATTTTTCAACATGTTGGTGCAACACCAATTGCTACTCATACTTCTACAGCATCAACTACTTCGACTACATCACCAGCAGCTTCTATTTGGTTGGTTGATCATTTTGCTCGGGTATGTGCTACTTTTTTTCTACATCTTCTTGTTGATACTGGTTGTTGATTCAATGCTACACCAAATACTACATTTACTATGTTACTGTCTCAGGAGCATCTTGTTCTATGTATAACATGAAGTGTGTGTTTGTGCAGGTGATCGAGTTTGTGTTTAACAATCTCAAGTTGTCTTTTTACAGCCTACTTGAGATTGAGGGAGAATAATAACATAAAATGTGGGTCCTGGTGGGTTTGTGAAATGTGAGTGTATGTGTATGTGCTCACAGCCCGTGAAAAATGTAGCTGAGAATTGAGTCGATAGAGAGCTAGATAAACTGACTTTGTCCTGTAAATCAGATTAATATTTTTTTAATCAATCTTTGATTGAAATCATCTTCATTAGAAATGTAGACATTCTATGAATGTTAGCAATAACCACCTTAGTTTTGTTGTTGTTTATTTCTTCTTTCTTACTTGATCTTCGTTACGGAATGAGCCTATGTTGCATTCTTTGGTGGTAAAATATGCTTGTACCCTTCTCAATATATCACTTCTTTTTCAATCGATAAAAATAAAAATGAGCATTAAGGACAGGCTGAGAGGTTAAAAACTTGATGGTGATTTTCCCTGATAAGTGATAGATTTTTTGATTAATTTTCAAGCACCAAGGATTTAATTAGCACCAAAATACTTGGCGCCAGGGGTGTGTTTACCTGCCTGGATACTCACCAAGTTGGCAGAAGTTAGGTGTGATAAGCAGGTAGATGTTTAAATTAACATAACAACATGTGATGGTCAAGAAATTCAACATAAATATATACCCCAGTACAGTGCACGGTGAATAATACTTGATATCAAAGTTAACTTAGCTACTACTCCAAGCAAGCCAAAGAGTAGGACATTAAAATATGGATCTCTTTTTCAATTTTCTTAAATTAGATGGAACTCGTCATTCATTAACAAAGTAGGACAATAAAAAGATCACAACACCAACATAAATAGATACATACATTAAAATTACCAAAAGAGAGATAACTAAATGAAATAAAAACACAAAGGAGTGAAGAGAGAAAATATCAATGAAGCCCTTTTTTTTTCCTCTTTTCCAAATGATTCATATCTATTGTTCTACTAATAGTCTTCAAAGATCAAACCCTTTTCACTCTCATTCCTTGATTATTTTTCATCTCACTTTCAAAATATTGACAGAAAATAAAATTTAGTTGTTGGCATTGCTTCGGAAGGACCCTAGAGCCTTCACTGCTGCAGCCCTAAGAATGAACTGATGGTAAAATGAAGCAATGGCAGCTCCAGTAAATGGTCCCACCCAGAATATCCACTACAACAAGTAAAACACAAAACATACATTAATATCAAAAAATTGAAAACACCATAACAGATGAATAGTATTTAACTACATAGCCTTAATTTATACACATACCTGATCATCCCAAGCTTTGTTTTTGTCATAAATAACAGCAGCTCCAAAACTTCTAGCTGGGTTGATACCGGTTCCAGTAATGGGGATAGTTGCAAGATGTACCATAAATACAGCAAATCCAATCGGTAGAGGGGCCAAAACCTAATTAAAGTTGAACAAAATAGGGTTCTATTAAATGCTAGGTTTTGAACACAATACCTCACAGCATTTCTACACCACACAAAACGCAGTTAATTAATTATATTATGAGATCCTAATCTCATAAATCTATAATTGGGGAGCATTCTCTACCAAAAGGCAACATAAAATTTATAAAGTGCGCACATTATTTAAAGATATAACCACATAGAAGGATGATGAGCACATGGAGAATTTTTACAGGTGGGGGTCCTTTAAAAGTCCTTTTGTTTTCTGAGTGTTGGCAAAAGACTTTTCTTCAGAGGATAGAATAGATATACCGTATCAAAGTAAGTTTACATTGAAGCACACTAAAATGCGCATAAGGTAATAATGACCATTCAAAGAGGTCAAAGTTAACAGACTACAGTACTTCAAAGTTTAAAGAGTGTCACAGACGCACAAAATTATAAAACCGAAATGCTAAAAAGGGTATGGATTTCAGATTTATACCGGGATATGGGAGTCTCTGGCGCTTCTCTTTGGGTCAGTAGCTGAGAAGACTGTGTAGACAAGAACGAATGTACCAATGATTTCAGCAGCTAATCCTGTGCCTGTGCTGTATCCATCGGCTAATTCATTGGCTCCACCTCCAAATCGAACGTAGTAAGATTTCTGGAAGGCTTTAACTAAGCCAACCCCACAGACTGCACCCAAACACTGAGCTACCATGTACAATACTGCCCTAATTAGTGACACTTTTCTTGCCAAGAACAGCCCAAATGTTACTGCTGGGTTAATGTGTCCTCCTGTGCAATACATAGAGAAAGTTAGGTGAGTTAAAAAGTACTTATAGGTAAACAGAAAACGACTTTCTAATCTTTAGAAAATAGTACAAACTCAAATCAGTTTGAAAAAGTGAGGCAGATTCCGGAGAGAGTAAGAACTTACCAGAGATACCGGCAGTGCAGTAAACAAGAACGAAGATCATACCACCAAAAGCCCAAGCAACACCAAGAATACCAACACCAGCACAGTCATCACCACCAGCAATTTGGCTCTTGTAACCAATAACAGCCAAAACAGTAATGTAAAGAAACAAAAGAGTAGCAATAAACTCAGCTATTAAAGCTCTGTAAAATGACCATTTCGTTAATTCTTCAACACCCAAAAATGGTGCTGGTGGTGGATCATGATAATCTTTTGTTGGATACCCTCCTCCTTCTTCATGACTTGGTTCTATGTCTTTACCCATACTTAGAAAACTAGGGCAACTAACTACTGAGACAAAGTTTATTGGTTTGTGAGATAGTGAGATGAGTATGGAAAAGAAGATTTATAAGAGTATTTATGGTGTAAGAATGGAGAAATGAGAAGGAGAGATTAGGTTTAATAATTTAGTTTTGCCGACCATATTACCCTTCTTCCTTCCCACTATTCGTTTCCATGGGCCCATTAATCATCATCTACCGTCCATCCATTTTCTCTCCACTCTCTTTTTCTTTCGTAATCTCTGTACTGTTACTGTAACTACTGTTCACCTTTATTTTCTTTTATCTTTTGCGTTTTCCGATTTCTGTATATCCGTTGCAAACTTAAACGGCCTCATATTAGTTTCCTTAAACTTGACCATTCATTGACTAAAGTATTCTACTTCCACAGACCAATTAATTGAAGAGGCCCACTCCAAAAACCTAACGGGACTTTTACTATGTTTTGCATTTTTGACTAACAGAACCGAAAAAAAAACCCTAATTTCAAAAGGAAATAAGACAAGGGTGCCTCAGAAATTCAGTTTACAAAGATTTCTAAATGAAGTAAGAAGATTATTATGTTTAATTACTTGTTTAAACGGCTATAATTCTGAATTACCGGTCTTTTTTTAGGACGTTGAGTACACACCTTTTCTTTTTCACTTTTTAGTTAAAAGGGAGAGCAGAATGAGAATGACACACACCACAACGAATTAAGAAGATTGGACCCATGAAGATAACATATGATAATGACAAATGATAAGTTTTAGATGTATTATTGTTTTGTAATAGTGTATTACGAAGAGTGATTAGCTTAATCGAGTATAAATGGTTAACTAATAACAGAAGCTTATCAGCATGGTTGGTAAACAGCTGGCGATAAAGATAATAATAATAAAAAAAATTATCTAATTTTTAACACCTAATTTTATATGTCACTCTTCTTTTAAGAGAATCTTGAGATTCCAGCTGAACATTCTTTTTAAAGCAAGTCTTATGGTAGAATCAAAATCATTCCAAGCTTGGAAAAAGTGTGTAACGTTAAGTCTTATGTTTCCAAATAAGCTTATTTGACGTTTTTCTGAAATACTTTCTAAAGTTTCATGAAAGAGAGCTTGGATTCCAAGAGAAAGCAAGAATCTGAATTGCTTTGAATTACGTAAAAACTGTGAGAAAACAACATTTTAAATCGCGTTTTTTGAAAACGCAATTTCAAATTACGTTAAAGTAAAAAAAATTATAATTTTTTTTTTACTTTTTTCGAACAATATTTTCTTACGATTTTTTTTTTTTACTTTTTTCGAACAATATTTTCTCTCTCTTCACAGTTATTATTATTTCTTTTAAATCTTATTTTATCACTCAACTACATAAATATTTATGTGCCTATAGACTTGCAAATAAGTCACGCTTAATATTGAGATCAAAGATGGTGTATGGATTGTTTGGTTATAGTGTAGATCTCTAGGGGAAATACAGATGAGAAACAAGTATATGCATGTTATCAAAAAGAGTACAGTATATGCCAAAATAACACTCCCTCTGTCTAAGTTATATAGCCACAATTTCTATTTTTGGTTGTCTATCTATATAGACATAGTTATATTTCCTAGATTTTTTTTTGTATATCCTTATTTATGATAGTGGTATTACACCAAAACTAATTTAATATTTCTAGTTTTCATCGAAAAGTAAGGGACAATATATGAAAATGGATACATTTTTATAAATTCCATATTTTTTCTTAATTTTAAGATATTTCTCTTTTATGCCTATATAACTTGGACGGAGAAAGTAATATTTCTTAACTTAAAATAACATTTTTTATAGTTGTACGGGTAAAAGGAAAATGGATTATATTACATTACAATTCTGGCTTGTCAAACGCAATTCTGAATTGTGTTTGATCAGTTAACCAGTCAAATGCAATTTCAAATTGCGTCAAGCTTTATTTGGATTTGCGTATCCGTGGATCCTACCATTAGACTTGAGCTTCCAAGATATCTTCCAAATGCTGAGGTGCCATGGAACTTGGAAATGAAATTCTTCCACCGTATGACTTTTTCATAGAATGCAACCATATTTCTCACGTGCAAACATAACCTTCAATTTTTCTTTATTTTTTAACTAAGATTGTAGCCGGTTACAGTAAGTATGATAATGTAAATCATGGTTGACACTACAAAATGAAATTAAAGTAAAGAAGAACTAGAACCGACCCATCCACAACCAAACGATGGAAAAACCTATTTTGAAAGACTAACATGACAAGTACACAAGTATCTGAAGAACTTATAAATAAACTTTGGCATTGTAAGAGCAACTTTAGTGGGGTGGTATATTGGCTAATTTGTCAATTATCCACACACGGCGGGATTGCCAAATCCAAAATTTGGGTTGGAAAATTGGCATTTGGGGGGTTTGCCAATCGATGCTCAAGTTGAGTCGATCGATTCAAGTTAAGACGAACGATACAAGCTGAGTCGTTTGGACCAAGCTAGGTCAAGAGGCTCAGCTTGATTTGACGATGGTCGAATCTCAACAGCTATAATCCAACGCCTCACAATCTCTCCTTATAAAACTCCAACCTTCCCCACTAAAAAATTCTTATACTTTCACTTCCATCTTAATCTTTCTATCTCAAACCCTTGTTCTCAACTTCTGTTGAAAAAAATTCAAAAAAAAAAATGGCAAAAAATTGCAATTCAACTTGATCTCCCAACCCAACTTGATTTTTCTGGAGTCACACTCGAAGATGCTATTAGTAAGATATGTGATGGTTATAAGAAAATTGAGAATGAGAGAAAACAAAGAGGTCTTCAAGTTTTAGATGTTAACCAAGTCAAATCTGCAGCTATAAGAAAAAAAAGAGTTCAAGGCAAGAAAATCGAAAGACTTTTTTTTTTTTGAAAGTTAACCGTACGACTGGTCATAAAAACCAGGGAAAATCTTCTCAAGAACGCATCGAGTAGAAGATCCTTCAAATGAAGATTAACAGGAGGTCCAAGATTGTCAGAGATTTTTACTGGAGTGTTTATTTAATTTATGTTTTTACTGCCCTAATAAAGAGCGTAGTATATTAAATTAATATAATGAAGATTGATGTTTTAATATAATTTCAGTTAATTCAATCAAATTATTAAGCTTGTTTATTCCTCTTGATGAAAAATTACATTTAGTTAAAAATTTAAAACTGAATTAGTTTAATGTTAAAATCATAAATAGTCGTTTGATTTAACCTAGATGTAAGGATATGATCGAAATTATAAATTATATATTTGTTGTCGTTGCAAACTGAGACGATCGACCTAGGTTGAGCCGACAACGGCTAGTTCCATACAACGGTTATAAAATAGTCCTATAAATTCAACTATTTTCACTTCCAAAACCATACCTTCTTTTACACCCATATGGCTCAACCGTATATTAATCCGTCAGAGTTTATCATAGATGAAGATCTGTCTCTTTGTAGAAACTTTGTTGTATGTTATCCAGCAAGGGATGACGAACGACGGCAAAATGGTTTAGTGAGTAACTTCTGCAATGCCAACGGTAACCTGAATAACCGTAATATACCCTGGGTTGTTTTGTCGATATCAAACTATAAGAAGTGAAGTGAAAGAATTTATAACTTTAGTCCGGGTTGTCAATCAATATCGAATAAGGGGGGAAACTAACGCTGAAGTTGTATTGCGAGCTAGAGAAGAATGACGAAGATGGAAAAAAGAAAACTTTTGCTTATGAAGCTCACTATGCAATCCTGGAGAATTTTTTTATTGCACGTATAGGATGTTAGAAAGTATACATGCTACTCCAGAAAAGACGTTGTTAAATTTTAATTGAATGTGAAATAAAATTAGTAGTTTCTTTTTATGCAAATATTAAATAATTAATTTCTTAAATTTTTATTTAGTAATTCTAATTACATAAATAGTAAAATTTTCAATTTTAATTTCAATCATAAATATTAAATAGTTAATTTCTTAATTTCAATTTCAATTATAAGTAAACTACCAATTGAGGGAGCTTGAGCCGAGCGGCTCAATCTCCCTCGATCAGTTCAGTATGTTTCGTTTAATCAATTTCTCCACTATCCAAAATTAAGTTTGCGTATCCATCTGGTTTGACAAATTAGCCCAATGCCTACTGAAGTTACTCTAATTCTGTCAATTCATTTCATATTTTACTCGTGTAGACCAGGCGAGGGACAATGAAAATATCATGTTATTATGATTTTGTAAAACCAAATGCATATTTTATGCTTCGTATAGGTTCTCTTTGGTCATCTAGATCTGACATGAACATCTGTGTAGTGTGTAAGCTCTTTAAAGATATGTTTCGTAATTAAGTGATACCGTACTTGTAGTTATGTGTTCCGGTCTTGGGTCTACTTTCTATTTTCTGTGTGGTATCATTGATTGTTAGCTTAAGTTTTCCGTTTTCAGCTCGGGTAGGATCTAAAAGAACTGCGGAGTAGAAATCAGTATTTTCCACCGTTATGCTCTCGTATGATACAATTGTTAGGGATAATAAGATAATGCCATCTCGCCGGGAACTGCCAAGCTTGTAATGACGGGTGAGGTTTCACTAGCAGAACTAGAAGTACACAAACAGAACCGTACTGACAATCTCTATATATCTTACACGTTGTAGGCAAATATCGCTTGTGTTATGTTAAGACAAAAACACAACAGGTTTAAGGACGTGGATTATATTCGATGGCTCACATTACTCTGGCGGCTCAACACGTAAGGTCTTAGGATCCAGTGAAACACTGGGCTCGACGGACCACGTCATACATAGGCTTTTGGAGCCTACAGTTCGGATTACAAAACTCAATGCTCTATGAACCACGTCATACGTTGGAAATTAACGTAAGTTAAAATGGAAATGAAAATGATTCACAAACCGAGTGACAAAACATCAAATGGAACACTTTCACAGAAACGTGACCTGCTAATTCATGTGGGTGGGAGGTGGGAGACACCAGAACTCATACCAAAATTATATAAGAATCGGTTTATTTTGGAAAAAAAAATTATATTCATTTAGAAGGACTGATATGGAAAATCTGCGCCTTCTAAAATAGCTTTATCCTCTTTTTGGTAACACTGATACGGATATGGTGACATAGCCACGATATAATACGGATATAGACGTAAATAAATTTTCAGATAATTAGGACATGGACATGTAGAGTTTAATTTTGTATACACTTTAAAAAAAAAATGTATACATAAAAATATCTATAATAGCGACTCTAAAAATCTTATGTGAAGACCAATATTAAACCTTCATTTATAAAGATGTTCACACCTATTAAAAAGACTGCTTTTTGGTTTAAAGTCATTTCTAATGATTGTAGTTTTATTTGTATTATTTTCATATGTGGATAAATATAATGATATCTTTAAATTAGATTTTGTGCTTAAACAAGAGTTTTAATAAATAATAATGATAAGTTGGAAAAATTTGGGGTCTAACCGAAAGTCTATATAAGACTTACAATTATACCTTTCATTATACATGTCATAACTCATATTTATCAGGATTTTACCATTGGAGATAAATAAATATAATATTGGTCTAAAATTTTAGGTGACTAAGAAAAATTAGATATTTTCTAACAGCTGGAGATCCTCTAACAAACTAATTTTATAGGTACTCCTAATGTACTTGCAGAAAATCCCACTACACACCCAAAAACAATCCTAAAACACTTTTTTATGTCTTCCACCTGAATCTTAAGATTAAAACTCACACAATAAGAAATAACAATGAACACAAGAGATTTACGTGGTTCGGTGTTAAATCCTACGTCAACATGAGTGATTTTTACTATGATTTGATGATGGTTACAAGCTCAGATGATGACTTATGGATTTACACAATCGTTCTCTCTCTTACTCTCCAACAGAATTGATCAACCCTAATACAGTTAATCACATGTTTATTTATAGCCAAACCATAAAATTAGGGTTTGGTTCACGAGTCCTCGGACACAATTTGCTTCGAGTACATTTTGCTTCGGACATAGCTGGCTTCGCCGAGATGATCTTATTGTAGCTTGTTCGGTGATGCTCTTTGCTTCATTAGCACTTCGCTTTGTTGGTAGATTCGTCTAATAGGCCTCGCAATAACCATCGTTGTTCTCCCACTCTTCATCTAATAATATCTTTCCACCTGTCCTGACAGCTAATAGACAGTTGATGTGACCGCCCTATTCGCGCATTAAATGCCCCAGCTGTCTAATTCAAACTTAACTGTCAATTCTCTGGTAGTGCTTTCCACGCGTTTCCCTATTAGTATTTGGCGGAGATCCCTATGTTAACTGAGTATCGCTTCAGTGTTTACTCGAAATACGCTTCCTTCGTGCTTATGTGTTGAGATGCAAACACGTGGCGAGATGATTTTCTGTCCCCATATTTTTCCTCTTCTCTTGTCATCCGAACGAGGGTTGGATGGGAAGAGAATTCGAAAAGGTTTTATCTTTCGCCATATTTTTGGAATTCTCGGGAAACCGTCGCCACGACTTCGATTTTGCACTTTATGACCGACACGTCCAACCAATTTTTGTTTTTCCACCTTTTCAGTCGGTTAACCAGGTATAAATATCCCTCTTAACAGTTTTCTTCCTCATTAACTGTTATTCCCGTCTTAACTTCTCTTCCTCTGTCAGACCTTCAACCCGCCATTAATTTCTTCTACTTCACTTCCAACATTCTTTCTGTGATTCTGTCCTTCTGTCCGATTTAGCTTCAAATCATTATTTCTCTAAATCCTATTCCTTCATAAAGATGACCGCCAATCAAGATGTTGTTTATCCAAGGATTCCTATTGTTGGGTGAGTTTTTCCTCAATTATTCTTCTAATTTTCACTTTCTGAGTTAACCTAACTTTAACTTTTGTTTTGATTTTCAGATCTTGGCGAACAAAAATTATCGCTGAATTCAACGCCGAACTTCAGCCGCAAGGTCTCAGGTTAACCATTCCCGAAGGATCTAGCTCAGAAGTTAGCCTGACCCTGAAGATGATTGAGGAAGAGTCTTTGAATGCCAACAAGGTTATAATTACATTAGGTCAACTGCGAGACGGTCTACAATTTCCCCTCTGTAATAGTGCGAATTTTTTGTTCTACGAAGTTATGACTCATCTGCTGCCTCATCGATATGTATTTCAACTGAGCAGTAATGCTATTCGCTTGGTCAATGAGTTCGTAGCTCGTTCGCAAGGCTATTCAACCATCCCCGATTTAACTTCCCATTCACTTCTACCGACTATACTGCGAGTACATTCTTGTCAAACTACGTCCAAAATTGCTTTGATCACAGAGCTGAAAGATGGGCTATCCAGTTCAACTGGGAGGATATCGACGATGAAAAGAAACTCTTTGTTCCTGATCTTGATCCAAAGATCAACAAAACCAATCAGCTCCTTCGCCACTCCAGCGACGAGAACTGGATGACCCTCTTATTCTTAAAGGCCCCTGTTTGGGGAAAACACTCGAATAATGTTCCTCGCCAGGGTCCTCTGGGGGAGCATCAAAACCTTTCTCGATACAAACCATGGACCTTTGGATGGTCCGATAGGACTCCTGAGGTATTCTTTCTTCTTTTTGATCTGTTACTTTCTTATTTGCTTTCTTTGACACTAATTTTCGTATATCCAAGATTTTGTTGCTACTAACAAGATAAAGCCTAAATCTCGAAAGCGTTCGTCTTCGGAGCCTAGGAAGGTAAAAAAAAAACATTCTACCATTGTTGCGTTTCCCTTGATTGCATTTGTTATTGAACTGGCAATGGCGAGTTTTTATTGCAAAGACGGAATCTGGCGAGGTAAAGGCTAGTCCTCCGAATAAGAAGTCTCATCGCTATGCGAAGACTCGCGTCGCTCTTAAGGTGCCCCTGATATTGGACGAAGACTTGGAAGCTTCCTCTTCTCTAAAAACCACTGAGGTGGTTGACACTTACCCTCAGGAAGATATTACTCCTTTGGTGGTTGAGAATGAAACCCCGAAGAAGAAATCCCTATGGAGGAAAAAAACAAAGATTCCATGGTTTCTCCCACCACCGGCTTAATAGTCTCTACGAAGCCTTCCTCAGAAAATCCTTTTATACTTGAGGTGCCTCATCCCAAATATGATGCTCCGAAAGTATCTAAAATTGGCGAAAGATCTTCGTAAGAACCTGAGAAGGAAACTGAAGAACAAACTGGATTGTCTAAGCTAGATATTCTCCAAAACAAGTGTTCTCGCGAGATGAACACTTGGATTCAAATTTCAAAGCTACAAAATAAGGAGTGACAGTGGATATCCCCTCTCAAGTCTGTAATGCAATGATGGTAATGCTATCTGAATCTTTTTTTTTCGTTTAACTCTGAAGCGAAACGTCAAGTATCTTCTTCCTTATCTCGAGCTCAGCAAGCTGGTCTATTGACATTGGAAATTTATATCACTTTCTTGGTTTATCCTTTCATTCACAACTTCCTTACTTAATGTGTTTTTGATGTGCAAGAATATAATCTTAAGCTTGCTTCATTGGAAGAGGCTCGTCAGTCAGAAATGGACTGCATTAGGTTGGAAAAAGAGGTTTCACAACTGAAAAAAGATAAAGAAACTATGCAATTAGAATTGGATTCCGAGAAGGCTGCTGCAAATTCTCAAAGGAAACGAGTTGAAGAACTTCGTGGTAAGCTTCGCTGCATTTCCATAATTTTTGGTATTTTCATTCTTTTGTTCTTCGCTAGTTGATACTTAGGTGTATTCTACTCCGAAGAACGTTATATAGTTCGTCAAAGAGTCGCCGAGCAAAGCAATCTAGAAGTTGAGATTTTGCGCGAACAAAATCGAGAATATAGACAAGGAATTGAATTTTTGGATTTTGAGTTAGAAAATGATGCTGAAATGGGCCATCATATAGATCAACTAGTTCGCGGGCTTCAGAATGTAGATAAGGTTAAATTTTTATCTTGATAATAATAATATGGAACTGACTCGCCGAAATATAGAGCTTGAAGGCGAACTTGAGTCTTTGCGAGATGAAAAGAAAAAGTTTCTCACAAGGAAGGATACTTCTGCGGCCAAGCTTCACATTTCTGAAAAGGATCTTCGCATATCACAAAATAACCTTCGTACGTCCCAAAAGATCTTCGTACTGTACGTACTGATTTCAACAAGTTGCAGGCGGATCATGAACAATTGTTGAAGGATCTTGAGAAGGTTAAACCAGATTTTGAGAAGGTTAAATCAGATCTTCTTGGAGAACAAAGAAATCATGAGGACCAATGATATAGTGGTAGTTGACAGTGCGAAATCTGAAATTCGGATGAAATAGAAGGATAGAATAATTTCCCTATACCAGGCACAATTTGGCAATATTTCAGACAAGGCCATGGATCAATTGGCTAACACTCAGTGCCAAGTTGCTGAGTTAACAAGTAAAAAGGAAGATGTTGAAGAAACCTTAAAAGTTGTTATCTTGCAGAAAGAAGGTTATTTTATTAGGCCAATTTGTAGCTTCATGTTGCCTCTTATTGCTCTGAATTCTTGCATAATCACTTTTGTTTTTATTTGCAGATTCGGAGAGATAAAAGGGGGAAGAGCTGAAACAAATCCGCCCAGGAGATAAATCAAGTTCAACAAGATTTGGAGAAAGCTCATGCCGACAAGGACGTCGAAGCCCAGAAGTTTGATGATCTTTTGATAAAATACAAGAAGCTTGATGCAGAATTTAACCAATTTAAAGTAGATCATAAATATTCTTTCAAACAGCTTAAGAAAGATTATCAGGCTTTATCGAACAACGTTTTCCAAAAATTCACCGATAATCTGTGCGATAGACTTAAGGCTCTCCAAGTTGTCTTACAATTCCGTGTGATCCATTCTGATGAAGAAGAAGAAGACAGCGAGGAGGAGACCAAAGCAAAAAAACTGATGACTAACAAGCTACCGGCGAAGAAGAGGTTAATCCACAAGGAAATGCCGGCGAAGATCATCCTCAACAAGAAGAACCTTTGGAGAAAACTTCCGTTGAAGGATCTTCCGAAGGCAAATCTCCAAAAAAGAAAGATGAAGATCTCCAAGCCTAGCTCTTTTTTATCTTATTATACAATTGCTTCTTGTTGTAGTCTAAGCTGATAATCATTATTTTTACCTGTAAGATGACAATTTCCAATTAATGAATATATACTTTTTGCTAAATCCTGTTTAAAACTTAATCAAAATATTATGTTTTCGACTGTTGTTTATTTCAATGCTTTAAATCCAAACATTCGCATAATCTCGCGAGTTCTAATTATCGCACATTTTTATACGAAGTGGTGCATTCTTGATGGCCATTTACTTCGTCGGCAAGGTAAGCGAGCCTAAATACTCCCGCGAGAAATATTCCCTTAGACCTCGCCTTGTGAGGCTACTTCAGCTCCTTAGATGAGGGTGCCATCCCTTTATGTCCCCCGTGGATGCTCGCTCAAGAAAAGCTTACCTCTGGTAGCTACTACCTAGCTCCTCCCATCCTGTTATGCAACAACCAGTTTGTTTTCGTGGACCCCATATTCTTTCGCCGATTTGGCTTAGGGTACGAGGTCCACACCCTAGGAGGGGTGCCTTGGGGAAAAGGCATAAACCATCAAGGACTTGGCCATATGGAGATAGCCGGTCACGTTTCAAACGTGCCGGGCACCCATGCCTCAACCATGTACCTCTGCGCCTCTTGCATGGTTTATACCTCTTGTCGAATGCCTTTCGCCAAGCCATGATGCAGCGATAAGCGGCGAACCACAAGCCGACGATATTCAACGAAATTTAGGTCTTAAATGCCTTTTGCCTTTGGAGGATAAGATCTTATCGGCTTCCTAATGAGGTCTTAACCGCCCCCTTGTAGGTCTTAACCAGTGTGCCTCTTACCTTTTTAGACGAAAGATCTTAGAACCTCACCACATAATGTGTCACCGGTCTTATAAGTTTGCCTCTTGCCTCTTGGGCGAATTATAGGTCTTATGTTTTGACTGCCCATGCCTCGTAGGCTGCTTTCAGATCACATCATATGGGGTTCTAGCCTGTAAATCAGGTTTTTATGAATGTGAATACACTTATTTTAAGTGTATCATTGTGCCTTCTTCGTGAATCTTCATCATCACCTTTATGGATAATACTTTTTGATACACTTAGGATTCCATGGATGATCTAGCTTCTGTCCTTCATGATCCAACATCTCGTATGATCTACTACCAACAATTCGGTTCACAATGTATGATCCTTCTCATGTTGGTTCTAGCTTGCCTCCACATCCCTTTTGATACGACAGTATTTCCCGCAAGACCATCTCGCCAGGATCATAATCTCGCATCCTGACTTTTTTATTATATTCCCTCGCAAGTCTCTTATGATAATTTTCCATGTGTTGTAGTGCTCTTTCTCGGTTTTCCTCCAAATCATCCAACTTATACAATATAAGATCCGAAGTCATGTTCTTTATCCATGCTTCTCTTTTTATTGTCGGTATCATGACTTCTGTGGGAAGGACTGTTTCTACCCCGCACGTCAAATGGAATGGAGAATGTTGCACTTTGTTGGGTTGTTCTGTATGCCCATAGCACATTATGCAATTCTTCGCACCATTCCTTATGTTTCACATCCAACTTTTTCTTCAAATTATCTGCAATGTTTTGTTTGTTGCCTCAGCTTGTCCATTACTTTCTGGATATATTGGGGTTAACTTGCCTTGTTGAATTTTGAATGTATTGAACAGCGTAGCAATGCTTTCTCCTTCGAATTATTTCACATTGTCCGAGACAATTTCTGCTGGTATGCCAAACTTGCAAATAATATGCTCAAACAGAAAAGAAAACAAATCTTTCTTCATAATATTTTTTAATGGCTTCGCCTTTACCCACTTGGTGATGTAATTTGTGTCTACGATCAAATACTTCCTTTTTTTAGATCCTGGAATCAATGGTCCAACAATATCAACTCCCCATTTCGTGAATGGTCATGGGCTAAGCACCGAATGCAAAGTTATAGATGGAGCATGAATTTTTTTACCAAATCTTTGACACGCTTTGCATCTTTGGTTTACTTCCTTCGCATCATCATGCATATATGGCCAAAAGTATCCTTGAGCCTTTGCCTTTTGTGCCAATGATCTTGTGCCACTATGATTTCCCGTATCTCTATAGTGTATAACTTTCAAAATTTCCATACCTTCTTCTTTAGATAATCATCGTAGTAATGGTCCATGAAAATATTGACGATACAAAATTCCTTCGCGCAGCTGATAATTTATGGACTTGTTTCTGATCTTGTTAGCCTGTAACCTATCTCGGGGAAATTTTTCTTTGCTCAAATATTCATGAATTGGGATTCGCCAATCATCTTCTTCCTTATCGTCGCCCATGTTTACTGCCAACGCCTTCATACTTGCTATCACTTGCTCTTATGATGGATATCGTAACCATTCTACTTGCATTGCAGTAGTTCTGGGTCACTCATCATTGAAGACACGAAATCCAATGCATCATCCAATCTATTGTCTTTTCGGCAGATGTGACGCCACTTGATATTTAGATTCCGAGACGCATAATGCCTTGCCACTTTTCGATATATTAACAGTGAAGGGTCCAATGATTGATATCTTCCTTCTATCTGCCAAACCACCAATTGTGAGTCAGTCGTAAGCGTGATGTCATCAAGTTTCATTTTAATTGCAAATCTGAGTGCTTGTATCACTTCTTCGTATTTAGTCTCATTATTCGTTGTCGAAAATTCCAGCCAAAACGATCGTACAATTGTCGTACCTCCTGGCGATGCCAATTCCTCTTCTTTTGTTGTTTGAGGACCCGTCAGCATATATATCCCATCTACTCGGATGGTCTTCTTTGAGCAGATCTTTAGGATCTACGAGATCTTCCTCTAAATTTAGCATCTCTTCTACATCTTCATCTTCTTCTAGAGGAAAGTCAACAAAAAATCAACAATAAAATGAGATTTCGCAGATGTTAGTATTCCATATTCCACATCAAATTGTTCTATTTGTGCATTCCACTTTGACACTCTTCCCACTCGCTGAGAACTTTTTAGTACTGATTCAATAGGTGTCTTCGTCATTACTTTAATCAGATGAGACTGGAAGTAGGTCCGAAGCTTCTAAGTCGCATACACCAAAGCCAATATCAACTGCTCAATCTTCGTATAGTTTTTTTCTGCTGATCCAAGTGATTTACTGATGTAGTATATGGGTTTTTTGACGCCTTCATCCGTTCAGACTAATACTGCATTGATGGCGTCCGAAGTTGTCGCGAGATATACCAAAAGCTGCTCCCCTTGTTCAGGTCTTTGCAACACTGACAACTTCGCCAGATGTTCTTTAATGCTTTCAAGTGCATGTTCACAATCCTCTGTCCATGTGAATTTCACTCTTTTCTTTAATGTATCAGAAAATGGCTTGCATTTATCCGAAAGATCTAGCAATGAATCTGCCCAAAGCTACGAGCTTCCCATTAAGCGTTTGCACGTCCTTCACTGTTGTTGGTGATGGTATGTCCCTGATTGCTTGTACCTTTGCTGGATCAACTTCTATCCCATTCTTTGACACTATGTATCTCAAGAATTTTCCCGAAGCTACACCAAAGATACACTTCACAGGATTGATTTTCATTTTGAACTTACGCATTTGATCAAAAATTCCCTTCAAATCTCGTACGTGATCTTCTGACTTTTTACTTTTTACCAACATATCATCTACATACACTTCCGAAGTGGAATGCACCCATTGAGAAAATAATTTCTCCACCATTTGTTGATAAGTTGCCCCTGGATTCTTCAATCCAAAAGGAATTCTTGTGTAACAGTATAATCCCCTTGGAGTAAAGAAAGAAGTATGCTCCTAATCTTCATCGGCGAGTGGTATTTGATTATAACTTGAGTATCCGTCCATAAGTGAGAGGGTTTCGTATCATGTCGCTGATTCTACCATTTGAGGTATATCTAGCAAAGGGAAGCTATCTTTTGGGCAGGCATTGTTTAAGTCACTGAAGTCAATACAAATCCTAATTCCTTTATTCTTCTTTGGATCAATCACAATGTTTGTGATCCACTGCGGATATTTCACCGTCCTGATAATTCCTGTTTCGCTCATTCATTTTAGTTCTAATTCAATTGCTTCGTGATAAATTATTGCTACTTTCCTGATTCTTCATTTGAAAGGCTTCGTCTTTGGGATCAATGTCCAACCTGTGGCAAGCTACCGAAGGATCTATTCCTTACATGTCCTCCATTTTCCATACGAATACATCAACATACTACTTCAATAAATCTTCCAACCTTTTTCCCTCGTTCTCGCTTAGCTTTGTACCTTTTTTGACCATCTTTGGCTCTTCTTCAGATCCCAAATTTACGTCCCGAGTAGGTTCTGTCGTTGTGAAGTTCATTATGGGCTCTCCGAGGGGGGTTGGTCCCTTTAATTTCTATGTTGACGATCCCTCCTTATTTATATCCTTGCTTGGAATTTCATTTCCATTCGCCGCATTCACCTCGTACACCTGCATTTTCTGCTCCTTTTTGCTCTATTTAGCTTGCTTCTTCTTTAATTTCTTTTCTTCATTGATCTTGTTATCTCGCTGCTCATATTGGCGAACATCCACTTCATTACAATATTTTTCTTCAGCGGGATCTCCCTTCACTTCAGCTACCCCATCCGGTATTGGAAAACGCAAACATTGATGGTAAGTGAAAGTTATTCCTTTGATTCTATGAACCCATGGTCTCCACATTATCGCGCTATAAGGTGACTCAACATCAACTACATAGAAAGTAATTATTGTTTCCAACTTTCCAAGATATACTACCAAGATGAACTCTCCCTTCGACCTCGAGGGTGCTCCATTGAATCCGTAAATATTGTAAGTTGACGGGATAAGCACAGAATTCAGGAAGTTCATTCGCTTGAATGTGCTGTAAAATAGGATATCCACTGAACTTCCAGTATCCACCAAGATTTTATCTACTACCCATTTGTTCATTTTCAAAGTAACCACTAGAGGATCTGTATGCGACTTCCCATTCTCAGGTGTTTCGGATGCTGAAAATATAATTGGCTGCCTCATGCATTTCTCCAAAGGTTGGGCTTTCTCAACACTGAAGATCTCCTTTCCACTGTTTTCTTGCTTGTGCACCTTGTTCATAATGTCGTTGTGAAAGTTCTCCTCAGTTCTCACCGAATGGATGATTGAATTGCATCGCAAGAAATTGGTCATTCGCTCAATCTCAATTCTATGTACTTGTGACACTTCTGGTTTTGCTTGTAATAGTGGTGGAGGTGGCAGATCTCCCAAGAACTCTTGAAGTTTTCCCTATTCTATCAACCGTAATACTATCTTTTGCACATTCCTGTAGTTGTCAGTAGTATGGCCATGGAATTGATGATATTCTTGAAATTGATTACTATACCTGGATGGGGTGGTTCCACCCCTCTATTGTGTGGGTACAGAATACTTGCAGATTCCGTTCTTTCAATATGTCACAAGATCGTGGACAATGGTGCGCTACACTTTGGCAGCCTCGGGTCTTCGAATCTGAGAGCATTTGGTCTTCTCACACCAAATCTTTGATCATCGAATCTGCCTCAGCGAGAGGGATGTTCCTATTGTTTCTGGAATCTGCCGGCATCATTGTTCACCCAATCTCTCCCGACCTCATATCTTGTTGAGGTGCTCGTCTCTGCTCTTCCTGGTATATGTCCCTTTAATTTACCTGTGGTACATCACCAATTGCATTTGTGTCTCGCTGAGCAGTTGTGAGTTTCGAAAGGTGGTTTCCTTCGTCATCATAGGTTACGAAAATGCCTCCCTCTGTATTTCCTCTAGAGCTATATATTCTTCCTGAAGCTCCCAAAGTTTTTGCAACGTTAACGTATTCTTGTTCTTGAATATGGTCATATACTGTAGATCAGTTGGGAACAACGCATTTACAAAACCCCTGGACAAGTTTGTTTCAGGCTCGTGACCCATAACTTCGCTACACAAAGTCCTCCACCTATTTACTACGCTTCGCAGACTTTCACTTGGTCTTCGCTTCAAGCTAAATAATTTCTCAACTCCCAGTATCAACAGATTGTTATGCATGTAGGCCGCGAGAAACTCTTTTTCCAACTCTTGAAATGATGCAATTGAATATTCAGGAAGAGCGTCGAACCATGCCAATGCCTCACCTTTTAAACTTGACGAAAAATATTTGAACATTACTTCATCTTTGTGTTCCCATTGTAGTAACGATCATTGATATGCCTTAATATGATGTATAGCGTTCCCTGTTCCATCGAAGATACTTGCGAAGATTGGCATTGTGCATTTAGGCGGCAGAGCTGTGTATAGAATATCCACACTGAAAGGTGACCGTTTCGCTTCTCCTAATGCATCCATCAACTGTTGTTCCTTGCTATTATTCTGGAATCCTTGAATCATGGCTCTCATTTGTTGTAATTCTTTCATTACCTCCTGACTCACATATGTTTCCTTGGCCCTCTTCAGATGATGTTCCCTTTCTTCTTGACACTTTCTCGCATCACCTTCTTCCTGGCTATCCCCACGATTTCCTCTTCGCCTCTTATTTGGATCTTGTTACTTGTGCTATACGCTACTGATGACTATGACTTCTCAGGAATTTCTTCCTGCAATTTAAAGTTCTGCTCTTCTTGTTCCAGGGTTTCTTTTGTAGTAGCTCTCGATCATGGGCTATTTTTTTCTTCATCTCTCTGATTTTTACGAGCTTAGCTTTCATTTCTTCTATTGTCAGCTCTTGCTCAGCATCAGAATGATCATCATCACTAGACATATGGGATTCCACTCTGACTTCTTCCTCGTTAATGTTTCGCAAAGAAACACTTCGCTCAGGGGCGGTTCTTCTCTCTCCCTCACCAGTCCTTCCTTCTGTCTCATCCACTTGACGGTCTTTCCTTTAGTTCGCTGCATTGTTGCTCCTTACTCTAGTATTTCTTCTTTGGACCTCTTTTTCTGCTTTTGACACCATCGCTGCTCATCGAGTTTCTGCACAATAAAAATGATGTTTTTGTACTCCTTTAATGATTTCCTATCAGTGGCCCCCACGATTCACGATATTGAGTGTGGATCCAATGATTGTGATTAGAAAACTTAGGTTTATAAACCTTAGATCTGACAGCCACCTACCAATACTAAATGTTTTAACCCAAACCAATAACTTTTGCAACAGATCCTAGGTAGATTCCTAAAAATATTTCCTAACAATAAAATCATTTTAATGTAGACTTATCAAAAATCAAGATTTTGTTTTAAAATTCTTTTGAAAACCAAGATTCTTTTCCTATATTTTCCTATGAAGTTTAAAACTTTAAGATTTTTAGAAAATTGTTAACCAAACTATGATTCCTGTTTTGAAAAACCTCAAAAATTATGAATCTTTTCTATATAGATTACCGCTTTCCTAGAGACTTGATCTTGAACTCATAAAAAAAATTTATGTGTAAAGTTATAAGACTCTATATCTAACAAATATATATATATATATATATATATATATATATATATATTAGAATAACTAACAAATGCAAAAATAAAACAAACTCTTATAAAATCTCTTAAAACTTTGAAATAACAAGTAGAATAAGTCATTTTCTCAGTTCCTGCTTCTAGCGTCAAAATGTAGTTGCAGGAAATCCCACAACATACCCAAGAACAATCCTAAAGCACTTTTTTATGTCTTCCACCTGAATCTTAAGATTAAAACTCACAGAATAAGAAATAACAATGAACACAAAAAATTTACGTGGTTCGGTGTTAAAACCTACGTCCACAAAAGGGATTTTCACTATGATTTGATGATGGTTAGAAGCTCAGATGATGACTTATGGATTTACACAATTGTTCTCTCTCTTACTCTCCAACAGAATTGATCAACCCTAATACAGTTAATTACATGCTTATTTATAGCCAAACCATAAAATTAGGGTTTGGTTCAGGAGTCCTCGGACACAATTTGCTTCGAGTACATTTTGCTTCAGACATAGATGGCTTCGCCGAGATGATCTTATTGTAGCTTGTTTGGTGATGCTCTTTGCTTCGTTAGCACTTCGCTTTGTTGGTAGATTCATCTAATAGGCCTCACAATAACCATCGTTGTTCTCCCACTCTTCATCTAATAATATCTTGCCACCTGTCCTGACAGCTAATAGACAACTGATGTGACCGTCCTGTTCGCGCATTAAATGCACCAGCTGTGTAATTCAAACTTAACCGTCGATTCTCTGGTGGTGCTTTCCACGCATCCCCCTTTTAATATTTGGCGGAGATCCCTATGTTGACTGAGTATCGCTTTATTGTTTACTCGAAATATGCTTTTCTCGTGCTTATGTGTTGAGATGGGAACACATGGTGAGATGATTTTATGTTCCCACACCTAAACATAGGGGTATCTCACTCTTAAATTAGTTATTGGCGGTGTACCAAAATCCATATTTAATATTATCCTAGTTTTTTAAGATTGTTAATAGGGGGTACCAATTTGCTTGAGGGTGTATCAAAATCCATATAAGATAAAATATCTATCGGTAAGGAATTGGTACACCCCAAGCAAATTGGTACCCCTGTTTGCAGTCTTGTAATTTATAGTGTGTTTTTTAAAACAGTTATTAATTCTATTCTGAGGTTGTTTGTATCCCGATTCCAATGACTATGTTATTTCTTCAGCTGAACCGTGAGGTGATGATGCAGAGAAAAGAATTTTTTCGCCTCAACAAATGTTCATAGAATGTCATTGCATGAAACATTGTTATTGTTCATTAAAAAAAAAAAAGAAAAGTATGCTATTAATATAGTTGTTGCCACAAAACCAAAAGACATTGCATTTACAAGTGATGAGTGACATGAGTTTATTTCCCCCTTACAGTATCCTTTGAACTTTGCCTTAAATCTGGATTTATTACTCCAGCTTAAGTTTGAGATGATGGATTTGATGTATCTGTACTTGTGTACGTATTTGGTATTCCATGGATTAGGTCCTCTTGCTGTATACAGATCATTCCTGATTTATATAATCTAATATTTAGTTTATAACTTATAAGCACTCACGAAATCGACTTTGTATACATTTTCATAATTCAAAATTGCACTTGTGTTATTTTGTAGAATGATTAGGTAAAGTAAGAACTTAGAAAAACTCTCGAAGAAAGATGCACGAGATCAATTTCATCCTAATGCAGTTGGAAAGTGCTGGTTAAAAATAATTACCTATTTCTTCTTTTGAAAACAATATAAATTAGGAAATGATCAGATTTGGTTGCCTTTTATGGATTTAAATTAATTAAAATAAATACTACTTAATAACGTAAGATAATCATTTGTTTGGGGAACCAATAAGATTGGTTTGTTATGTGCGTACTCTTTAAAGTAATATGCGTAAAATTGGACTCAGAGACGTATATATAGATATTTACAATAAATTATATATGTAAATGTGTATGAACTTCCAGATACAAATGACAGATAATGGTATAAATATTTAGTAAAGTCTTTATTATAAGAAGGAAAAATATGTATCGTGGTCCGTGGAGCAATAATAAAGCACCTATAACCTTGAATTTGAGATTTTATGATCGAACTTTGCTCTTATTTGTCATATCTAAAATATACTTCATGGAAAAGAGGATATATAATATCACCTTTTCAATTTAGTCTATTTTTAGGCTAAAATAAAAAAAAATGAAATTATCTCTTTTCCAAAAAAACAAAAAAATATTAAACCCTATAAATGAGTTAATATAATATTTTATTAGGGATATTTTTAGTTTAAAGGTAATATAAGAAAATCAAAAGAGAGCGTGTGATGTAGTGGTCAGGGTGCACTCCGAGGAGTACAAGTTCAGGACTTCGGACCCTTCGACCAGTTTTTTCTTGGAAATAAGATTAAATAGAAGGGTGTTGTGCGTCCTACATTTGTTTGTGTCCATAATGCCTTTCACATAAAACGCGCACACGCTGCGGCAAAAGTGGCGCGTCTATGCTGCACAGGTTCTAATTGACATCCAATTCAATGTTTAAGGTATAAAACGTGTATAACAGGGGGGGGGGGGGAGTTCCCTAACACTGCTAGATCATATTTGATTTAACAACACCGTGGCCCATCATTGATACTTTTTCCTGTCATCTACCTAGTGTGACACCCGTATTTTTGATAAAAAGGTAAAATAGTAATTTTACATATCAAGGCCAGAACGGTCATCCAAGGGTAAAATAATAATTTTACATATCAAGGTCAAAACGTTCACTCAAGGGTAAAATAGTAATTTTATACGCCAGGGCAAAATGATCACTCAGGGGTAAAATAGTAATTTTACCATAGGTAAAATAGTAATTTTACCATAGGTAAAACAGTCATCTTATAATTACAGTGAAAAGTCAAATTCATCAAGTTTTGAGTGTTTAGCTATGGTGAGGTCACTGAATGTCCTTTACCTTCCTTTTCCAAATATGTGGAAATGCTATTAAAACATATATAGGGAGGGGATACTTTGGCCTAGCCATGCTAACTAGAAAGCAAGTTTCCCTATCCATGCTAACGAGAAAACGGATTTGGCTAACTAGAAAGCGGATTTGGCTAACCATGCTAACGAGAAAGGGGATTTGGCAGAAAGCGGATTCGCCTAGCTATGCTAACCAGAAAGCGAAATTTCCTTAGTTATGCTAACAAGAAAGCGGATTTTCCTAACTATGCTAACCAGAAAGCGGATTTACCTAGTGTGCAGTTGATGGATGTCCTCTCCTTTTTTTTATCTACTAATTAAAATACGAGTAAAACATATATAAGGAGGAGGTGTTAGTTGGAAGACGATGATGCTTAGCCATGCTAACTAGAAAGCGAATTTGCCTAGCTATGCTAACAAGAAAGCGAAACTACCTAGCTATGCTAAGAGAAAGTGGATTTGCCTAGCTATGCTAACGAGAAAGCGGATTTGCCTAGCTATGTTAACCAGAAAGAGGATTTAGTTAGCTATGCTAACTAGAAAGCGAAATTGCCTTAGCTATGCTAACCAGAAAGAGGATTTGCCTAGCTATGCTAACTAAAAAGCGAAATTTCCTTAGTTATGCTAACCAGAAAGCGGATTTTCCTATCTATGCTAACCAGAAAAAGGATTTGCCTAGCTATGCTAACTAGAAAGCGGATTTGCGTAGCTATGTTAACCAGAAAATGGATTTTCCTAGCTATGCTAACTAGAAAGCGAAATTGCCTAGCTATACTAACTAGAAAATGGATTTCCCTAGCTATGCTAACCAGAAAGCGAATTTTCCTAGCTACACTAACTAGAAAGCGAAATTGCCTTAGCTATGTTAACCATTAAGCGGATTTTCCTAGCTATTCTAACTAGAAGGCAAAATTGCCTTAGTTATGCTAACCAGAAAGAGGATTTGCCTAGCTATGCTAACTAGAAAGAGAAATTGCCTTAGTTATGTGATAGACACATTTTTGTGTCTGATTTATCTCAATTCTTTATTTTGATAGTGCTCGATTATGTACTAATTTTATTATGTTTATTTTTTTTGTAGGTATTTTTAAAGGATAAATTTTTATGGAAAAATCGGCTCAAAAAAGTGTTAAAGGCACCCAATGATTAGATTAAGGCACCCTAATTTATAAAAAGGCACCCATTCTTTGGTTAAAGGCACCTATTCATCTGCGTGTAATTATTTACGTGTTTTGGAAGATTTTGGAATAGTGAATATCTTCATGCCTATTAAGAAGGAATATATACACGGTTTCAAAACGAGAACTCAACTAAATCTCGTGAGTATCCAAAACAGATGGAGAAAAATATTCTCAAGAAATATTATTCCCGAAGTTAAAAAAAAAAAAAAAAAAAGATGGAAACAACGTCAGCGAGAAGATATTCTCAAATTAAGATAAAGAAATAGGAAGATCAATGAGATGTATCAAGAAATATACAGAAGATCAAATCAGATTCAAGCTTTGATGAAAAAAATTCGAGATATTATTGAAAAGATTTGTGAAGATATTGAGAGATTTGGAAGAGTTAATGTGGCGTGAAGTTGTTGTTCTATAAATAGGAGACGAGAGAACATCATTCAGGGGGGGCTGGAGAGGCCAGAAATAAAAAAAAATCAAAATCCAGAAAATACTCATGATAAAGAAAATGAAGAAAATGTTGCGAAAAGGTTGAAGTTCAGTGGCGAAAAGTTTGAAGATTCCGTTGCTAAAGCTTTTAACTT
>JAJJMC010029825.1:1626100-1695398 GCA_023531435.1 Papaver californicum
TGGAGAGGCCAAAATCACCAAATCAAAAATCCAGAAATTTCTCATGATGAAGAAGATGAAGATTCCGTTGCGAAAAGGTTGAAGATTCTGTGGCGAAAAGCTTGAAGATTCCGTTGCTAAAGCTTTTAACTTTGCGATGGATATCTTCATTTGCAACATTTATCTTCAGGAAACAGTTATCCCTCTGTAACAGTGATTCTGTAACGTCGCAAACTCATTGTTTACATTATTTTCACTCCTTTTCACCATCTGTAAACACCTTTTTGAGAAATGAATGAGTATTTTGAGACTGTTTTCAACATGAGGAGCTAAACCCCATCACTGGGCGACAGAGGAAGCTATTTTTTCCAAAAATTATGTGGTAATATTTATTTAATTAATTTGTGCAATTCTTTTATGATTATTTGCCTTGGTTAAAAATGGATTTAATGATTTTTGTTAAGCAGTTGTGATTTCGTTAGATGGTACATGCTTAGCCTAGGTTTTAGATGTTCCATGCTTTTGTTATACAATTGTTATTTTGAGAATCTACTTTTGCAACATATTAGAATCAAATTAAATGTAAGAATTGCATAATTATAATTATTGAATTAAATCACTTTAAAAATTAGAAAATAGTGGAATCTGAGTCCCAGTCCCTTGTAATTTTTTCAATATCTTTTATTTGCTATTTTTAGTCTTAGAAATCAAATCTACAATCAATCTTCACAAGTTCGAGCGAACCATACTTTATCTACCACTATTTACAAAACTATCAGTTTTTGGCGCCGCCGACGCGGACTTGTTTTTAGAATTGTTTTTAAATTTTTTTATTAGGTTAATTAGTTTTGTTAGATTTTTATTTTATTATTTTTAGTTCTATTTTACGTTTTTGGGTATTTTCTTCGTATTACAGGTTTTGGATCAAAAAGAAATTGGAGCTAAAGATTATATTGATTGATTAAAGACTTGGAGTCAAAGACAAAGCGAAAAGAACGGAAAAAGAAGACAAGATTTTTTTTAGTTAATTTTTTAATTTTTTTTAAGGTTTTTATTTTTCTTTTTAGAAAATTGTATTAGGAAATTATTATTATTTTTGTAATTATTTTAGGTATTTTTATACTTTTCTTATTTTTGGACTTTGGACTTTGTACTTTGAACTTTATTATTAATTTTTAAACCCTTCGAAAGGGTATTTAAATATAAATTGGAACAGGGAAGAACGAAAATTACGATATTGTCTCGGCCCCTCGGGTTCGTACACTGACACAGGAGTTGGTGGCCCGAGTCGACTACAACCGATTCATCCCCCGTCTGGTACGGGAGGTAAGACTCGATCAATCTACGAATCCCCTACAAGTGGGTTTTCTGTATTCCTTCGTAATGCATATATGTTGAGGACTTGAATACGGATTTATTTTCTAGTAAAGGGCAAGGACTGACCATATAAGATAAGGACTCGGATTTCATCATTGTTTCCTTCTTGCCCGCCTTAGGAACACGTTACCTAACGCGAACCTAAGCCTAAAATTTGACTAGAAAGAGACTTATAGGGTAACGAGCTTAATGGAAAATCATTCAAAAGGACTGTATTGGTTACTTTGTTAGCCTAACTTAAAGTTTAGGAAGATTATTTTAAGTTGATTAGAGCCGCCTTTTAACCCAAGGAAAAGTTTCTAATGATGCAGGGTTATCATAGCTCCTTAGAATTTATCCTGCTTCTATTCGATTTAATCTAATTCGGATCGTTCTGAGAGATTCCCTAAAACTGTAACTAGTTGCTTTTTGGAAGAATAGAAGATGGTCAAGAAACAATTTAATTGGAACCATCATGCTTTTTGTTTGCTAGATTTAGTAGGTTTGATTTGGTTGAGTCGGCCTTGTTTGTGTATGTTTAGAACCCCTTTCTGTTAGAATTTATTTTCTTAGATTTTTTTTGTAAATTTATTAGTAAATTTTTTGTTAGAAAATGTCGAGCTGGTATTACAATAAATATCCGACTGAGTTTCAAAACAGGCATTACCCTTACTATGACCATAGTGTGGATAGTACTTGGGACCACTACCAACCTTCTGAATGTTATGGTTCATACCATGGAGGCCCCAATTACTATTCGTACGCGCACCAGTCATATGAATGGGAAAACGAGCAAAATTCGAGTTCTTTATCTTGGAGGGATGCCCTAAAGCATATGCAATCTAGTACTTATAATGAACCTATTATGACTCTAGAAGAATCACACAAGCAGTTACGACCTAGCAATATTTATGATCTAGTTGTTTCTATAGAGAATTCCGTCAAGAAGTTAGCTGAGAATACAGATAGGTTTGCGTTAAAGACGAAGGAAACAGATAGTTGTTTCTAAAGCTTTTAACTTTGCGATAGATATCTTCATTTGCAACATTTATCTTCAGGAAACAATTATCCCTCTGTAACAGTGATTCTGTAACGTTGCAAACTCACTGTTTACATTATTGTCACTCCTTTTCACCATTTGTAAACACCTTTTTGAGCAATGAATGAGTATTTTGAGACTGTTTTCAACATGAGGAGCTAAACCCCATCACTGGGCGACAGAGGAAGCTATTTTTTCCAAAAATTATGTGGTAATATTTATTTAATTAATTTGTGCAATTCTTTTATGATTGTTTGCCTTGGTTAAAAATGGATTTAATGATTTTTGTTAAGCAGTTGTGATTTCGTTAAATGGTACATGCTTAGACTAGGTTTTAGATGTTCCATGCTTTTGTTATACAATTATTATTTTGAGAATCTACTTTTGTAACTATTAGAATCAAATTAAATGTAAGGATTGCATAATTATAATTATTGAATTAAATCACTTTAAAATTTGGAAAATAGTGGAATCTGAGTCCCAGTCCCTTGTAATTTTTTCAATATCTTTTATTTGCTATTTTTAGTCTTAGAAATCAAATCTACAATCAATCTTCACAAGTTCGAGCGAACCATAATTTATCTACCACTATTTACAAAACTATCACTATGCTAACCAAAAAGCGGATTTACCTAGTTATGCTAACCAGAAAGTGGATTTTCCTAGTGTACAGTCGATGGATGTCCTTTCCCCTTCTTTTATATACTAATAGAAATGCAAGTAAAACATATATGGGGAGGAGGTGTTGGAAGATGATGATGCTTAGCCATGCTAACTAGAAAGCGGATTTGCCTAGCTATGATAACGAGAAAGCGGATTTGCCTTAGTGGTGCTAACGGGAAAGCAGATTTGCCTAGATATGCTAACGAGAAAGTGGATTTTCCTAGCTATGCTATTGAGAAAGTGGATTTTCCTAGCTATGCTAACGAGAAAGCGATTTGCCTAGCTATGCTAACGAGAAAGCGAATTTGGGTTAGCATGCACAATTTAGTTTATATCTTGCAAAAGTTCCATGGCTTAATACAGACTAGGCTTTGCTTAGACTATGACCTTGCCACATAAGTTCGAAATTATTAGACGCAGATTTTATATGCCTAAGCATATACTTTTGAAACGGTTGGTCTTTGGCATCAATGTTGACTTTTCCTTAATAGGCTTAAGTTGCTTGTTCCTTTCGAAATGACCCTACGGATGAAATACGGTCATGTTTGATCCTTTCGAGCTACAAAGGAGGGTACGTAGGAAGCCGCAATGAAATGCATTGAGGTGCAACATCTTGTTGCTCATATCATCTAATTTGGAGATGATTGCGACGCTTTGGTAACTCATATCATCTGGCTCGGCAATGCTAGATGATTGTTACCGCACTTGATGAGGTAGTTGCATTCCATTTGATGGATGTTCATAATTCCTATCAAGCCATGCGTTATGAACGGAATATGCCTGGTTGTTGCACTCATGTCAAGAGCAAGATCAGTGCATGCACCCAGCGCTTAGGCGAAGCAGAATTAAGGAAACGAAAAAAAAAGGTCAAAATGGCCTATGTGCTAGTCCAAGACATGATTTAGGCATGGACAATATTCGTAAGTATTTGATGCATGCTGAAGGCATCGTCATTGGCCTTTATGTCCTTGCACCCTTTGCAGAGCAAGAGTCAGTTTGGAATAGTGTGAAGTGACGTATGGAAACTACGTTTCGAGTAACATGCTTGTAATGCATGCTTAGAAAGGCTAAATCGACCTGCATTTGTCTAGCGAAAGTGAAGCTTTAAGGCTCGTTTACCGTCTTTTCGAGTGGCGCATCGGGGAGTTCTGGCCTTTATGGCATCGCTCCAGAGGAGGAATTTTCCGGTCCGTCACTATGGGTTTAGCCAAAATTTATAGGAATAAGTATCGTATTATTAAGATAATTCTGAAATCTTCTATATTTCCATCTGCCCAAATATCTCCTAACTTTTTGGCGCCAAGATAAAATCAAAAAAATCTTATAAATTTGGTTGTGCTACCAAGTCCAAGCCATTTCTTTCTATCACAAACTGAACTCTAGCAGGATGCAACACTGAAGTTGCACCTAAGGAATAAACTATTTTTCGTTCCTAAGAACATATGATTCTTAAATAAGTTTTTTTTTGTTTCCACAGAACATTGATATGCAATCTACTTGATTTTATTTATTTATAATTTTCTTCTGACTTGTGGATTTTGGACCCTGTTCGGAAATCTCAAGAATTCGGATTGCAAAATTAATGACACGATTATTAAAGAAGATTGACCCATCAAACAATTTAATCTGACTTTCTTGATAATATTTATCTATTACTACAATCAAAGTTTGTTTTTGTATATTCTTCTACACATTGAACGTGTAGGGATATATCACATTATATACTTACAGCCTTAACAGTTTACATGGATTCAAAACTCCTAAACAAATATAAATATCTGTAATAATAAAAGGAGATACACTAGGAGTAATTGTTTTAGACTTGAATACTTCCCAGTCTTAAGTAGTTGCGACAATATAAGATCAGGTGGGACTCTGATCCTTAACACTCCCCGTCAAGTTGAGCATGAGTGTCCTAATCTTCAACTTGTCTCTAATATATTGATATCGAAGTGATGCCATCCCTTTTGTGAAGAGTTCTGCTAGCTAATCCTTGGAAGAGATAAACATAACATCAGTTGTTTGTTGGCCACCCTCTCTCGAACAAAATGGTAATTTATTTCTATATGCTTGGTGCGTGCATGAAATACTGGATTTACAGTTAAGTATGTAGCCCCAAAATTGCCACACTACAAGAAAGGTGCTGAAATAAATATACCAAGTTCCTTAAGCAATGACTAAATACAAATTAACTCTAAAGTTGCTATAGCAATGCCCCTATACTCTGGTTTCGTAGATGACTTTGAAACAGTCTTCTGTATTCTCACACTCTAAGAGATGAGATTACCTCCATTATAAATGCAATATCCACTTGTTAAACGACGATTATCTAGACTCCCAGTCAAATTTGATTCTGTGAACGCATGAAGAGAAATATCTTGAGACTGCTGATAGACACATTTTTATGTCTTATTTGTCTCAATTCTATATAGTGATAGTGCTCGATTGTGTACTAATTGTGTTATTTTATTGTTTGTAGGTATTTTCGGGAAATAAAAAATTATGGAGAAATTAGCTCGGAAAAGTGTTAAAGGCACCCCAAGGATTGGATAAGGGAACCCCAGTTGATAAAGGCACCAATGTCTTTGATGAAGGCACCCACTCTTTCGAATTCAAAAATTTAATTTGGCGAGAAAAATTATCTTCTTGATCTGAGAAGTTTCTGAACGGAAAAAAAATTGTACAATCCTTAAAAGTTAAGACAAGTTGATATTCTTATCATAAAGAAGAGGAGTTTTTATTCGGTTCAAATACTGAAATAGGAAAGAATATCTCACGTTCACGTAAGATATATTCACCTCTGTTCCATTCCGAAAGCAAAATTTTTGGCGAGATTCAGTTTCTGATTTTGTTTCCATATGAATTCATCATCGATTGGGAAGAATGGGAAACAATTTCACTGAGATACGATTACTTAACTGCCAAAAGTTGGTTTTGGACAAAAAAAAATAATATTCTCGGGTTTTTATTAATCATCGAGATTATCTTCGTTAAAAAAAGGAATCAATAAAAGATTTGAGTAGATTTGTTCTGTGGTGTATAAATAGGAGTTGTTCGAGCCAAAGGATAGGGGCTGGCTCTGCCAGAAATCGAGAGAAATCAAACCAGAAAAATTCTGCATCTTTTAGGGTTCATCAGCAAAGAGAGGAAAAAGATGAAAGAAACGTGGCTAAAAAAGGAAAATTATTGTGGATTCTTGTTGTCTATTCTTTCAAATTCAGTAGTTATAGCAACAATTTTTGCTAAAGTAAAAGCAACAGTTCCAGATTTTATTATACAAGAAGAACGTCCTTTTCTAGCTGCACCTGTGAACGGACTTATTCAACTACGCCCGAAGTCAGTCGTGTATTCATTTAATCTTTCTGCGACTCAGTTGGTCGGTTCTTTCTTGTATTTTTCTTCTTCTCAAGCACTTTTGGGCTATGTATCTATCTTTTGATAGTTTTTTAAGCATGATGAGCTAAACCTCGTCACTGGGACAATGGAGGAAGCCATTTTTGTGGTAAATATATTAATTCTTTTATGAATTTTTGTATTAATTTAAATTGATTTATGATTTTTCTTAATTATTTGTAATCTTGTTTGATGGTGTATGCTTAGTCTTAAGTACATTTGATGCGCCATGCTTATAATTTAATCTAATGTATTAAAAATATACTTTGGCAAAGAATAAGAGTCAATATTCTTTTATTACATGAGCTATAATTGTCTAGAATTAATATTTGAACCACATGAATATGGAAAATGGTGGAATCCTGAGTCCCAGTCTCTCGTAATATTATTGTCATTTTTTGTTTATTTGCTAGTTTAGTATTAGAACTAGGTCTAAAATCCATTCTTCACAAGTCCGAGTGAACGATTCCTTTTTACCACTGTCTACAAAAACATCAATTTTTGGCGCCGCCGACGCGGACTTGTTTTTAGGTTAGGGTTTTAAATTCTTTTAGGTTTAGTTTTTAATTAGGTTTATTAGGATTTGTTTTTTTCTTTTTTTCCTTTTTAGATTTTATGTGGGTATTCTCCTTGTCTTTGTTGTGTAGGTAAAGTTTTGCAATTATTGTGGAAATTGTCTACCAAAAAAGGTAAGTAGTATACCTCAATTTTTTTTTTTAGATTTCTCATTAACATTTTATTTATATATATTTCTTTTAGATTTCATTTTATTTTGTATATAAAAAAACACATGCACACACAAATATTTTGCATCCGTCAGACTACTGAATTCTAGAAAAACTCGTGGAAAAGTAAGCTGAACCCGTGCCGATGGCCTGATGGGAGTTACCGGCTGAAATTCCACAAGCCTTAGCCTCGTACCTTTGACCAGTCTTTAACTGTAGTTATATTTTTCTAAGGTAACCTGAGCTTACCTATTTTAGTCAACCTTGCATTTGCATTTGCACCAATTTTTTTTTATGTTGAACTGGTATTACGATAGCCAATACAATGATATCCGATTGAGTTTCAAAACGAACATTACCCGTACTATGACCATAGTGTGGATAGTACTTGGGACCACTAAAAATCTTCTGAAGGTTATGGTTCACACCATAACGATCCCAATTACTATTCGTATGCGCACCAGTTATATGGACGGAAAAACGAGCAAAATTTGAGTTATTTGTCTTTGAAAGAGGCCCTCGAGAAGTTGCAAGCTAGTACTATTTCTTTCGAAAATTCTCTGAAGCAAATATGGTTTAGTACTCCTTATGATGACCCAAATACTTCTATGGAAGAATCACCCGAGCATTTGCAATCGAGTACTCCTTATGAACCTATTATGACTCTAGAAGAATCACTCAAGCAGATAACTGAGTCGACACTTAGGAGTGAGATATTAATGAAGGAATTTTATAAAGAGTCATTAGATCAGAATAAATAACTTCCAACTTTAAATACCGCTCTCAGTGAACTTAAGACACATTTAGATGAAACTGAAGAATATGAAGGGTTAACTGCTAATATTTCTCAAAATGAACCTAATTGCCAAAATAGTGTTTCCAATTTTATCCTTGATAATAATGATGAATATTTATCTAATTTAAAGGACGAGGTTAGAATAGAAAACACTACTTATTTAGTAAGGTTCAATCATCTTCATATTATTATGATGATGAGGAAATTGAAATCCGTAGTCATAATGATGAGGAAACTTTCATAACAATTGAGCTTCACGATAATAATGATATTTCTAGTTCCAATCCCAATAATGTTGATAATTATTTGCATATTCAAGAGGAAAAGGATTTAACTAGAGATACTATTGTTATAAACGGTGAAATATTACCTTGTTATTATGAAGACGATATGGCTTAGAGGATCAGGTTTATCCCGAGACTAGTGTTTTAGAGTCTAACGATCCAAAGACCATAGTCCCTGACGAAGATAATAAACTCGTAGAAATTTTAAATATGAGTGAGGATGTACCACCTGATTATAACTTAGAAGAAACAATTGACCATTTTCAGGAATCTGACGATCTAGAAATTAGGGAAATTGTGACTAGTCTATCCAAGGACAATGGAAATTCTAAGTTTGGGGGTGAATACCATTCTCCACGTGGTTTATCTTTGACTCTTATAAAGGTCCTTCACTTGGGAATCGACGTTTGTGCCTCTACCATCTTAAGAGATTATCTTCATACACGTTTTCCAGAGCCTGATTTTATCAAGAATGAAATTCAGTCATCATAAACCCATCCTATGGTTGATGTGATCTACCCAGGCAATAATACCATAATTGATTTTGTTGTCCCACCAAAATTTTATTTACCAAATGTGGGAACATATGAATTTTAATTGTGTCAGATATTGAATATTGGAGCTAAGCCTAATTATTTTGGGAAATCTGAATCGACACATTTTCTTAAGATTGACCACCACTTTCATATGTTCCATTGTGGTCAACTTTGTGAGTCAAATTCGATTGACTTTAAGGACCCGCAATTATTTCGATTATTACTGTATGACTCGTAAATTGTAACTAATCCTTTCTTGGTATGGCTGAACACTTTAAACTTAGCGCTTTATGGGAGGTAACCCATATGCTTTTGGTACACGGTGCTAGTAATATCCTTCCCTTTTACTTTGTTCGTTGTTTCTCATTGATCATGCTTTCATTCATTTATCTTTGGAACATCGAGGACTATGTTCAGTTTAAGTTTGGAGGTAAGGGAGAAATTTTTTAAAAAAATAGTTATACCAAAAAACTCTAAAATCTAAAAACTTGTGAACAATTCATGATGACACTAACCATTCTAGGTAGATGGAAACAAAATTTTATCTATAGAAGTTGGTGTGCCCAGCTAAATGGTTTATTCATAATAGGACAAAGCTCAGGTGTTAGAAATAACATGATAGTCGTCACCATATCACGTACTGTTTTTATTTTTGTATCTTTTTGTGTTTCTCTAAGTGGTTTGGTGGAGCACTAGTACCGCCTTGTTTTCACCGCTAGGATGAAGTAAAGTGATTGATATCAAGCCCCGTTATTTTAATTGAACTTGACCAATATTAAAAAAAACACTTGGATAACAATATGTGTATGTTCTCCCTGTCTTCGTCGCCTAAGCAAGTGTGGAACGCAGGATCCATGGGAACTATCATGTAATCTGCTGATAAGAAGCATGCATTTGGATTCAAATGATCCAATCATGTTATCCATAGATTCAATTTTTTTTTATATATATTCAATAAATCGACCGCTGGGGCCCTTGTATATACCAACTGAGTTGATACTAGAATTAGGATTCAGACCAGTGGGTGCGTATCTCAATCCTTTAGGGTTCATCTTGGTATGATGTTCATACAAATATTCTGGGAAACACCGTTCACCTTATTCGACATGCGTACACTTCTATCACTACACCATATTACCTAATTTGAGACATATTGTTTTTTCGGTTTGAGACACGTATTAGTGTCTTTACTGCTTGTACACATATAAGTGTCTCAAATCGAAAATATTAGTTACTTTAGTTCTGGTTTTTCTGAATAAAATAAAGTACACTTGTAAGTGTCTTAAAGTATGTTTTTTTGTAAATTTATAATTTTATAAGACCTTTTGGTAATTTCAATTATAATTATAGATTTAATTTATTATTTTCTTTTTCATTTTCATTTTAATTTTATTTCCCCCTAAAAATCCAAATTTCCCTTCCAAAATTCCCTCCATTTCCAATTTTCTAAATCTCTCGCACATTGATTTCCCCCAAATCTCCCCCCACATTTTTTTCTCACACCAAAGCATTTGAAATTGAATTCATATTAATCATATTTACTTCCCACCATTTATTTTAGGTTCCTCATTTATTTTTGGATGTTTTAATTTCACACGTCTCTCCTTAAAAATAAAAATAAAAATCACACGACATTTATTTCCGTACACCATAAAATATCTTTTGTTTTTTAAGACCAAAATAAAAAAAATATCTCATTTAACTCTTCTTTTTTCGTCGGGTGAGAGGTTAGAGAAAACCAGAAGACATGGAGAAATTGAGAGGAACCAGAGATGAAACCCCAATTATAGAAATCCGCCACTAAATCATCAAAGTAATTTAACTGATTTTTGATTTTCTAAACCTAGAAAGTGGTATGAAAAACTCTATTTACATAAATCAAAATCTTGATTTTGTTAACCTAGAAACTGATTTTTATTCTTAGCTTAAGCTCTTAGAAGAAGATTGAAGTTGTAGAAGTAAAAATCCTAGAAGATCTCTTATCTCAGGTATGAAAAACTCCTTTTACAGAAATCCAAAGTAACTTTGATTTGTAAATCCTAGAAATTTAATTTCTAATCTTGTGTTTGAAATTCACTGTAGAAGATTGAAGTGCAAAAATCCTTGAAGATTCAAGTATAAAATCTAACCCTATTACTTGTTTGTTTTCTCTCTCTAGATTTTTCATTTTTTGGGAATTTGTTTAGTTGATTGATGGTGTTTTAAAACATGGGTATGTGTATGGTTTTAGATTTTATGAAGTGATTTCAATTTTGATGGGTATGTGTTTGATTTCTGTTTTTATGAAGTGATTTAAATTTGACGGGTATGTGTTTGATTTCTCACTGTGGATCTGTGAAGTTTGCTAATTGTTATAGCATGTTTGATCTTGATTTAGAGAATAAGGGTTATGAGTATGGGAGGTCTTAACTTAATCAGTTAAGCTTATGAATTTGTCTCTTTCATGGTGAATGAGAATTCGTTCTGTATATATCTGTAATTTGAGTTTGAATGATACTGATGCATATTTTATTGTATAGGCTTAAATTGTTCTATTTATAACTTGGGAATGGGTGTGGAACATTTGTGCTTTAAATGGTCTCAACATTGGAGAAGGCATCTTGCAAGGTAAATACTTCCTAACGTTCTCTAAGAAACTTGGTGTTCTTTGTTTGGTTACATTTATGATGTTCCGATAATGTATACTTCTTTCTTTGTTTGGTAATATGCTTGAAATGGTCTCTACATTCGAGAAGGCATCAGGCAGATCAACAACACCTGAGTATCTCCAGAAGCTAACATACCTTTGCTGGAACCATCACATGGCTATAATGTACATTGACACTGTCCGATCTTACACATTTAAATCTCACTACTTTATTGAGGTCAACATCTATTTGCCATCTTCCATGCCCCACTTAGGGAGGCACATGGTGTCGGAGAGAAGGTCATTATTTTATTCATAAACCTGAATGCTTTTGTTCATCTTGATTATGATTTTACCCACAAACCAGAGCATGCCTAAACTTAAACCTTAAGGTCAGAGAACATGTTTTTAAGTGTAGTATAATTGTGTAACTAAGGCGTGGCATTCTTCGAACTCGGACTAAACCGATATTACATGTGTATTCGACAAGGTCTTCCACCATTAAAATGGTGTGCATATGTTTTTTAGATACTGGTTTTTCCGTTTAGATTATGAGTACTTGCTTCCGTCTGAATTATTAGACACTCTCAAATTTTTTCTGTTGATTCTACGGAATAAAGAAATGAAAATTTACTCCAGTATTTGCATAACTGTTTCTTTATCATATTTAATTTATTTGTTTGGTACTTGATTAGTCTGTTATACTCCTTTGATGTTTGAGTAAATCCTCACCCAAGTGGTTATGCTGGTGATGTCTTTACTTTTAGCTAGTATTTGGATTTCTTTTTTTTAGTTTATAAACTAACTGATGAGGTTGGTTGTCATAAACTCACTTGATTGCATTTTAGCTTATATTTATATATCTTTGTCATTGGCAGAGTAGGTCATCCCTGAAGATGAACTAGTAGTGTTGGCTATCGTCGGGTTAAAGGTACTTATCAGCTACCATGGTTACATCTAGTTTCTGTTTTTCCGAAATTTGAGATGAGAATGCTGTGAAATTGTTAAAAAGAGTTAAGCGCATACGGGATGGGACTTGTTATCTTGCTCCTGTAGCTGTTCTGGCTTTGTTCCCATTTGTTTCCGAATTCTAGACGGCTGCTCTTAAACCAAGCCTTCAGCCAAGGCCTTCAGATTTTACAAAAATACATGGCAAAAATAAATATAATTGGTAAGTAAACAAAATTTGACTCAAAGTTGTGGTTACCGATACTGACAGCATTTATCATTTACTATGTCCTTGTATATAGTAAACATATCTTGCCAGAGCTGAGCATTTATAAATTTACTAATCCTAAATTTTTTCGAATTCCAAATACACTTAGAGATAAATCAGCTTAGTTGTTTCAGGCTTGCGTTTTCTTGCCTGAACGAATGCAGACAAGGCTACTGATCATCACGAGCAGTCTCATGACCCAATATCTCAAAGAGGGTTAATACTGGCATGTTCTGTATTAGTGCTCCGGGTTTTCCTCTTTCTTTGTCTTTTCAGTGTTTTGAATAGAGGAAATAATAGCATACCGATTATATAATGCGTACTTTTAAATAGATTTTATTCTTGTATCCAAACGTCTTATTGATTCTTATTATATGAGGCTTTGTAATCTTCATCATCTTGATGCATTTCTCATCCAATATGCGGATATCACAAGTACATCATTGTGCAACTACATTTGAAAGAAATTGAGAAACATAAGCGGGATGGTTACATTTATCGTGTAACTCTATTTGGCAGTGTCGTGGATGTATCGATTCCAGAAGTGATTCAGGTACTATTCTTTGAGCAACACATTGAACAATATATATTTATTTATCTTTTGTCGTTTTTAGGCTTGTTTGATGTTTGTATCTGTCCTTCAAGTTGTCTAATATGTCGTGGATGTTTCAGAGCCAATTCTCTTATCGAAGGGGTATCCGGTACCACTCTGAAGGGGTAGTTGCTGTATTTGTTGCACCTACTAATTTTTAGTTTGTGTGTTGATTCTTCGTTAGCATTTTGTGTTTCTGTTTTTATTGTTAATCCTTGTTTGAATTGATCTCTTTAATTGATTATATGGTAGAGTATCAGTAGTCTGTAGAACAGTTATGGTGGGCCTTGGGCTATTTATCAAGTATTAAGTGGTGGAAGTTGTAGGAAGAATGTCAGGAGAGTGAGTAGATTTTCTCTAATCTTCCAAGAAGAGCATCTTCCAGATGGTATTAGCAAGAATAGGAAGACCCTATCACAAATTGGTCACTTACCCTTTCAGTATCTTGTTACACGAGTGTACACTCTGACTTAGTAGGATTTTATGCGTACACTTGGAACAAGTATTTAGACACATGTTGTATGGAAAGGGTCAGACATGTGGTCATACTTCAGGCCGTTTTGATTGGTATATATTTCATAAGGGTATTGCAAAATCAGGAATTATTGTCGTCTCCTACGATGTATTAGTTACGAGTCCACTTCTACCATTTAGATCGGCAGCTTCTTCACCATTTACCCTTGATATTTGTACCATAATTTCTCCTTAATTATATCTACACTTAGCTAGTCATTCCTTGTGAATTCTCTTTAGTAACCTTAAATTAAATATTTACAGCGCCAACATGTTTCGAATATCTTGACAGTATTCTTTCTTTATTTGTTTGTGAAAATTAAGTTCTGCACCTGTATGTTGAAAGTGTAGTTGGGATCTAATCCTGATGCAAATTCCCATTATTAATTACTGGAACCTTATTGAGAGGTTTGTTAATTTTTCATTGGCATTCCATGTGATTGTTGTGGGGAATGCTTCACCTCAGTAGTTTTGAGATGCTACTACCCTTGATATATCTGATGGATATGATATATATGCCCAGTTGAAAGTGTTGTTTGGTTCATAGAGTTACCAAATTGGTAATTTTACAATCCTTGTTGTTATTGTTGTTGTTGGCTTTGGTTTTTAACTTTGGTCTGTGTTTGGTGTGTTATGCAGATGACTTGTGGATGTAATGCTCAGTCCCTATTACTGTTCTTATGGAAAGAAAGATTGGAACAAGATGCTCTAGCAAAGGTATATCTCTTCCTTATCTATGGACATTGTGTACATGATGAGAAAACTTGTGTGGTTGCTGTGAGTTTCTTGTTACTATTGAAAAAGGCATCCTTTTACTGTTGAGGTTATCTTATTTTGCATTTTATCTTGTCTTGTTTTTATTCCGTTTCTTTGGTATTTAAACTGACTCCAAGAAATGTTCCATTTAGATCAGGTAGCATTATAAGGAAATCAAGAAAAAAGAGTTGGATAAGCATATTAGGATATTGATTGAACAAGTTGTAGGTAATTCCTATCTTAATTTTTTGTAGGGTATTACCATGTTATTGAATACCAAAATATGCTCAATTTTGATCCAAATTATAGTGATAGACTTGCCCTTATAAGAAGTTTTTTTTTGTTATAATTTCTATCAAATATCTTACATATATAATTGTGGTTGTGAGATTGATTGATTATGATATTATATAAATTGATTCAAATGTGATGCTGCAATTGATTGAAGTGTGGTTTCATATTTGATTGAGAATGAATGGCTTGATACCTGTATTGAGGTGCAAGAAATTTTGATTCTGAGAACTCCCAAATGAAAAAAATTAGTTTCTTTTAAAGCTAATTTTGAGACGGACATAAGTATAGTAAAAAAAATCTATACGTGGAAAAGTATTGAGACGGATATATAAGTGTCGCAGATAGAGAAAGCGACAATATTGAAGTCTCTGAATTAATTTATATGTCGTTTTAATTAGCCAGAAAAATACAATAGGTATTAAGAGACTCGCTTTATGCGTCTCAAAGATTCTAGATGCACGATTTGAGACACTTATATGTGTCTCTTAAATTCATAACAACGAAATAAATGTCTCAAAATCGATGATTTGGTGTAGTGTATCTCCATATCTATCTTCTTAATCTATTCCGAGTATTGTGGTCCATTGTACGAATTTCTGAGTATAACTTTGTTTTCTTTTATATGGATTATAGTATGCTTGAGTAAAAACTCGTGTACATCAATTGGATTCATGTAGGATAATGATTCCCATAGCCGAAGAATTGAGTAGCCAACTAAATAGCATGTTTAGTGTCTACCCTCAATCGATCACAAGTAGCTAGAGTTTGGAGTAAAAGGTTTTGTGGGTATATCTCTTGTAAACCCTTATGAGACAAAACTCGTCCACTAGGTCCACCTAGGGGTTCAAAGGCTTGTTGCACACGCTAAGTGCAATCGCGATACCTGCGATAGTGAGTTAGGATTTTTAGTATCTAGATTATATTTGCTCGAGGAATAGCAAATAATGAGTTTGGGGTATTTGATAGACACATTTTTGTGTTTTATTTGTTTCAATTCTTTATAGTGATAGTGCTTGATTGTGTACTAATTGTGTTATTTTATGTGTTTGTAGGTATTTTTGGGAAATAAACAATTATGGAGAAATTAGCTCGGAAAAGTGTTAAAGACACCCAAAGATTGAATAAGGGAACCCCAGTTGATAAAGGCATCCATGCCTTGGATGAAGGCACCCACCCTTTTGAATTAATAAAAGTTAATTTGGTGGGGAAAATTCTCTTCTCGATCAGAGAAGTTTCTGAACGGGAAAAATTGGACAATCTTTAGAAGTTAAGACAAGTTGATATTCTTACCATAAAGAAGAGGAGTTTTTATTCGGTTCAAATACTGAAATAGGAAAGAATATCTCATGTTCACGTGAGATATATTCACCTCTGTTCCATTCTGGGAACTAAAATTTTGGCGAAATTCAGTTTCTGAGTTTGTTTCCATCTGATGGGAAACAATATCACTGAGATTCGATTACTTAACTGCCAAGAGTTGGTTTTGGACCAAAAAAAAAAATTCTCGGGTTTTTATTAATCACCGAGATTATCTTCATTAAAAGAAATGAATTAAGAAAAGATTTGAGTAGATTTAGTCTGTGGTGTATAAATAGGAGTTGTTCGAGCCAAAGGATAGGGGCTGGCTCTGCCAGAGATCGAGAGAAATCAAACCAACGAAATTATGCATCTTTTAGGGCTCATCAGCGAAGAGAGGAAAAAGATGAAGAAACCGTGGCTAAAAGAGGAAAACTGATGTTGATTATGTTGTATATTCTTTCAAATTTAGTAGTTCTAGCAACAATTTTTTGCTACAGTAAAAGTAACAGTTTCAGATTTTATTACACAAGAAGAACGTCATTTTCTAGCTGCACCTGGGAACAGACTTATTCAACTGCGTCCGAAGTCAATCGTTTATTCATTAAATCATTTAATCTTTCGATGACTCAGTTGGTCGGTTCTTCACTTAGGATTGCATCAGGGTGTGGATGTCTTGACCTTGCGTTATAGTGTTAAGGTCTTATTGCGCGTGATGCATATTTGAGAATGCATCCCAAGTCAAAAATGACCCTTAATCGGGGAAGGCAAAAATGGCCTTGATGCGTATCCGCGAGAGCATCATAGTGCTAATGCACTATTATGCCGTGATGCATGATTGAGAATGCATCACTGAAACAATGTTGCGTATTAGCAAGAGCATCATAGTGCTAATGCACTATTATGTCGTGATGCATGATTGAGAATGCATCACTGAACCAACGCTGCATACCCAAGAATGCATTATAGTTTTAATGCACTATTATGCCATGATGCATGATTGAGAATGCATCGCAAGTCAAAAATGATCCTTAACCGGGGAAGGCACAAATTCTTGTATTTTTCTTCTTCTCAAGCACTTTTTGGCTATGTATCTATCTTTTGAGAGTGTTTTGAGCATGATGAGCTAAACTCTGTCACCGGGACAATGGAGGAAGCCATTTTTCATGATTGTGGTAAATATATTAATTCTTTTATGACTTTTTTGCATTAATTTAAATTGATTTATCAGTTTTATTAATTATTTGTGATCTTGTTTGATGGTGTATGCTTAGTCTTATGTACTTTTGATGCACCATGCTTATAATTTACATCTAATGTTTTAAAAATCTACTTTGGAAAAGAATTAGAGTCAATATTCTTTTATTATATGATCTATAATTGTCTAGAATTAATATTTGAACCACATGAATATGGAAAATGGTGGAATCCTAAGTCCCAGTCTCTCGTAATAATTGTCATCTTTTGTTTATTTGCTAGTTTAATATTAGAATTAGGTCTAAAATCCATTCTTCACAAGTCCGAGTGGACGAATCCTTTTTACCACTATCAACAAAAACATCAACTGTCTTATGTAAAGTCCATAGTTCACTGTACTATATGTTTCAGATATCGTAAAATCCTCTTCACTAATTCCCAGTGTTCAATATATGCATCATGCATATATTGACATGTTTTATTAACTACAACTGAAATATCCTGACAAGTTAAGTGAAGATGTTGTAGTGCACCAACCACACTTCTTCAAAGACTTGGATCAGTGAAATTGGAAGAACCCTCTCTCTGAAGTTTAGTTTGAACTGCTAGAGGTGTACAAATTGGCTTTGTTCCATCAAGTTTTGTTCTACAAAGCAAGTCAGTGGTATATTTTCTATGACTAAGTATAAGATATTTTCCTTGTCGATATACTTCAATTCCTAGAAAATAGGATAGTTAGCCCATATCCTTTACAACAAATTCCTTACTTAGATTTGAGATAAGTTAATCACAAACGAAACTGTTAGAACATGTCACTAGGATATCGTCCACATATATTAGCACATATACTGTGTATGTAGATTCCTTTTTAATAAACAAGGAACTGTCAGAAATAGAGCCTGTGAATCCAATCTCAATGAGATAAGTGCTGAGTCGAGAGAACAAATCACGCGGTGCTTGTTTAAGCCCATAGATGGACTTTTCAACTTACACATATGATGAGCTTGTCAGGATCAACATATCCTGATGGATGCTTTATGAAAACTTCTTTATTTAATACTCCATGCAGAAAGGCATTATGTATGTCTAGTTGTCGAAGTGGCCAGTTATGTTGAAAGTCAATTGACAAACCAATCGAATGCTTGATAACATGGATAAACATCTCTCCATAATCAACTCCCTCTTGATGATTGAAGCCTTTAGTTACTAGGCGATATTTATATCGAGAAACAGTTTCATCCTGATTATATTTCACTTTAAACACCCATTTAGATCCTACAACATTCATTCCATCTTTGTATGGTACCTTAGTCCATGTGCCATTTCGAATCAGCACATTAACTTCTAAGTCCATCGACTTACGCCGTGTAGGATCTTTACTTGCTTCACTGTAACAAGTTGGCTCAACAATGTGGTCAACCTGTAAAGGGTGTTTTGTAGCAGTTAGGTACAATCAACTGACAGTTTTAGTTATGCCTGCTTTCCTTCTTGTAAGCATTAGATGAACTTGTGTTTGTGATGAGATCTATGTTGAGCTTGTGGTAGTTGTAGTAGTTGTAAAAGTGATATTTTTTGTTGTAATTCTGTAGCTCCCCTTTTGGAAACAATATCTTGTATCATTGGTGACACAAGGCAGAGGCATTTGGAAAGGCATCTTAAATCAAAAAGCCTCTTATCAGACCAAATGAAGCTCACTATCCACAGAAGTAAGAACCTTTACTTTTGGCATAACAAATGGTTAGTTTTAAGGACTTTCAAAGAATTGCATCCCTCAATGTACAAGAAAGTAATAATTAAATGGTGCTCAATTGAAGAATGTATTGATGGGAAAGATAACATGGACCTTCAATTGCATAACTTAAATATTGATGATGAAAAAACTTGTTATTTTGAATTGATGAGAATAATTGGAACTCCTCCAGTGCTTGAAAATGAAGAAGACTCCATAAGTTGGTTTGGAAGCATATCATAGAAGTTCCCTAACAAAAGATGTTATCAAGAATGTCAAAATCAGGATACCAGCTTGACTGTCCACTCCAGAGCAACTTATGAAGAAGAATTTTCAAAATTCCTATCGAATAAAGAAATCCCTCAAAAGGTGACAGTCTTTCTATGGTCTGCTTTTCATGTTTCTATCCCAACTCTTAAGAACTTGCAGCATTGAAGAATCTCGGTGGCAAACACATGGTGCATATTTTATGCCCAAGAAGAAGAATACGAAGACCACCTTTTTTTATCACTGCTCTTATTCGAGAGAAGTATGGTTCTATTTTATCAAAGCTTTCAAAATCTCGTTGGTAATGAACAAATCTTTGCTGCAAAACTTTAAAGCTTGGGATCAACATCCTCTTCAAGTTAAAAATACAAAATTTTAGGAGATGCTTCCTTATGCGATTATATGGTTGGTATAGAAAGAACGTAACTACAGAGTATTTGGAGGAAGGCGGAAAACGTCTGCAGATATAATTCTTGAAATAAAATATATTGTAATTTTGTGGTCTTCTAATGAAGATAAATTTTTCTCGATTCCTATAAGCTACATCCTCTTCAACTGGGATGCAGTGGTTGCTTTAACTTCTGTAAAATCAAATGATGGTGCACTTTTTTTATATAAATTCAACCATTTTATCAAAAATAAAATAAAATCTATACACCAGTGGAATTACGTTTACTGAGAGATTTCCCTTGGATGTCATATCCCAACCAATGTTAAAAGTCTAAATCTTAGGTATCCACGTAAGATGAGGTTTTCCCTTGGCATCAAAAAAGTAGGATAGATATGCTTGGGCATGGGAAAACATGAAAGATTTGAGAATCATCTTATTATGCTGTAGAAAAATTGTTTACCCAATAAACTTGGAAAACTAACCATAACTCAAAGTCAGTTGATAGAAAAAAAATGTCAAATGATTGATTATGCTGCTGCTACATCAAAGATAACCTAACAACGCTAGAGAAAAAAAAAGTCGTTAAAGCAGAAGGGTGACATATGAAGATTGAAAGGAAAATGATGTTGTTGTATTGTGAAATGACTCCAATGAGATTGTTCACCCTTTTACAAAACGGATCAACATAACCTATTCTGTTTTACCTGAGACCCCATTCACTTCTCATTTTCTCTTATTTACTTACATAATATAAATTTAATCTATTAGATCCAGCGGTCAGAACATATTCATCATTTGGTAGTGGTAGCCAGGATCTATATCTTCTCATTTTACTATTTTTATGAGTTTTTTTTTTCATCTGACGGCTATGGATCAAAGTCCATCGGATTCCTCCTTCATGTGCAACTCCCAACCGCATTAACTACGAACCCTATCCCTTCACATCCTTTCTTCTTCCTTCCATTCACTTTCTGATAGGTCCTTGATCGGAAATGAAGTTTCTGGAAATAGAAGATTGAGGGAAAAAATGAGAGAAGAGAGAAATTGAAGAGATTGCAGAAAGAGTAACGAATTTTATTGGTTTTCAATTGTTGTTTTACAACTCATGTGGCTCAGGATTATATACCTGATTAACTCAAACTTAAAACACTATTAATCAAGATTAACAGCTAATTCTAACTAATCCTAACTGCTAATTAAAGAAACCAACCAGAGACCGAAAAGTGTCCCTAACTAATTGACCAAGACGGACCAAGCTATAAGCATCCATACAAAGATCACCTCCAAAAAGCACCTCCAAAAAGCACCCCCAAAAAGCACCTCCAAAAAGCACCCCCAGCTTCTTATCATTATCCCCTTCTGGAAATCTTCCTTATCCTCAAGGAATTAAGCTCGAGCATCATGATTGAAGTCTAGATATTGTTGTAACAAAGCAGTTGAGTCTTCCCAAGTAGCATTCTCCTCACTCTGACCCCTCCATTGAACCAACCACTTGGTGCACACAGAACGTAAACCATCAGTATTTCTATGTAATACCAATTTACTGCCAATCACCTTAATTGGTACATTCTGTTGTTGGTCATCCATTACTGGTAGATCCTGAACTAGTTGGGTCATAGTTCCCAGTTGCTTCTTAAGGCAACTAACATGAAAAACAGGGTGTATCTTACTCTGTGGAGGCAACGTCAGTTTATAAGCTACCTGTCCCACCCTATGCAGAATCTGGTAAGGACCAAAGAACCTGGGAAGAAGTTTGTGGAAAGAGTGTCCAGCCAAGGAACGCATTTGGTAAGGCACCAAGCACAAATATACCATGTCTCTCACCTGAAATTCTCTCTCACTGCGCCTCTTGTCATCTTGAGACTTCATGCGATGCTGGGCTAATTGCAAATTAGTGCGCAATAGTTGCAACATATGGTCCCTAGAGTTCAACTCTTCCTCCACAGCCTCCACTCTTGCAGACCCTACTTCATGGGAAGAAATAAGAGGTGGTGGATAACCATAGAGGATCTTAAATGGGGTTACCTTTGAGGCTGAGTGATAGGAAGTGTTGTAACTCCATTTTGCCCAGGCTAGCCACATTACCCAAGCTTGAGGTGCATAGGAAGTGAAACACCTCAGATATGTTTCTATGCATCTATTAACCACTTCTGTTTTCCCATCAGTTTGAGGATGGAACCCTGAACTCATATTCAACCTAGAATATTGGGTCTCTATCATTGATTATAGAGGTAGGCATTCCATGCAACTTGAACACATTATCTATGAACTCTTGAGCCACTATTGTGGTTGTGTAAGGGTGAGATAGTGCTATGAAATGAGCATACTTAGAGAGTCTATCCACCACTACAAATATCACTGTTTTATTTCTGGATTTTGGTAACCCCACAATAAAATCCATACTTATGGATGACCAGACTTGTTCTGGAATTAGAAGAGGCTGCAGCAAGCCTGAAGGAGAACAAGTTTCATACTTGTGCTGCTGAAAAACAACACATTCTGACACAAATTTTTTGATATCTCTTTTCATACCAGGCCAATAAAATGTTCTCTTGATTCTTTGATAAGTCTTGAGAATTTCATTATGTCCAGAGGCTGGGCTAGCATGTAACTCCTCTAACACTTTATTCTTCCATCCAGAAGTGGGACTGAGCACAATTCTGCTTTTGTACTTTAAGAGACCATTTTCATAACTGTAATGAGGAGAGGGAAAGGTACCTGTTGAGTGGTATACTTTAAGTATGTCAGTAATGTAGACCTCCTTCTCCAGATGTTTTCGCAAGTCATCCATCCAACTGAAATATGGGTAAGAGATGGCTGATACTTCTAGACTAGGCCCTTTTTCATGAATCCTTGAGAGTGCGTCAACTGCATTATTATCACACCCTCTATTGTATTGAATTTCATAGTCATATCCCATTAACTTACTTACCAACTTCCTTTGGAAAGATGTATTAGCTTTTTGATCCAAAAAATATTTCAGACTATTATAATCTGTCTGGATGATAAAGTGCTGGCCCTGCAAATAATGTTCCCATTTTTTGATAGCATGAACAATAGCTATTAACTCCTTTTCATAAACTGACAGGGCAGCATTCTTTACTCCCAATGAATGACTGAAAAATGCCACTGGTTTGTTGTGTTGTTGAAGCACTGCCCCTATGCCAGTATCAGAAGCATCACTCTCAATCACAAATGGCTGAGAGAAGTCAGGCAATGCTAATACCTGACCATAATCTGTTTCAGCTGAACAAAAGCATCCTTTGCTTCTGGAGTCCATGAGAAATTGTTCTTCTTGGTCATGTCAAATAAAGGCTGACATATCTTGCCATATCCTGGTATATACTTTATGTAGTAACCAGTGAGACCCAAGAATCCCCTCAGCTGTTTAAGAGTAGTTGGCTGGGGCCAGTCTTGCACTACCCTCAACTTGTCTGGATCAGGTGTCATTCCAGCACATGCGACTATATGCCCCAAGTATTGTATCTTCCTAGCCCCAAATTCACATTTAGATTCCTTGAGGTATAATTGGTGAAGTTGTAGCACATCAAAAGTAAGCTTAAGATGTGATAGATGCTCCTTCCAAGTCTTGCTATAGACCAAAATGTCATCAAAGAATACTAGAATGAACTTCCTCAAATAAGATTTAAAGATATCATTCATTAAACTATGGAAGGTGGCATGAGCATTAATGAGCCCAAAAGGCATCACCAGAAATTCATATAACCCTTCATGAGTCCTAAAAGCTGTCTTGTGCACATCTGAGATTGACATCCTTACTTGGTGGTAACCATACCTTAAGTCTAACTTGGAAAAAACTCTGGCTCCAAATAGTTCATCCAATAAGTTATCAATTAGGGGAATGGGATAAGTATTCCTGATGGTCATGTTATTGAGCTCTCTGTAGTCCATGCACATTCTCCAGGAACCATCCTTCTTCTTAACTAGTAAGACTGGAGAAGCAAATGGACTGTGACTTGGCATGATGAATTCTGAATCCAAGAGGTCTCTTACTGCTAACTCAATCTCAGACTTCTGGATAGGACCATACCTGTAGGGCTTCTTGTTGACAGGCCTGGAATCTGGAAGCAAAGGAATGTGGTGATCACAATTCCTTATGGGAGGCAAAGTTTTAGGAGTAATAAACAAATTCTCATACTCTTGCAACAGTTGTTGGAGCTCCTCAAACTCTGGAGAGGTCAAATGAGTATAGCTATTCTTATCCCTCTTCTCCAGATTGTAAATGAGGTAAGCAAATTTTGTGGTGTCTAGCATTTTCTCCATTTGTTTCATAGTTACTACATCAGATAATGGAGATGGAGTCACCAACTGATCCAGAATATGTAGTTGTCCTTGCACATTAAACTCCAAAGTATAATTGGAGAAATCCCAAGTAAGTTTCCCTAGAGTGGACAACCACTGCACCCCCAAAACCACATCACATCCACCCAAAGGAAGCATCTGGAGATCACTGCTATCCTTGAAACTACCCATCTCAATAGGCATATCCTTGAACAATCCTCCTCCCCTTACAGTGCTACCATCTTCCACCATCACATTTATTGAATTCTCAAAATGAGGAGTCCAGTTTAACTTCTTAATGAGCCTGGAATCCATAAAATTGTGTGTACTACCAGAATCCAGAAGAATTTTAACTTCTACTCCTTTAAGTCTTCCACTAACCTTCATGGTTTTAATAGAGGGCAGATGCTCAGCTCCAAATAGTGCACATTCACTTAGTTGAATAGATGACAATGTTGTTGATAAATGAGAAGTGTCAGCAAATACATTTCCTTCTTCTGTCACATCCTCTATTAAGTCTAATACTAAAGCTTGTGAACTACCAGTTTTGGATGCTCTTTCCTTACACATATGTCCTCTAAACCACTTCCCATTGAAGTAGTATCATAGGTTATTAAGAGTTCTGTCAGTCACAGTTGATGGAGTAATTTTCTTATATTCATCTTCTGAGGTGGCATGATTAAACATCTTCTGAGTTTTCCTTGGAATATAAGTGTTTAAAGCCCTGAGTTTAGTATCCAATTGCGCACCAAGTGTTATAGCATCATGAACTGTTATTGGTTTAAGAATTTGCACATCATATTTAAGTTCATCTTTAAGGCCACCAATGAAACAACTCTTAAGAGCTTCTTGGGAAATTCCTGTGGTTCTAATTGCAAATTTTCTAAAAGTAGATACATAGTCTTGGAGTGTACCTGTCTTCCTTAGCTTGAAGAGTGAAGAAGTAAAATCAATGTAGTCAGCAGGACCAAACTCCTTTCATAACTCACTGACAAAAACCTCCCAAGAAGGATTAGAATGATCATAACCTTGCCAGTGGTACCAATGTAGAACATCTTCTTCTAACTGGAATGAGGCTGTTGTTACCTTATGAGTTACTGGAACATCATAGAATCGAAAATACTGTTCTTCCTTATAAATCCACACCATAGGATCATCTCCCTTACTGAATCTGGGTAGATCTACCCTTGGTTGTGACATTGTTCTACAAGCAGAATTGTGAATCCCCCTCCTATGAATTCGATTATGATCTGGATCTGTACTTTCCACTCCTTCTGGATGTGTTTGATTGTCATTTCTAGGATGTTCATGGCTGTTATTTGCTCTAATTTCCTGCATGAACTGGAACATAGTGTTCATTTGAGTACTCATAGTACTGATTTGATTTGAGACTTCATCTAGTCGATTAGTAATTCCATCCACTCTACTTGTGACTCCATTGAGACCTAAAGAAATTCCTGATGTTCGATCATTAAGAGTGAGTAATTCATTATTGAAACCAACACATCGTTCTTCCAAAGTCGAAATTCGAACTGTGTGGTTGGCCATTAAACAATCGAGTTCAAGATTTTGGAGCTCTGATACCAAATGATAGGTCCTTGATCGGAAATGAAGTTTCTGGAAATGGAAGATTGAGGGAAAAAATGAGAGAAGAGAGAAATTGGAAAGATTGCAGAAAGAGTAACGAATTTTATTAGTTTTCAATTGTTGTTTTACAACTCATGTGGCTCAGGCTTATGTACCCGATTAACTCAAACGTAAAACACTGTTAATCAAGATTAACAGTTAACTCTAACTAATCTTAACTGCTAATTAAAGAAACCAACCAGAGACCGACAAGTGTCCCTAACTAATTGACCAAGATGGACCAAGCTATAAGCATCCATATAAAGAGCACCTCCAAAAAAACACCTTCAAAAAGCACCCTGAAAAATACCTCCAAAAAGCACCCCCAGCTTTTTATCATTTGTAAATTAAATTTCAATTTCAAATCGAAATTTGATGAAGAAACAGAGGAAATGGTCGGAGAAATAAAGTGATTTATTGATTTTATTATGTAAGATTTTGTAAGAAATGACAAAAAAAAATATTTTGCATTTTGTGAAGTTTACAGTGATAAGCCGTGCATGTTCCATCTGTTAAACATCCAGCTTCATTTATGAGTACCGTAACTCCCTGCTATCAGTTCAGTTTTTTGTTTATTTTCAGACTCTTCGTGCTTTTTCCAGAGTTTGGCACTTTTATGGGCATTCCTCTTTTTCCTTGGATTGAAGAAGTTGATACCCCAAGCGACAAGTAAAATTGTAGAATAAAATTGTGTTCTTTAAGTGTTCGACAAAATGTTCCATCCAAAATAAACTTTTACTCTTGGAAACTCAGCGTCTATCAAGCTAGGTACATCAGAGACAAGTATCGCTGCCTTTGTATCGTTGTTTACCAAAATGGGTCTATATGATTTACTTGATATACTTTGTTAGTTAAATTGGACACCGAAAAGACGGTATAATATGGTTTCCGAGTAGGGGATCAGTCGCGGTTGGTTCGTTAATAAAATGTGTTGCAAGGATTTGTAGACTCATCCCTTTGGTTTTAGTAATTCTTATATTTTCTAAAACTTTAGCGACTTTGTTAGGTACTCAAGCAAATTGTGCTTTTTTACTTAGGTACTCTTTTTCTGAATCATAATATTTTTTTGCTTAGGTACTCAATGCACAACTGAATTTTATGGCTATATATTTGACTATTATTTTTGTTTTTATACTTTAGCTTCGTAAGTACATGTCTCTCTTGATTATATGTAACTTAAGTAAGCACATGTCTCTCTTGATTAGTGTTTTAAGGTAAGGTTGGTTTTGAATTTTCTTGAGAATATTTGTACTGCTTGAAGAATGTTGGTGGATATGCAGTTATTATAGGTTCCACGTGCATACTCTGTCACTGTTTTGGTGTTAGGAATCTTCAAATGGACAATGATTTACTGAAAACAGTGTTGATAACTTTACTCTCTTCTTGATTGTAATTTTTTTTTTTGAGGATTGAGTTTCATATAATGGAGTAGAGTTTGAATATGGTGATAAAACTATCTGTTTGTAGAGACATTTGATGAGTGTGAAAGTAATAGTAAAATTGTTAGGTATGTTAGTGTGAAATTTAGGATTGGTTCCGTTAAATTGTTATAAAATAATCAAGATTCTTCATAACCATGAGGTTTTACCAGATTAGAGGCTCAGATTCTGTAAATTTGTCATATAGGTGATATTTGGATTTGATAATTTGAAAATCAGGAAATATTGAAATAATCCTGCTAATTGTACAGAATTTTGTTGTACCTAATAGTTTTAAGGTGCCCATTTACTTGAGTACATCACCTGGAGATTTGCAGTTTTAGAGTGTTTCATTTTATTTATTGTTTGCTTCATTGTGAGGGGGAGTATGTTTTTATGACATTTTGTAAGTTGTAAAGGTTATTGATTAATTGGAATGTTTGTGTAGTTTATGAAAAATGCCAGAGATACAGTTGGGAGCTTGAAGAACCAAAAATCAGAAAAGTGAAACAGTCTAAACGGGTCTAATGATACCACAAGGATCAAGTTCTCATGATGTTCATAGGGAGTCACATCTCAGTGAGTTTGTGAGTACTAGCTGAACCTTGATGCAAGACTGCAAGGATTTTGGTGCCATGATAACTGATTAACCTGCTTCTTTATCATTGCATCAAAATTCAGTTGATTTTGCTCAAATTGGTGTACTATATATGGGAACTTCTGAAAAGTACAGGTGTTTTAAGTTTTCTTTTTCCACTTTCAGTTTTCCTTTTGTTAAACTGTAATTTTTTTAATAGATCCCCAAACTCTAAACCAGATTTAGATGGGCTAGGATATCCCATTGTTTTATCCGTTTGGAGAGACGAAGACTCTTTCGATATCATTGATGTCCAGACAAAACTAAAATTAATGGGTGATATTTATTATCTCCTGGTAGGGTATAACACATTGCTTGACAGTTCTGTGGTCCTTAACAGGATGTGTAAAAGCAGGAAAGATGGTCAAGGCTCAAAATTTGGTTTATTTACAACTCAATTTCAATCGATTCTTTTCTTGATTATGTAACAGATTGTTGATGCCGCATCTGCTTTTGTTCATGGAAGAAGTACTGCAGTAGCCAGAGCTACATCAGATGATAAGACTGCTGCATAAATAGGTCAATTCATTATCTGCCAAAATGGTCAGCTCTCTTTGCTTGATATAGCACAAACTTAGTTATGCGACCATGAAGACTACCAATTCAATCTCTGAGATTTTGCTAGCTAGAAAAATCATATTGAATTCAGGAGGTTCCTACAAAATTTCTCATGCGGAATATCTCAAGATTTTTGTGTGACACTAAAAGTCATATATTATGGTAAACTTGAGATAATTTTCCTTAACATAAGAACACAACCCCTTGAAATACTCAGCTACATAAACCAAAAATTGTTGTTCACCAAGTTTTACTGTTCACGCTTTATAATCCATATCAATTGTTTCTTTCAAATTTTGTTTTATTGCAGGGTGTGAGATTCACTGCTATTGTGGGAGATTCAATCAATATTCTGAAGACACCGAATCATGCTGCTATTTACTTTAAGAAGTTACTCAGAATTTATGCCATTTTTGTTGTTCAAATTTTGAGCCTTCTCATTTGTTGCCTGAAGCATTTAAGCAAATTAAAAAGATGTGTGTTCTTGGTTGGGGTTTTCAGGTGAATTTATCTTTCTTATGGTGTTTCATTAATGTGGTGTACCGAATTTTGAGTACCCATGAACTGTATGGTATTTAGCTGTCAATGAGTTTATCATTTATGATTTCTTTTTGTTATCTAGGGTGCTCTATTGGTTAACATTGCTCGAGGTGGTCTCCTGGATTACGATGTTGTTAAGTCCCGCCTTGAGTCAGGTCACTTGGGTGGCCTTGGCATTGATGTTGCATGGACTGAGCCCTTTAATCCAGATGATCTGGTTTTGAAGCTTCAGAATGTTCTAATCACACCACATGTTGCTGGAGTAACAGAATATTCATACAAAACTATGGCTAAGGTATATATATCTTACATTTCATATGGGGGATATGAGTAGTATTCTTAGCTGTAAGTCATAAATGGGTCTGGCACATGCCAATATTTCACAATGCATTATTTGATACATATGTTAGAAGTTTCACCTAATTAATTCTGATCTAGAGGATATAACATGATATCTGCCTTAAGGGGTCATTCGTTAAAATTCGTATGTTATTAACAATCTAAAAAGTAGTTGTGCAGCACTGGGCTCCGAATGTTTCTGGTGGCAAGGGCAGATCATCTTTAAATATGGGCCCTTACCATGCTTCGTTATGGCAGAAATCCCCTTGGCACACTCAGAAAATCTTATAAAAACCCTTAAAAATCAAAACTTTGTGCCTGAAAATGGAGTAGTTCAAGGTGTTTATGTTTATGATAAGAATCCAGTAAAGGGTTTTTGCGTTTTGATAGACTGCTTGAGAAATTATGGTATGAAGCTTTCTTATTTTACTTTTAATTATTTGATTCATAGTTTTTGTATGATCGGTGATATGAATAGAGCAGTTGAAGCCTTAGAAATGATGATTAGTGATGAATTTAAGTACTTTCCAAGATGAAAACAATAAGCGGTTCTTTTTTTTTTAATCTACTCCATTTTTCTTTGTCCATTTCTTTTCATACTTCCATTTTTTCTCATATTTAACTTAAATTACTTTTATAATTTTTGCAGTTCAAATAATGAAAATGGCCTATCAACGTTTAATTGAAAGCGGCCATTAAGCGGTTCTATTTTTCTCTAAAGCACGTCTAAGGGTCCGTGACCTTCCAACACGACTGAGACTATATTGGAAAAATCAGAATGTAAATGGGTAATGTTCATTTGTAATCAGTGGCTTTGAATTAGAAGTTTTAGACGCCATTAAGATTGTTAATCATTCGTTTTTGGGTGTTAATTGTTCATTTGTACACTTATCATCTCTTTGGGAAAATTAAGCCAGCATATCAAAAATAGTGAATTTCAATACTATTTGGCTTGATTTGTATATGAATTGTTTAGTGTAAAAATTAACCCATCCAGCAAAATCTGAATGATTTGGTGTAATGGTTGTTCTCTTAAATCTACCAATTGTTGTGATTCTTATAAGATTGTTTGATGTAACATATTGTTCTCAATATGATAATTGTTGTTGTTCTTCTAACTTTTATGTTGGAATTCTTATAATGTTATATTGCTTGATGTAATATGTTTTTTTTAAATCTGAAAAGTGTTATAGGGAGGTAGTTAATTAGGATTTTTGAAGATTTTGAGAAATTTATTGTTTGGGAGAATTTGAGAGCCTTTATAAGTTCGTAAACTTTGAAAAACTCTCGATAACTTTCATAAAAGATTTGTAGATAATTTTTATATACTATTATTGAGATAAAAAAAATATTAATCAAATAATAAAAATATTTTTAATCACAAAAAAAAATAAATTAAAATTCATTTATTTTTTTATTAATTAATATGATAATAATTTTTTTTGATGAGAATAAACCATAATGATTTTTATAAATTTTAGGATGATACAAATATATGTCATTTTTTTCCTTGTTATGTGCTTTCATTTTTTTTAATAATTTTGCATATTTTTCGTTTTCACATTCTTAACGAAAAAATCCTAATTGACTACCCCTTGTTATTGTCCTTGGTTTGTATATCAAGCTGTTTGGTGGCTTTTCTAAAAATTTTGATATTTAGCTTGTAGATTTTTGATTGTTCCGAACATACTGGGAGAATTAAGCCAGCATCCCTCTCAGGTATGTATCAGTTTCACCTGATTTGGATTGTTTTGGGATGTATAGGTCAATGCTTGATTAATGTATTAATCGTTTGGTGTAAGAATTAACCAAACATTCAAGGAAATCTAAATGGTTTTGATCTAATGTTTGTGTTTCAAATATTTTTTTGATGCAGAGGTGAAGCCACTCTGTGGCACTTCTGTTGAAATATACCTCATCACAAGTTCAATTTTTCCCAATTTGAAGATAATAAATTGCGGTCCGCCAATACTTACCTCATAGGTACCTTTTTGTGCTACCCATCATCCACACATTGCTTATACTATTACACACCTTTTTGACCAGCCCAACAGCCAACAAAGCAGCCAGCAGGAAAAGGCTACAGACAGCTGCCGAAGAAGAGCCCGATGCTGTTGACGTTGCCGCATGGAAGGAGGCTGTATTGGATGCGGATAATTTTACCAAAGAAGATAGGGCACATATGGAAGCTATGGTTGAAATGATAGAACAACAAGGGCTGGACAATGTAACAAAATTCCAGCAGGCAATCAAGGCATTAATCGCCGAGAGCAATGCAGCCTCGGATAGTGAAGCCACAAAAAAAATCAATTGGGCAGATGAAGCGGACAAGGAGGAAGAAAGAGAGAAGCTGAAAATGCAAGCACCAAAGTCACAAGCGAAAGCTAAGGGGCTGGATTGCCAAACTCCTCACACGATGAGCAAAATGAAGAAGAAGGCAGCCAAGGAAATGGAAGAGGAACCGAAGGAGCCGGGTAGCATGTCAGCACTACCGAAGAAAAAGAAGAAGAAAGGAACGCCAGTTAAAAAGCTAAAGTGTAAGGAATAGTTGGGCTATCCTCAAGCTGTTTGAGGAGCCAATTGCACTAGCTTTATTTATGCCTTTCGGACCCTTAGTGTTCCCAAGTACTTGTAACCGTATTTTGTAGCTCTTTCATTCTTTAATTCAAAAGGGACCTAGCCAAAAAAAGCTTATACTATTACACACATGTTCCCAGATTTTGGCTTACCTTTTAATGGTTTTTGCTTACATCTTAATTATTCTCTACAGTGTTAGGGGTTGCTTTCCAATGTTCGAATCAGCTGCAAAAATTGGAGATTTGGAATAAAAGCCACTTAGAAAGAATAACGGGTGTCGAATTAAGAGTATTATTAGTGCATAACAAGGTTAGTAGATCTCTTCTATGTTCAAATCAGAATCAGTTGTCTGCTTGATCAGATGTGACAAGAAAGCTACAATAGGCTTTGCAGTTAATCCTTGATCTTGAGGCTAGAAACATTTGAAAGGGGGAATGGATTGCTTAGTTTTGAGAAGGCAGTGATGATGAGGCATAACATGGGGAGGATGAGGCAGAAGAAGAAGCATGAAGCTTATGATCTGATGAGGTGTAAGGCTAGGGCTTTATGTAATGTAAGCCAAACAGAGAAGGTATTAAATGTTAACGGAAACCTGACATCAGTTATTAACTTGACACTATTGACGAGGAAGGATGCAAACTAACAGCAGATCTGTGACGGACCGAAATTTTTTTCTTCCAATGGGTTATTTTCAACCCAATTAGCAAGGCCAAACTCTAAGTACGTCCTCAAAAGGTAAAATAAATAAATAAATAAATAAATAAATAAATAAATATTCATTTCAAAAAATTAAGCAACCATGCTTTCAAGGCCGGCGACAAAAACTGAAAATGAATAACGAAAATCACTTATTTTAGTTCACAAGAGCAAGAATGACAAAAACTGAAAATGAATAACGAAAATCACTTATTTTAGTTCACAAGAGCAAGAATGCAAAATTTAAGAACACCTAAAGCTTAGTTTAAATTTGGCCCAAGGTGATACATAAGACACTTATAAATAGAAGTTCATGAAACATAAAGAAGAGTTTTCAAATTTGAATCTCAACTGGCAGGAGAAATGGCTTAGAAACGGAAGTAGATACCTAGGTCCAAAAATAATTCAAGTACATACTGTAAGTAACTACTCTTAAGAATTCATATGTCGTCCAAATTCTAAGCATAGACTACACAAATATGGAGTATAAAAAAAATAAAGCACTAATACATAATGTAGAGAAGTGTAGCAAATACACAGTAGATGTAATTCATTAATTTAAAAAAGTTCAAGTACCGTATATTTCAACAAAGTAAAAACAAACTAAACGACGTCCACTGTCATTATTAACTTCAACATAGAAGTACTAAAAGGATAAAAATCTAAAAAGTTAACGATATATATATATATAAAAGGAGACCAGCTAGTACAGTTATATATACATACAAAACAACGTTATGTATACATACAAAACAAAATGCGACAAAACACAGATTAGTTAACACCCATATAAAACTATCCAGTAAGGCAAGATCCCCATATTTCATATACAACAAAATATAATAAAAACATGGTTCATAAGCAACATAAGACTACCCCAGAACAGCTCCGTGATATACACAATAGACAACAAAAATACTAACACTAAAAGCTTTCTGCTATAAGCTCTGCCTAGCTTACTAGTCCAAGTCCCTTTCGCACTCTGTGGGAGAAAACAAAGGAAAAGGGGTGTCACAACCCAGTAGGGGTTACAACAACAAATACCTGAGGTCCCAGTAGGAGTTACAACAACAAATACGTGAGGTCGGCATGAAAATATAAAGTGTAAACAAGGAGCAGAAACAAAGATAAATTAGAGAAAGTAATCCTTATGCTAATGTAATTCAAAAATAGAGAATAAGAATCCGCAATTAAAGGTACTCTATTATTTGTATGGCCGTAGCCACCGTCAGGATAGTCGGGTATCAACCATCGTTCCGAACGATCTTCCGGGTAACCACCGAGGTGGTGGGATGCCAATTAAGGCCCGACGTCCTAAATAGAGCTCTGAAGTTCTTAGTGGCAGCAAACGCAAGAGAATTATCAAGTACTACCTCCGTTTCAGGAAAAGAGTTACTATAACTTTTTCAGTTTAGCCTAAAAATAGGCTAAAATGAAAAAATGGTAGTAACTCTTTTCCTGAAACGGAGGGAGTAAAGAACACTCCTTTGGAGGGAGTAAAGAACACTCTCAAAGGCATCGGTGCTGCAACTTACCAAAAGCTTGCTCCAAACCAAAGTACCAAACTTGAAATGCTTAGAACAGTTTATATACCAAAAGTAGAAAAACCTTTATTCTTAAAACAACGAGAAGGATCACTAACCAAAGTCAAACATATTTAATTCCAAAGAAAGTTACAGTTCAAGCTTAATAAAATTGTGAACAACGAATTTAATTTATATGGCAGAACATTTCAATTTGAATAGCACGAACATGGACAGCAAAACTCTAAAGCTGGTGTAGTAAGACAGATTATTGGACTAGATTATTTGAGTTGTAGGTTGGGGAGAGTAATAAAACATAAACATCACGAAAAGGATTCCAATTTTATCGGATATCGGCGAGGTCGATATAACACCATAAAGAATTTGTTTAAATTCTAAATTATCAATCGTAAAATACAATATTGATTAGGGGAGTTTTCAAATGCTTATTTAATGAAAATGCAAGGAATTTAAACAGAAGACCAAGATCATTTCATAAAAAGTGTAGATTGCAGTGCATATTTCAAAATGTTGCTCATAGAGTCATTTCTGCAAACAAGTCATGGGAAATTCTTAGAAATTCAATGCAAGGCTCAATTTAAGTATGAAAACCAAAACTTAGATGGTTGTCAAACATTTTCTTACTCTTCCCAAAACCATTTAAAATCATCTATTATACACAGATTCATTTTACATAGTTAACACAGAAATAAAAGATTTAAACCAAGTTCAAAGGGAATCAAAACATGATTAAATCATAAGAGAAATTTAGGGATGAAATTTGACAAATTCATGCATGGTTAAGAAATAATTCCATAACAATAAATCATTTGATTTCCATGATTGACATTAATTAGGAAGACATTGAGCACTAGCAGGACATGAAAATAAAATCAAATAAACATCAATTGAAAAATTAGTACAAAAAGAAATAAAAGGAAAATAAGCCCCTAACTTTGTGTAAGAAATAGCCTTGGCGAGGATGAACTGTGTTTGAAATTTTGAAACCCAAAGAAAATTTCTTCTGTATTTTTCGAGCTGGATTTTGGAAAGAAAACAGTAGTTGTAATATGGTAAAACAATAGAGAAAGAAAAGCAGTATTTAGATAGACTTAGTATTATAAAAGACAATAATGCCCTAGCTGTTTATGTTTGTCAAGTGGCAAGCATGCTTAAACCCTGTAGCATTTACTGATCAAGCAACGTAGTACTACTAAGAGATATCTATTCTGTTAAAACATACATATTGGGTTACGGGCACTCACGACGACTATAAGCTTCTGATGCTAAAACCTCACGCACATACTGCATAACTATAGTCAAATGGCTGGGCACGGGCTCAAAGCACAAGAGAATATCTTATGGGTGTCATAAGATCACTCAGAAGATCTCAGCTTTTGTGATCAGGTTAGTGGATCTACTTCTTGGTTCTTGAAAGATATTAAGTAGAATAGTAAATATGTGAAAAACTTGAATAATCCCTCCTATGTATGACCTGATCTGCATATGCTACCTTGCAAAGATAGCACCAGTATACTAAAGATTGGGACACACACACACACAAAATTCACGTTCAGCAAAGCTATCAATCAGTTAAAGTTGCTCTGGATGGTTCAGGTAAAAAACATAGAAAAAAACTCAATACTCCCAACAATCCAATTCATTGTTCTTTGCCTATATAGTGAAAAATTTATGTCATAATCAATCTAATATCTACTAATTGAAAAGTTATGGTTATCTAGATTATCTATGCACTGTAATTTGGTAATCTTTGTATAGAAGTGATACTAAAAATGGTGTTTAATGAATTACTTAATTTAGACCTAATTTTTCCATATGTTTACTTATTCAGGTCAGTTTGATGAGTTCTACCGATATTGTGGCGTCGCCACATGGCGCACAATTGACTAACCAGGTTTTAATGGATAGGGGTAGCAGTGTGATGGAGCTCTTTCCCAGAGGACTCACAGGTGTGGCCAATATGCTCATTACTGAGTAGCAAGTGCATCTGAATGAGACACGAAGGTGCTTGGTGGGACCAATAAGACAACATATGCCCCCTGCAGAAAGTGATCGATGCTTCAAATACTTCAAGGGTGCGCAGGATGGCCACAATGAGACTTACTTTGCTGAATGGTCTAGGAGAGTTATTAACCAAGTGAAGACAGACAAGCTAGATCAAGTTATAAAGATCTTAGCCACAACAAAACCACACAAAAACCCAAATATCTGCTCATGTGGGTAATATACATCCAGCTATTGTATGTTTTAGTAATCTACAAATAAATCTTTCAAAGTGTAGACTATGCAGCTTAGATATTGTAAAGCACACGCTCTGATATGAAGTTTTAAAGCTATCCTTAAGTGTCATATGGGAGGGATTCACAGGGCAATTGGAAGTCATTAGATGTTTAGTATTTTAATTTGATTTATATACCTTGAAAACTCATGATTGATTATGAGACTTTAACAAGTGTAGCTCCCCTGAGTAAAACTTTTTCCGCATATTCTAAACAAAATTTGAATGCACTGCATTCATTTCAGATTGAGCTTGATGGTTTGGTTTATGTGAATTAAGCCACTCTATCAGATGTTTAATGTTTATAACATTAAGTGGTAAACTTCTACTTCATTTCTATTAATTTGTCGGATGAGGTCTGCCCTCACGACAAACTGAATTTGATAGTTGTCGAATGGTTGGGAATCTTCATCTGAACCCATCTTTTTGTCTACTCCACTCCGGAAGTACTACAATAAACACACTACATTGACACCCTCGCAAAGGGGTCATTTCCTTCATCATTTATTTTAGCGAAGTAACTTTTTTTTTTGTGTGTGTGATGTATATGAGATGTATTTCCAAGAGGATTCCTTTTCAATTTTGTTTATTTAATTTTGAGTTTAATAACTTCTTGAAAAACTATTTTACCGGATAGCTTCTCAAGTACCTATATAATACTACCTCTGTTTCAGGAAAAGAGTTACTATCATTTTTTCAAATTGGTCTATTTTTTGGCTAAAATGAAAAAGTGATAGTAACACTTTTCTAGAAACGGAGGGAGTAGATATTTTCTTTATAATCTTCTCTTTGCGTTCTGTTGGTATATGAGAAACTGAACTGTCATGTTCTGTTTCTCCGGTGTGTTCTCATTTTCTCCTTTGTATATTCATTTATCATAGATATCACATGGAAAAAACAATTTTACCATACCATGATATCAAGCCTAATTTGCAGTTAAACACGTCAAACCAAATGTCAGCTGCAGGACGCGTGTTGCGATATTAGTTGGATGACGAGAAACTCGCTTTTCTATTATAGAGTTTAGCCTCTAATAAAGACTTCAAATATATCTTAGAGATATGCGTCCACTCTTTCGATTCAATTTAGAACTGTTCAACATATATTTGGATTTTGTAAAATTATATTCTTGGAAAATCCAACAATTTTTTATTGTTATTAACAATTGAATTTATAATCTTTTATATTCTTATCAGAGTGAATTTATCTTACTGTCATTCTATGGGTTGATTGATGTGTAAGAAGTCTATTTATATGTATATTAGTATACTGAAAAATAGCTTAAAAGATGTTATCTATTTGAATTACCTCTGACATTGGATGTGATAACGTGATAAGTAGGGAATTAGGAGCTATGAAGGCCTCAACTAAACTCCTTAACTATTGGCAAAGAAACTCAACTTAAATAAGATGATAGGTTTATAGTCAAGATAACGTGTATATATATGTTTATTAATTTACGTTGTGCCGAACACAAGTCAGACTGGAAACTGTGTAATAAAGTCAAAACTAAATCCATTCAAATAAATTGGGTTTTGAAAAAAATAAAATCCAACGATTATTATGTACGATTTTAAAAAATAAATTGGATTCAACGGGATGAAGAATTAAAAAATAAAAATTCCCAACTACACTTTTCATCAACAATATGCCTCCTAACATTATGATTTTCTCTCACGTTAGACTTATATAGAAGGAAACTAGGAAGATTAAGTTACTGCACGACTAGATTTTACAGGATGACATTGAACTTATTGATTAGGTTTTGATGCATTTTATTCATATACATGATGTTGTAATTAGGGAATAAATAAAGGTGAATTCAAAATCAGAATTTATGTAAATCAAAATATATCATTAATAAAATCTGTAAAATGTGTATCTTGAACTAAATATAGGGAATGGAATTTCAAGAACCACAATTACCAAAAATAATACCATATCACAAAAAAAAATTATAGGAAAAACATCAAATAAGTTAATAAGATCGCATTAAACAGCAACAACATTAACTCAAAAATAGATGTGACCTTGGTTTATTAGACTTTGTTGGTTAGATGTGTTGTTCATCTCCTATTGTTACAAAACCTTTTTTTTTTCTAAAAACTTTAAACATGGAACGATTATTCATTCACGTAATTCTCATTGTTGTATTGGTTACATGGAACGACCGATTCAAAATAACTAAGTTGTTGGGTTGATAGTTGGCATTGATTCCATATTTTATAGGTAATAAAATTGATTTTTTTTTCTTATCTCTGAATGATATTATATCAATGCAATTTATTGTTTCATAGAAACCAACTATAAAACATAGTCCATACTGTTACGGCACGGTTTTAAACCTAATATTCATTATAATAACCGCTTTCTAATTTATTTAGTTTTAAGAAGATATGCCAACAAGATAAAACTCAACTCAATTGACTACCATTATTAATATTATTTTTTTTATGTATTATTTTAACGGCACGATAGATGCCATGATCATATTAACATGCATTATTGACATTGTTATGTATCTCTTCTGATTTCAGTGTTAATTGTAATGAGAAATTAGCTCCATATACTTAACTACACTGGCATTTTGCAGATTTAATTTGTTTCCCAACGTGAGAAAATACAGTTTCTAAATGTAAGTTTTAAAACTAAAACTAGATCAATGGTTGTATAGATCGAGGTAACCAGGTATAACAGGTCCTTCTTTCTCCCAAGCTTCTGAGATTGGGGTTCAACATACTTCCTAACATCTCTTATCTTGGTAAGGGCCGATGAAAACAAAGTCGGGCATAGTGTGGAACAAATGACGAAATTATGGTAAATTGGTAACATAGATTAAATCTTCAATTTGGTGTATTGCAAACCTGGAATCAAATCATTGATAGCTTTTGATTTTTTTTCAGTAATAAAAAAAACATGATTTTCAAAATAATTTTAAGGAAAAATATCTTATATTGGCATGTCCCATCGGAAAAATATCCCGCCAAATTTTTTTTATAAAAAAATGTCTCACCATTACATTCTCATCCATGTGGTCAATATCGTGATATTGACCGGTCAATATCTCCTCAATTAAGATATCGATATTATAAAAATTACTAGATTAACCTTATCATGTTGTATATGAAACTGACGACACATGGAAATATTCTGTCCCATGGATCTCGATTTAATCGTACGACTACAAAATGGTAGTATCTAAAATCACTGTTTTACCCGCACTTCATTTGTTTTTCGTGTTGCGACACGTGTAATTTGGACGACTAGATCTCGACCACGTTTTACCCAGAAGTGACCACATGTTCCCTCTTGTTAATATTGATCTCATCTCTTGTTAATATTGATCTCATCTTCTTCATTTCTCTATCTTACCATAAACAGAAGGGACTGAAACTAGGCGAGAAGATTTAGAGAAGAAGATGAATGGAGATGAATCAAGGTGACGAGTTCATCCAGAGTTTTGTGTGGTTTTGAGTTTCTTATTGATGAGGTGAAGAAGAAGAGAAGAAATCAGATAAACGAAGAACAAAATTGACTGAAATCTACGCGAAGAAGAATCGAAGATATGGAGGAGCATAAACCGTAAGTTTTAGTAACCCCATTTCTAGTTTTCATATCTTTACGGAATTGTTCATGTGAATTTGATTTATTACGCATCGGTTGCATTTAGGGTTTTTTGATAATTTAGGGAAAAATTGCAAATTAGGGTTTCTAATACTGAAATAGGGGTTTATAATTATAATTGAATGTAGAATTGGTATGTTTAGATGCTTTTGAATGATTTCTTCTTATATAATTATGATTTAATTAGGGGTTTCTCTGATTTGGGGAAAAACAGAAAATTAGGGTTTCTAATGGTGAAATTGGGGTTTATAATTGAAATTAAATGTAGTATTAATAATTGTAGTTGTTTTAAGAATGATTAATGAGTGAAATTGTTGGCTTTGTGCATGTTGTGATCTATAATTAATTTACATTTGTTATATTGTTATGCTAGATATTTATGAATGCATTTTTTATTTGCATCAGGGACTCAGGGTTAAGAAATCGGGTTTTTGTTTAAGGGTGAAGAATGGGGTGCATGAGGGAAAGTTGTTGTATTGTTATAATGTTGATGGTGAAACTATTATTTTTGATAAGTTTAAGCAGATGTCAAGGTTTAGGTTGATGGGAATTGGTGTGTTAATTCCATCAATAGTTCTATGGGACAATGTTCAAATTAAGAATGATTATCTGTTTTTTGAAATATGGAGAAATGTTGTGGCAGATGAGCAAGGGTACGTTTGTTTAGATATTTTTATACTTGATGGTGGTCGTGATTTGTCTGGAATTAGTGGTATTGATTTGTCAGGAATTGGTGGTGTTTCTAAACAAAAGATTCCAGTTTCTAAAGCTAAGGTGATGATTAGAAAGAGTCCAAGGTTAGAAGAGGCAGCTAGAAAGAACAAGGGCAATAAAAAAAGTACTTGTGTGACAAGATCTGTAAGACTAGTATTTGATGATAAATGTGAGATTTTAATACACAAGCTAGTGTTTTTGATAACAATCACAAAGACAGTGTAAGTAATGGTAAGAAACATGTCGATATTGAACAAAGTTTGGATGATGATGAAGACTTCTTGAAACAAGCATCTACTTAAGTTAGCATAGTTGAAGATGCTTATGTTGCTGAAGACCAAGTCAACCTACCAAATGAAAATCTGGATGAGTGTCATCTAGATGATGATCCATAGTTTAAGTATATTGATAGTGAAGATGAAGAAGAGATAAAAGCTTATGCATAATGGATAAGTGGGTATCTTGGATAAGTGAGTCTGATGAGGCTTATGGTATTGAAAAAAATGATCCTGGAGTTGAAGATGATGGCCCAAAAGTTGAAGTGAATGATACTGTTAAAGAGCATAATGTTAAGAGGGGTCCAATTGAGTAGACTGAAGATGAGCAAGTTGCATGGCAATTCCAGTTTGGCCAATATGCAAATGACCCAATAGATTTGACAATACAAAATTAAGAAATTCCTGAAGTTGTTCCTGGTAAATTGGCAAAAGGGATGGCTTTTGAAGATAAGCAGGCTTTCATAAAGCATTTTAGGGAGTATGCAGTGTTGGAGCATATTGTGTACAAATTGAGGAAGTCAGACCCAGGTAAAGTGTATGCAGATTGCAAGAATAACCATGGTGAAGGGTGTGAGTGGGAAGTGAGTGCAAGAAAGTTACTAAATGAAGAAACTTTCACTGTTAGGAAATGCAAGCTGGAGCAGATACAGAAATACTTAATATGGGGTGACCTCAATACATATATCCCTTATTGGGTTGCTTGTAAAACAAGGGTATGTAGTTGGAGTTTTTTTTTTTTATATAAATTTTACATTTTATGTAATTTTTTGTCTTTGTTTAATTCTTTATAACATATTTTTTTACTTGCAGGTGCTCCTACTTCAAGAACAAAATGGAAGTTATGAACAGTCCTACACCCTTGTTCCAAGTCTTTGTGAAGTAGTTAAAGATTTGAACCCAGGGAGTATTGCCAGCTTCACTTATTCCACAGATGTGAAAGGCAATAGATTTGAAAGTGTCACAATATCATTCTATGCACAGTTACAAGGCTTTAATACTGGATGTAGGCCAGTTATAGGGTTGGATGCTTGTCACTTAACTGGAAAATTTGGTGGTGTGTTGCTTGCAGCTACTGCATTAGATGGTGAGAATGGTGTTTTCCCACTTGCAATATGCATTTGCAGGAATGAGACTGAGGAAAACTAGTATACTTTTTTGAAAGATTTGAAGCCTAAGGTTGTTAGTAGAAAGGGACTGACATTTATGTCTGATAGGCAAAGGGGACTTCTTAAATCTGTTGCAGAACTGTTCCCAGATGCAAATCACAGATACTGCTCTAGGTAATGACCATTTGACTGAATTCTCATCTACTTTTCTTCTTTTCTAGTTTTCATACTAATCTACTATGTACACTACATGCACTTCTATAAGAACTTTATGACCAAGGGTTACAGGGCTCCGAATCTAACAAGTTTAATGTGGAATGCTGCCAAGGCATACAAGAAGTCTCATTGAAAGGATATGTTTCCTATTTGTAGTTACTGTGTTGTGTTAATGAAGTTTTGTTTGTTGTTCTTATTTAAAATTATGTATCACTAATCTTGTTTACTTAATGTTCATGTGCATATGAATGCTTTAATGGTGGCAATTAGGAAAGCATACAACTATCTAATGGTGAATGACCCAAGTTGTTGGGCAAGATCTTTCTTTCCAGTTGATGCTGCATGTGAGCATATTAACAACAATTTATGTAAGTATGTTAATGCATTGTGCATAAACATTAGAGACAAGCCTATGGTTAAGATGGCCGCAATGTACACTCAATTAGTGATGGGACTATATTCTAGAAGAACTGCACTTGCTGCAACATGGAAGGATGGTGATCTAGTTCCTGCTGCAATGACTCTCATTAACAAGATGAAGGGATATATAGGGAAGTTTCATGTTAATCCTGCACAAGTGAATAAAGTGTATGGGTTATTAACATCACCTTAAAAAAAGTTTTCACAATTGATATTATTGCCAAAACTTTCACTTGTATCGAGTGGCATCTGAGGGAATTCCCATGTCAGCATTCAGTGTGTGTTGGTCAAATTTAGACCAAATTAGGCTTTATAAGTACTAATTCAGTTATTAGTTGAGATGAAATGAATGCATTTTTGATTTAGACTTTAATTAAAATTGTGTTTAATGTTTGCAGTTACAGTAATAAATACTACCTTGTGGAGTATTATAGGACCACTTATTCATGGTCAATAACTCCATTAGGTAACAATACTAAAAATTTCCCCAAGGTGTGTTCATTGGATAAAGCTTTTGTTTTTGCAATCATTTTTTTTTCTATACCTTTTTGTCCTTTTACTATTATATCTTTTTTTTAGCCTAGATCTATATAAAGAATCCAAAACCTAATTTTTATCTTCTATCTTTCTGTCTCCTTTTTTTTTATCTTCTACAACCACATATTCATATCATACATCCAGAGTTATTGAGAGAACCAGAAAGACCTTGTGTGAATGGGAAGAGGTCTTGGACAGAGATGGAATCACACAAGAAGCCTAGAAAATATTCAAATTGTGGTGTTCTTAATCACAACAAATCTACTTGTAAAGGTGGAAAAGTAGGATCTAACCCTAAGTGAAAGGTTCAAGAACTAAGTGTCATTTTGATGGTGATTCATTTGTCAAGAAAGCTGCAGTTCCAAAGAGGATTATGAAGAAATTTTCAGCATCTACTTCAACTGCACCTACAACTGCCTCTTAAAAAAAAAATGCAACAACCACTTGTTCTTCTTCTGTAGCTGCTGGGACAAAGAAGAAAGCATATGGATCCACTAGAAATATAAAGGTGAAGCAAAATTTCACTGCAGGTTCAGGTTCAAGTGTGACTGATAATTTTAAACAATCATTCAACAGTGCAGAGCCCTCTTCCAAAAGACAAAGAAAAGTTAAGGTTCCTTATGATGTTTAAGTTTTTTTAATCTGTTTATGGATTGTGGTATTGTTTGAGCTTGTGGCATGGGTTATTTGTTGGTACTGATGTTAACTGTGTCTCTTTTTTAGAGATAAAACATGTAGTGGATATGTTTTTTTTTAGAACTTAAATCTTTTTTCATCTTTTTCAGTGCTTTTACTGATATTTAAATTATCTGATTCTTATTTTTCTAACTAAAGTAGTTACATTAGATATAGAATATAAAATACTTAATAAGATGTAGTTCATAATTGCATCTTTCTTTTAAACTCTGCACATAATTCATCTGTTTTTCGAACAAATTGAAGATGTTGTGCAACAAAGCGTGCATCTGATACCCATTGAAATCTATTGCATTCTTTGTATTTTAGGTATGCAATTCCAGAGTTCCATTCATTTTCAGCACATTTGAGTCTCCTTTTGGATTTAGAATTACACTCTTTGTTGATGCACCATGAGTTGGACCAGGGACACCTCTCAAATTGGTGACTTCCACCACCACAATATTTAAAATTTCCTTTATTTTGAGCTGACAGTGCCTTCTTTGGGTTAATTGCATCTTCAAACCACTCAAAATAAGAACAAATCGGATTTGAGCAGTTGAATAATTTTTTCCAACATTTGGTCCATCTTCAACTCGTAGAAGCTTTCGAATCACATTACAAGGTATGAACTTACACCGTGAATAAAGCCATGGACAATCAATAAGTTTATGAGGTTGTTTTCCACAAATTAAACAATTTTCCTGTAACAAATGTTGAAAAGAAAAATTATTTTGTTACTATAACAATAAATTTAACAATTAAAACCAGTTTTAGAATTTACCTGTATAGGTGTTGAAGTTTCATCCATGGTATGTTGATAGAGTTGTTGAGTGAAAGAGAGAGTTATAGAGAAAAATAGATTTATAAAGAAGAAGAAGAAGATAACCGTTATCTCAACGGTCAAAAAATGTTAATATCCTTAGCCGTTCATAAAAAGACACGGAGGTAATTTAAAAGAAATTTAAAGTTTTTCTGATAATAATGCGCGTTCTCGTCCTTATCCATTCATCCGCAACGCTGTACACGTGGCATAATCTGAATAATAGGATATATAGGTAATAAATTAAAAAGATTAGGCAGATTAGGTAATTAAATCCTCTCGCATTTGTAACTGTTCATTCCTTTGTGCTGAAATGCGACGAAATCCTATTCAAGGATACGAAGGTAATATTTAGAAACGTTATTGGTATTATAGTAATAATATTCTTTCACATCTGTAGCCGTTCAAATCTAACCTAGGACACGTGACGAAATCCAAAAGAAAAAATAATCTCGTCTTAAGGCCCACACTTATAAAATGTCACGTTGCCAAATTTAACCATTTAACGCTATATGGATGAGAAATGTAAAGATGAGACATTTTCTCATAACTTTGTTTTAGCAGAGTATTCTTTTGATTGGGCATACCAACATGAGGCATTTTAGAAACCTTCATTGAAAATAATTCAAAAATCTAATAAATTTTAAGAATTTTACAAAATAAATAAATAATATGGACGAAAAAGCAAGGATGACTAATTTAAAAACCACTGGTACGGTTTATTTCTATCGCCTGTCAAAATAAAAATGATAGATAATCACCATGCTTTAAAAAAAAATACTCCAGAAAGAGTCCTTGCCCGTCTAATAATATTATCAATATATCATTATCAATGTTTCCTTTAATATCAGCTACCATTATATATATGTACACGGAGGTAAACTCGTACACTAAACCTATATTTATATATTTCTAAAATTGTCATTGTTTTAAAAATAGATTACAAAATTTAAAAACCTTCATATTTTCCGAAATAAACACTAAATTTATATAAAATTTATATATTTAAAAAGCTTTTCGGATTATCTACAACGAGTACAATTATAAATATTAAATTTTCGTTATTAATACAAAAAAATCATTCTTTTCAATTTGTAGTGTTAAAAGAATTCAATGCAGGCATGTGGATCACACGTATATTCAAGTTCTAATAGTCATGGCCGCGTCGGCTTAAGGATTCCGCATGTGCCCAAGATCATCCATAAGATTTTTAAACATCATAGAGGCTACCTGTTTCTGTACATGAATAGAGTTTGGTATAGTTTCTTTTGATAATAGCTTGTCAATGTTGGGTTGTCGTGATTGTCGTCTGATAGTTTTGGTCTGATTCTGATTAATTGTTCTCAACTAAAACATTTGTTGATGTAATGTTAGATGCAATTATTTAGACCCGACAAATACTTGGCTGTATGAGTTAGAAACTATAACTTCCAGGAGAAGAGGTCGGTCCATGTTCATCAGATTACTGACCCTAGCTATCAGCTAGTAACTTTTCTGGGTTGGTAACTGCTCATTGACTGCTATATATCAAAAAGAAAACTATATATGCTATTAGACAAGCGGAATATCAAGTCATATGTCGGTCGAATCATGGCCGGTATTCGTGTGTTGTTTGGGATCACTGTTACATGATAGATTGTAGGCTGTTTGGTAGTCTGTCGACTCCGCTTATGTCCAATCATGAACAGTATACTTAAGTTCTATGTGCTACTTGGATCCCTTGGATATTAGGCTTTCTAGATGTGTTTCCTTACCGTTACTGAGTAACTAAGTTATAACAAAGGTTTGAAAAACGACCATTGAAATTGTCACAACGTATAACGGCCATTTTTATAGTTGTTTTTACGTTATAGCTCCCATATATGGGGTTTTTTTCTTTTTTTTTTTGAAAATATTTTACATGATGCTATTTAGATTGCTTTGTGTGATAATGGCCGTCATGAACTTGTAATAGGCTTTTTATAAAAGAAAAAAAATAAAAATTCAAAACTAACCATATCCGGTTGGAAGAATTAAAATCTTAGGAATTTAATTATGGGATAATTTAATTCTTGGAATTGAATTCAAATCCGAAAAGTTAACGTTTGGTTGAGGTAATTCAATTACTTTTTTTTTTACCTCAGAATCCAATTTCATTGCACTATTGGACTAATACAATGGAAATCTATTATTTTGGTGGGAATCGGATTTCTAGGAATCAAAATCTTAATTATATAGAGTTGATTTGTCCCGTTCGGTTCAAGTAATTAGGCGTATTTCCTAGGAATTAGATTACCTAGCTACCCTTCAATTCCTTGGACCGAACGGGGTGTAAGGGCAATGAATTATAATGAAGCCCTTAAATTTATATATTCCATCCGTCTAAACTATAAAGGAGGATTTTTAAATATATTAATTAATAAAAAAAATAGGTTTTATTAATTTATATTCCCTCCGTCCTGACCTAATTTAAGTTTGCACAATTCTTAAGGCATTAAGGAGAGATAAGTATTTTTAAATATTTTTTACAATTATATCTTTATAGATAATAATTAGAAATTTATATTTGATTTATCTCTTAAAATATACGACGGATTTTCAAAAACTTTATACTATTGAAAAACATTTTAAAACACCTAATTAACGAATATAAACATGACTATCAAATTATACAAATTTCTTATACTAAAAATAATCAATTAAAAAGGTAGTTTTACAAATATCTCCTTGTTTAATATGTCATATATTCCCAAACATAGGGAGTATATATATTTTTAATTTATTCTTAACCTATTGCTAGTAACTAAACCCGTTAAACTAATTTTAATGATAAATATGCATCATAAAATAAAGTTATATATGTAAAATGTCATATTGGAAAGTATTCCGTCTATCTAGTTGTACAAGGTTAAATCTAAAATTCTACTTTTATAACTTGGACGGAAGAATATTTTAAAATATAATAACGATATTATTTAGAACTGTTTCACAATTTTACAGCCATTTATAATGCGTTTTATGGCCTTAAAATGGTCAAACCGTTGAACCTGAATTTTTCATGTTAGCATTCTGCTTACTGAATCTTCAATTCTGCATACGGTCGATATATTTAGGGTTTCTTAAGAATATTTCCCATTTTCAAAAATTGTTTACCAATAAGTCCCATGTTCTTGAAAACTTACAAATATATCCCGTTTATTAGAATTCCGTCTATTTACACGTTAATGGCAGTCAACTGACAGATGTCAATTTTAGGGTCAGATTAAATGACCAACATATCCTTCGGTCCAATTTTAACCTTGAGTTAGTACAACTGTCCAGAATGGTTAGTTTCCACACGTCGCACGTCGGACACATCCAAGCTCAACGACGGAAATTTTATCATACAACGAACGGCCAATATCTCCTGCACATGGTACACGTGTAACAGATCTGACCCATAGAAAACCGACGGCTCAGGCTTCACCGCATCACCCAACGGTCATTTTCTCAACTTTGTCTTCTTCTACTTCGCCTGCAACATAAAACCAGTGAAGAACCCTAAAAACAGAGTAATTTTTTTTTTCATGATTCAATCTAATTTCAAACAAATCCATTCAATTCATTAAAAAACCATATAGAAAACATCATCCATTCCCTCTAAATCAAAACAAAATACATAAATCATCACCTAAAAAACAGAAATCAATCTCAGAGAAATCATAAAACCAAATAAAACATCAATACTTCTTAGAACTCGAAACCTTCTCCACCTTCTTTTCCCCAACTGTATCAGACCTCTTCTTCTTATTCTTTTTAACAACACTCTTTCTCCAACAGTTCCTCTGATCTTCATTAATGGGTTTTCTGGGTGTTCATCACTGCTGATGTCCACAGAAAGAGTAAGTCGGAGGGGTGGTGCCTTTTTACTGGAATTTGGAGTATTTTCTTCTTGATTTGGAGCTTTTCTTTCTCAGGTAGCTTTGTCTATCACGAGCCTGCTCAAGATTTGCAAGCACATTCAGTTTGGTTGAACATCTTAATGTTTTCGCGTTCAATCCTGAAAATGCACCGCTGAAGCTCCCTATAATTGGACAAAGAAAAAAATCAGGGTAGGAAGCGAGAAATTTTTGACAGTTTATTCCTAACATTATTTGTTCAGGAAGAAAGACAATGATGAACTTTAGAACCCTGCATCAGACAATCTCTTGCAGTTTCATTGGAATTGAACTAGAAAGTGGAAAAAATCCCTGAAAGTCCATAGCCACAATTGAGCTGTAACAATCAGCATACAACCAGATCACTTCCACATTACATGATATACTATTTTCATGCCTACTTGAGAAACTGATGAATTCATAAACATGGGTCATTCAAAAATGTAGGTAAGGAAATACTATTACAAGGACTACTGCCAGCAAAATTGCAATTCTTACCTACATCTTCAATGGAGCTAATCAATAATCATAAGCTTGCCTAAAAATGACTAATGTATAAGCAATCCCATAATATTTCATAATTGCATGCTTTGGACATACTTCGTGTTCATGGAGGTTTTATAGATTCATATGTAAGATAAACTACCTGCAATATACCAGCAAACTCAAAATAACAAGAGAAGAAGTTGAATTGAAGAATAAGAGCTTTTATTGATGCATGCTTTAAACTCCAGTTCTCTGTACTCAGAATGACAAAGAACACCACATATATATATAGGTGTTTACAAAGAAAACTATCCAGTACCCATAACAAAAAAAATCAACCAGTAAACAAAACTAATCGAAACAATACTGCTAACGAATTCCTAATAAATCGGATTATCTAAAGACTAGGCTACTGATTTATTCAAAATGAAAGAGAACATAAAACAGAAAAGAACTCATCTGTTGGTTTGAGCTTAAAATCCAATAACAAATGCATATGCTTACAAGAATTTCTTGGTAACTGTAAACTGTGACAATAGACAATTTTGTTTAAACGAATTTTCTATTAATTGAAAATGAAGCTAGTTTCTCAAAAGATAAATTTACCTCAAGTACCCATTTTCCCCTCAAGCTCAGTTGCCCATCACGTATTTCATGCTACAGGACATTAACAAGAACAACAAAACTGCCAACATTTGAGAAAACTTGCAGAAGAACACGTAACAAGTTCCTGAATAATGACTATTTTACTGAAAATTCCTTTGACAACCAGAAAAATGAAGCGATTCACTTACCGTCAGGTTTGACATGGATAGTTTCTGAACGACTGAATACAATGATATCAGACATGCTATCTCTTCCCTGTAACACAAAAATAAACACTTCATACACTTTCCTAAGGGAGTTACTAGTTGCTAACTTAGACGAATTAAGACTGTAAACATCCCAACCACCACCGATTATTAGCTCAAATAGACCACATTCATTAACCCTCAAGCAGTTGATTATGGGTCTTATTCTTTTCCATGAAAAAATGTCTATAATCAATTAGAGACCAACATTAATAAATGCACATGTTATAAAACTCGGAGGGCACAAAACACTAACTTTAGCAACGCGACTAAACTCGATAGTGAGAAACATCATAAAGCTAGTGTTCTACAATAGCACTGTAAGTAGCTAGCCATAAAACAAATTGACAGTTCATTCGAAAGCCAAATACAAATGTCTATGAGACAAGTATAAACAAGAATTTCTTATAACTTAATTCTGGTAGTGGCATGACGATACCTTATAAATGTTAAGACCTTGCAACTCCACATTTTCCCTTGCACACTTGTAAGGATGAGCTGTCTGCAGAACAATCAAAATCAACTCTTAGGATTTTGTTTCACACCACATCTTCGTCCCAATTTTGTAAACTAGAGTCAAAACAAGTGAATTGAGTGTACAGAATAGATACGTTTGAAAGTTAATCTCAAAAGCCGTTGATGGGAAATTAAGATCCCTCTCAAGAACATTTGTAATGGCATGAGTGGTCCTATCACGAGGCATTAACCCAGGTGTACAATGAGCAAGAATTGATGGTGCCTGCATTGTAATTATAAAGCCCAAATCTCCAGATCAGAAAATAAAATAAAAAATCCTTTTCTCCGATCTATTTTCAGCAAATATCAAACATGCACCAAATTAACATCAAAATCGAGATATAGGAATCACTTTATAATGAAATCTTACAAACCCATATCAACATTTGCAAATTCTCAACAAATAATTGAATAAATAAGCAACCATTTTTTTTGTACAGTCAACCCCTCTATAAGGGTCTAATCAAACTCCATGAACTCATAGATATTGAGCTAACTGTAACACCAATACAGAGTTAAGTAGTTAGGGTTTGTCAAAATTATACCTTCTTGAAGATGTATCATTCTTCATCTTCACTATTTCTTCAACTGCTAACAATTGATTTCAGCTTCTTCATCCCCATTTATTTTCTTCACTTACAGAAACAACTCGCTCGCTAGCTATTTTTTGACTAGAAGGATACTCTCTCAATTACTTCAAGGATATGTTGAAAAAAAACCTAATCATTGATTCTTACCAGATGACCGTTGACCGTTGCGACGAAGAAACACAAACTGAAAAGAACCTAAACATCACTTGAGGCAGTTGTTAAGGGAATATCAAAGAGGTTATCCAGTTCACTTGTAGTAGTTACTAAGGGTACGTCAAAGAGGTCGCCGGTTCCTGTCTGACTCGTTATTTTTCTTCTTCGTTTGGTGGGTGCACTTTTCAGTTCACTTGCGGACGTTACTAAGGGTATGTCAAAGAGGTCGTTATCATCTGCCCCACTTTGACATGTTCTTCTTCGTTTCCTGAGCGCACGTTGCTGTAGCAACATTGCTGGGACTTGATCGAGTATAGGTACATCAATGAGTCCATCCTGGTTCATCATCTACAATTCCAAAATAAATTCATAAGACTAAGTAAATGATAAACAAAAAGGAAGTGATTTGGCCCATCTGTGTGTATCTTAAATGTGATTGTATTTTTACTTCACTGATTGTTTTTCTTGCATATAATGAATGATGATGTTGAACAAAATTTTCTAGTAATTCAATCTCGGAAGGATCTTGGTACCTGGAACTAGGTAGGTGACCAGCTGCGTTTTTCCCGGTGTAAAGAGCATCAACCCATGTTTCATTAAGCAAATGACTGCAAAACTGCAAACCTCTTTTATCTTGATATAGAATTACTGGTCATTATCACATTCGCAGGAACTGCTCCAAATCTAAAAAGAATTAGGAAATAATATATTATAAGTAGTGAGCTGATCAGAATTAGGAATAAATGATAGCTTGAAGTCTAGAATGTCACTACAATACCGTACACACTCTCACTCGAACAATCTATGTTTTACGACCAACTTGAGATTTAATAAGCACATTACCAACTATCGACCGGAGACATAAAAAGAAAATGAATCTAAAACACCTCAATTTAGTGTCTCGAAACTTACGTATGATGTCTTAAATAAGGCTCGGCAATGCCTTGGAGCAAAAACAATACACTATCCTAGTCATTGTGGTGGTTGTCTGAGATCCTACACACTCCTTTCAGGGGTATGAAGCTCAAGCTACAGCACCCTGCAAGTTTGTGATTGATGCAAACCACTTCTCCTACAATTTACCTCACATTTTCCTTTTATAGAGTCCTTGGTTTTTGTCTGTTTGACTAAGCTATCCCAAATCATAATGTAGAGGTATCCACAGAACACTGCAATTTAACAACTTATCAACAACAGATCAAATGAAGTTTCATTCAACATCACAATCCTACAGAATCAGAGTGACATCTAAATCATTCAGAATCTAGAAATTCTCTGAAAGTATATTTCTACTATCTCATGACCATCTAATAATTCCCTGAAACTAGTACACCAATTCAGAGTCCCAAATTCCATCCATCCAAACTAGAGGATTAAAAAAAAACACTACCACTTCTATTGCTAAGCAATCTCAAAGAAGCTTGAGGTCAAACTATTACAGCAACAAAGAGTTGCAGCATCAGAAAACAGGAAATTCAACATCTCATTATACAAAAACCAACCTGTCGTATGAAATGGCGTGTGTGGATTGATAACAAGATTGCCGTGTATGAATTGATTCAGCAGTTAAGCAGCTCAGACTTTTATGGTGGTATTGGCCAAGGTGTCAGTAAAGGAACAGTAGACATTGGCCAACAATCACAACATAGACATTCTCAATTTCAAATGTACACCACTTATAACTCGCAAAACTATGTACTTGGACAGCACTGATTCCCTCGAACATTACTACTCAACTTGGTAACTGGCTATACATGTTTGTAATACCTTCAAAATGAAGAAAGTTCGAAGAGACAATTTATCAAACAGTTGCTCTACCATTAACAAAGTAAAAAGAAGCAACAACAATTCTAATTTCGTGGAGAATAATCAAAAAATTCAGAAAAGATCCGAAAATGTAAGGATGCCTATACCTTTAAAATGTGATTGCAGTAGAAATGGATATTTTTATGCAAGAAATTTTATGGAATTTGAAGCAAAATGGGTCATTTGAAACTGTTACAGTGAGGTGGAAGATTTTGATCAGTTACTGTTTGAATGAATGACACGGTACTATTACCAGCCCCATGTAGACTAGTTGTGTTGTAGTACAAGTATGGTTGAGGTCTTTCATGATGATAAATGAGATTAAGATAGGACAATTCACAGTGATCACATCATTGAAAAGATAATCTAACGGTTGATATTAAGAACTCAACGTGTCACGGTAAAAACAATGGAACCAATAGTAGGTAACTTATTTTAGAGAGAGAGAAGAGAAAGAGGAATCTTATCCGATTGTCTTTATAAAGAAGCACAAAGAGAGAAGAAGAGAAGCAGAAAAACCAAAAGTATTACGACTACTACAAATTTCCCTATTCATTCTTCTTTTCTTTCATTAATGGCTACTAAGAGAACTATTTAGGGAAACCTAATTATAGTAGATTTGTTGATAACAATTTAATGATGAATTCAAATACTATGTTCGAATTTGACGAATCAAGTTTATGGAATTCAAATCATCATCATCATCAGATTACATCAACTGAATTCAAGAAATCAATACCTAGTTCAAGAATTTTGACGAAGAAATCCAACAGAAGAGATGAGAATGGAGATCGAGATGATCATGGTAATACTGCAAAATCGTTACCAGTAAATATACCTGACTGGTCAAAGATTTTAAGAGAAGATCATAGGATTATTAGAAATGTTGATTATGTTATTGGTGATGAAGACGATGATGATGATGACGACGAAGATTTTGAAAATGATCATCAAGATAGTGGCCGAAATGGTAGGATTCGAATTCCTCCTCATGAATTTTTAGCTAGAAGAACACTGATTTCTTCTTTTTCTGTTCATGAAGGAATAGGAAAAACTTTGAAAGGAAGAGATCTAAGCAGAGTTAGAGATGCAATTTGGCAGAAAACTGGTTTTGAAGATTAAATTTTGTTATGTTATTTTAGTGGAAATATTATTATTATTATATTTATTACTAAGGAGATATATCAAGGATTCTTATTTAGTAGTATCATTTTTTTTCTTTTGGTAAGGATCAATCTTCTGTGGATTGTTGATCTCTTTCTATAGAATTAAAGTTTTGTTAATTATTTTGTTTTCCTTTTCTTTTTTCCTTTTCTGTCAGTGATTTTAATTTGATCAAGCTGATCATGGAATGTAAAACACTAACTTTTTAATTGAATTTGCAGAGAGAATTTGTTTTGTCTTTTTATTCCTCTCATTTTTGATTGATAATAATTGTGGTTTGCAATGCAGTGCCTCGACATCATAAAAACGTGAGAGAATCGGTAAAAGAAAAGAATAAGACTGTGGAGAGAACTTTATTGTGACTTGTGAGTACTACTACTTCTAGACTGAGTAGTCTATGATTGACGAAGAACAAGATCAAAACAAGATCAAGAACTTGAGTTCTTGGGAGAAAAAAACATTCATATTTTTTTATTTAAAATGAATGTTAACTTAACCTTACACACAAACTTTCTTTTTATATCAGCTACAATAGTCAGTTCTCTTTATATCAGATACAATAATAACTGACTAACGTACACTTGACAACTATTAATTGCTGCTATCTTACACAGTCTGACAGGTAAGGTATGCTAACATACACATAACATAGTACACTATTAACTAACGTGCACAGAGTGTAAATCAGGTCTAACTCTAAGTTATATACTATTAGCCCCCTTAAACTGAAGGAGTCAGGCAGAGACTGAACACTCAGTTTGGCACGCAACAGAGCAAACCTTGGACCTGAAAAGCCTTTGGTAAATACGTCAGCAGCTTGATCAAGAGTAGATACATAAGACAACCTCAGAGAATTAGATTGAACAAGTTCCCTGACAAAGTTGTAATCCACAGATAGATGTTTCATCTTTGTATGAAACACTGGATTTGTTGAATATGAAATTGCACTAATGTTGTCACAAAGAATTGTAGGAGAAGATGGTAGAGAAATGTGCATCTCAGCTAAGAGTTTTGTTATTCATATTAGCTCAACAACAGTGTTTGCTAGACTGTGAAATTCAGCTTCAGTGGATGATCTGGCAACTGTAGTCTGCCTTTTGCTAGACCAAAAAACAGGATTTGAGCCAAGAAAGATGCAATAACCTCCGGTACTTCTTCTAGAAACAGAGTCACCTGCCCAATCTGCATCACTAAAACCATTCACAGTGGTGAAACTCTTTTTGAAATAGATACCAAAATCAATGGTACCTTTAATGTATCTTAAAATCCTCTTAGCCGCAACCAAGTGAGAAGTATTTGGGTTTTGCATATGTTGACATACCTGATTCACTGCATATGAAATTTCTGGTCTGGTCCATGTCAGATATTGTAAAGCACCCACTAAGGATCTGTACACAGTGGGATCAAGTAATGACTCACCAGCAAGACAATGCAGCTTGAAATTTGCAGGAATGGGAGGAGCAAGGCTTAGCTCCACTCATAGCATGTTTCTCCAGCAAATCAAGAGCATATTTAATCTGTGAGAGAAATATACCAGTAGAGTTTCTTTTTACCTCCAGTCCAAAAAAATAGTGCAAAAATCCCAGATCCTTTATAGGAAAATGACTTTGAAGTTGTAGGATGAAGGCAGTGCAGAAAGAAGAGGAACTGCCAGTTATTATTATGTCATCCACATATACGAGAATGTAAGTAATTCTGGAACCCAACTTATGAATGAATAGAGAGGCATCAGCTGAGGACAAGGTAAAACCATATGAAAGTAAGACCTGTTGGAACTTGGCATACCAAGCTCTTGGAGCCTATTTTAAGCCATATAATGACTTATTTAGCTTACACACATGAGTAGGATAGTCTGCATCAATAAAACCAGGAGGCTGAGACATATAGATGTCTTTTGAAATATCCCCATAAGAAAAGCATTGCTAACATCAAGATGGGTAATGAACCAATTAGAATGTACTGCAATAGAAAGAAGAATTCTGATTGTGGTAGGCTTATTAACAGGACTAAATGTCTCAGAATAGTCTAACCCTTCGTACTGATGAAAACCCTTGGCAACTAGTCTTGCTTTATACCTATCTATAGTTCCATCTGGTTTATATTTAAGTCTGAAGACCCATTTAAAACCAACAAGATTCATAGAGGGATCAAATGGCACCTTAGACCAAGTGTGAGCATTTTTTAAAACATTATACTCATCCACCAGTGCTTGTCTCCACTTTGGGTGTTTGTTGGCTTGACTAAAACAAGTGGGAGTATGGGGTGGAACCTGAGAAATCATAGCAGAAGACAAGGAGTGCTTAGTAGAATAAACTTTGGGTTTGTAAATGCCAGAATTACCTCTTGTGTGCATAGAATGAGTATTAGAAGTATTAGAAAAGTTCATAGGAGTGTCAGATGAAGCAACGTGAGTAGTTGAAGTAGTAGCAGGTGCAATAGAAGTATGCACAGGTACAGATGAAGATTGAGTAGCTCCAGAAAAAATAGTAGAATCCTTAGCAATATGCTGTATTGTAGGTGTAGATTTCTTCATAGGAAATTCAGATTCTTGAAAGGTAACATGCCTAGATACATAGACTCTACCAGTAATTCGATCCAAACATTTGTAGCCTTTTTGAGAAGGACAATAACCAATGAATATACAAGATTTACTTCTGGGTGCTAATTTGTGTGATGCATAGGGACTTAGCCAGGGAAAACACAATGAACCAAAAACTCTTAAGAAAGTATAATCAGGTGGATGATGAAAAAGTACCTCAAATGGTGATTGATAGCCAATGGATTTAGTAGGAAACCTGTTGATTGTATAGTTGGCAGTGGTAAATGCATCCACCCAAAATGCATCACTAAGACCATAAAAATTAAAAGAATTCTGCCAATGTCAACCAAGTGTCTTTGCTTGGACTCTGCCTCACCATTTTGTTCAGGTGTGTGCGGACAAGAAAGTTCATGTTTGATGCCATGTAGAGCTAGATAAGAAGTTAATTGCTGATGTAAAAACTCACCTCCACCATCAGTTCTTATTTTCTTAGTACAGAATTGTAATTATTTTTCTATGTATACTTTGAAATCATAGAAAACCTTCTTGAAGTCAGATTTATCAAACAATTGGTAAATCCAACAAAACTTTGAGAATTCATCTATTATAACAACATAATACCTGTAACCAGAAATTGAGATTACAGGACTAGGACCCCAGAGGTCCATATGCAGTAAATCCAAAGGTGCTATACTAATAGTTTTTGACATCTGAAAATGCAACTTGTGAGTTTTTCCTAATAGACAATCAGAACAAAATACAGGACTTTTAACAACAAATGATAGAAACAGTTGTTTTGAGACACATTGCAGTGTTTTGAATGAGGGATGTGCCAGCCTTCTGTGCCAGCCTTCAGGAGATATGGATGTTGTGACAGCAGAATAAACTTTGTAGGGAGATTGATGCAGAAAATGGATAGGATAAAGACCATTACTGTGAGGGCCTTGCAAAAGAATTTTCCCAGTTGACAAGTCCTTCACAGAGAAGCCAGCAGAAGTAAAAGTTATGGAACAATTTTTATCTGAAGTGAACTTGTGCACAGAAAGTAAATTTTGAGCAGCACTTGGGACTAAAAGAACATTGTTCAAGTTAAAAATGTGTTATGGTGTTGATTTTAAAGAATAACCAGAGTGAGTGATTGATGATGTGATTTTTATATAGTGGTAAATAAAGAGGTTCGATTCTCGAACTTGTGAAGGTAATGATTTTAGAAAATATTAAACTTAATCTAAACTAATAAAAATCAGGAAACTAAACTAGAGAATATTTTTAAAAAATATGGAGAAAACTAGGAATCAGGGTTCAGTTATTTCTAACAATCTATGTGATTAATCATGTAATTCTTTTTAACAATTTAATTCAAGTTTGCCAAAAATATGTTTCCTAAAAGAATAATTGTAAATCCTAAGCATGGGACATCAAGAGTAATTAACTAAGCATGACCCATCAAAAGAGAACACAACTATTTAATAAAAACCATTTTTTTTCTAATTTAAATCCATGCAAATAATAATAAAAGAATTATAAATAATTAATTAAAAATAGACTTACCACATAAAATTGAGAGAAAAACCTCCTCCATCATCCCAGTAAATAGACTTAGCTCATGGTGAAGAAAACTTGCTCAAAAGATCTTTTCATTGCTCAAAATATTGATTACAAGGTTGAATAATAGTGCAACAGCTGAACAGACGCGTTTATAAGTGTTACAGAACAAGGTTCAGCCGTTGCAAAAGGCTAAGGCAAAGAAAAGGAAGGAAGAAATTTGAAATTTAAGGCAACAGAACAGCAACACTTATAAGTGTTGCTGTGTCTTCTTCTTCGGCAGCGACCAGTTGAAGAACACGGTCACCGGCGGTGACCGGTGCAGCAGCAGTTGGCCGGATCGTGAGTATTCCGGCCACAATTCCGGCGACTCCGAAACTTCAATTCTAAGCTATTCTCCCCGTTCTTCTTGGATTCTCTTGGTATATATAGGCTCTACAAACCCTAGGGAGAGTTCTAAACCTAATAGAACTCCTTAAAACACTCCCAAATTCATCCAAATCCGAATCAAAGTATAATACCCTTTTTCCGGCGAAACTCGGTTTTGGGGCTATTTTCCGGCGTAAACCTCTAATTCTTCACGTGTTTAATCTTGTATGGACCTCTAGTATATTGTGTATCAATTTGGGAGCAAAATATTCCAAAAATTTCATGAATCAAAGTGTACAGTTGCATTCCGTCCGATCCCGTGACTGGGTTGACCGACTTGACTCGGGTTTGACCCGATTTGACCGAGTTGACTCGAGGGTACCCCTTATCACTTCTAGGGTGCCAAATAACACTTGTCTTGGGTGCCTTTACCACTTTTTGAGCCAATTTTTCCACAAATCTTTATTCTTCAAATGTACCTACAAAAGCATAAAAACACGTAATATTTGCAAAATCGAATACTAACTTAATAGAAACTAAGGTGCAATCTAGACACTAAAATGTGTCTTGACATACCTTCTCCATTTGCAGTATTTATTTTATCAATTCCTTTATAAGTAGATGAATGTTGCAATTCAGTCTTATTGGGAGTGATATGATTGGTAGCACCACTATCAGCATACCAAGGACTCCCCCCCCCCCCATAATGTTTGCAGATGCCAACATAGCAGACATATGAAGTTGAGTCTATTTTTACATGCTAAAGCACTATGACCAACTTTGCCACAAATTTGACAGATTAAAGTGAATGAAGCAGATTGTTGAGTATCAATTGTGGATCTTGGATCATATCTAAGTCCTCTACCTGATGTGAATGAATTTATTCTACCAAAGTGTGAGTTGCCAGATCTTGTTCTATTGTTAGGAAATATAGTATTTCCTCTACCATACGATTGTGAAGGACCACTGAATCTTGAATAATAATTTCTAAATTGAGGTCTTGATGAATGAAATGGTGCAGCAAAAGCTTGATATGTAGAATGTGTGAGTTGATCTGTATGTCTCTGACTAATAACTACTTCTTCACTTAGAAGATTATTGTGAATTTCAATACAAGAAATAAGTGGGTATCTATGTCATTGAAGTAGCAAAAGGAATATAGTCAGAATTTAAAGCAGATAAGGTTACTACCACTAGTTCCTTATCAGAAACATGTTCTCCAGCAGTTGTAAGTTGATCTGACGAAGATTTTATTTCATCAATTAAAAGAGAAATGGATTTGTTACCTTGCTTGACTACTAAGAGTTTTGTGCGTAATTGAATTGAGTGAGGTGAAGAAGAGCGAGCAAATATTTCTTCTATGTTAGTCCAGAGATATTGTGAAGTTGGTGCAGTAGCAGAATGTGCAATCACTGAATCTGAGATAGTGCTGTTGATCCACAGAATAATTGTGGAATCCTCATCAATCCAGTCTAAGTAAAATGGATTTTCTACTCCATTAATTTGATTTCTTGGATTGGTATATTGATCTGGACAAGGGTAAGATCCATCCATATATTTCATAATCTTGAATTTTCTTATAACAGGAAGCATGAGGTTTTTCCAAGTGAGAAAATTATCTTCTTTAAACTTGAGAGAAATAAGATTTGTAAGTTGATTTAAAGGAACTTTTGCTATGGAATTTGAAGTTGGATTCTCCATTATAGACAAGAATTCACGAATCATATAAGAGAGAAAGAGTGAATTTGATCCAGAATGAAAGAAAAAATTGGAACTAGGAATTCAGGAAATAAGGAGCCTATTGCTCTGATACCATGATAGAATCTTGAATTGAACAAAATAGATTGACGAAGAAAAAGATCAAGAACATGAGTTCTTCTTTTCTGTTGGTAGAGAGAAAGATTCAGACTTCTTATTGAAAATGAATGTAAACGTAACTTTACACACATACAGACTTTCTCTTTATATCAGATGCAAAAGTAACTGACTAACGTACACTAGACAGCTATTAATTACTGCTATCTTACACAGTCTGACAGGTAAGGTATGCTAACATACACATAACATAGTACACTATTAACTAACGTGCACAGAGTGTAAGTCAGGTGTAACTCTAAGTTATACACTATTAGTCTACACCCGTGAAACCCAACAAGAGAGTCATGTAATATGTGTGAAGGGAAGAGATGTGTGTTTTAGTAGAAGAAAGAGTAAAAAGTTGTGGTAAGCGGATTGCTATGGAACTGTGAAGGTTGGGGGGGCGGTTGAGAAGAAGTTGGGTGTGTGACTGTGTGTGGGGATGTGGCGATGTAGTAGTGGTGGGTAAGAAACTTACAAATTAGTTATGACAATGACGCCTTGGATGTTACATTGATTTTATGTTGGTTTCTTTTCATGTCAATAATTGAAAATACAACGGAAGGAAAATGAGAAAAAACAAATGGAAATAGGAAAAATCTAGATAGAAATTTTTTGAAAACCACAGAGAAAAAATTCAAATAACTCTGGAAGAATTCCTAGTGTTCCTAGTGTCATCTGTGTTTGTGAAAACTAACCGTTATCACTTACATGCTAAAAATAAAACTTAAGAAAAAACGGAAAGAAAAAACCAGAATAAATAAACTTTGCGAACATTGCAAAATAACTGCTATTAAGAAAATGGGAATGTGTTTTGTTACAAAGTAGTTTTTGAATCAGGTCTCTCGTGCTAGATCACCAACCATGAAAAAATTAACAAATAGGGAGGTGCTAGATCACCAACCATGCAAAAACTAACAAATAGGGAGTAATAATGTAAAGTAAAATCGATGATTATTTCATAATTTCAGTTCGGGATGAAAAAATGGGGTGTGGATGGGTTAACCCGATTCATTCTTACGATTCAAAAAAGTATAAAAAGAAAAAAGTTAATCATAATGGGGATGTTATAAACTGCATGATTTTCAGCAACGCCTACCAAACTTTACACCGTCAAAACGACGTTTAAAAATGTAAACATTAATTGTATAAGCAGTTTCCTCTCCCTTGCTCTCCAACTGTGGGCGCTGCCGGATTTTAAGTTTTTACTATCTTGGTTTCATGCCTGCTAAATACTAACGTACAACCACAGCTGGTAAGCAACTAAGCATTACAAAGTTCCAACACATCAGCAGTTCAGATTTCAGACTTCAGTTGCAACTGAGTTAAGATTTTCTTTTGTTTTGTTTTGTTTTTTTCTTTTTAAATGGGGATAAAATCTATATGACTAAATCAAAAGCATATCATGGTTTGTGAGTTTTGTGACTCGCTAAGAAAAAATAGGAAAAGTAAAAAAAAATAGTGTTAAATTAGTCTATTGGAGAATAAATTGAGCATCTTTATTTTTTACCCAATGCCTTTGGTTGTTAAGAGCGTTCATAATGGGACGATGAAAGTACAGACTAAAGATTACATTTAGTCGATAGTCGGGATTTATGTGGCGCAGTGGGTCGACGAATTTTAGTGGATAGTCGGGTTTTTTCACTGTAGCTGACTACAAATAGGAATTTTTCCTGACAAAAACCTGTTTAGTCGAGCGGGTTCATAGTATACCGCTTAGCCTCAAGCGGTGTCGTAGGGATTCGCCCAGAGCCAAGCGTTATTCTGAGACAACGCTCAGAAACACGGGCGATAAACTAGGAGAACGCCTGATCAAGCGTTATTCTGGGAGTTCGTCTGATGAAACGGGGTACTAGGATAACGCCCACACACAAGCATGACGCTGGAATACCGCTCCAACTGAGCGTTATCCTAGCATGCCGCCTACCATCAAACGTGCTGCTAGGATACCGCTTAGTTGGAACACAGCCAAACAACTCGAACCACCACTGTCTTCTAAACTCCAACCATCAACCTCACTTCCAGTAGCAACCATGGACTGACTCGATCTCCACCTCTCTGATAAACTTTATTTGACAGTAACATTCTATTCACTGCCATCGATCAACATAGTTCACCATAATTGATCTCCATGTTCAAACCAGCTCCTCCGTATCTCGAGTTCTTCCCTGCCATTATCTTCGTCCAATGACCAATCAACACTCAACTCAACCATTACTCGAGCCTTACTACCAATGACCAACTGCCACCATTAATGCTATGAACTTGAACACCAAAAACTCCCTGTTCATGGCATCACTCACCATCACATACTTTCTTATCACGAGAACCCAATAGCCACAACCACCAAGAACAGGTCCATCAACAACCAACAATTGAAACCAAATACCTTCACAGATTCTCTGCTCAATCGCCATCACATGCCATTAATGGAAGCAACCCAAACTTCATCATCATCCGTCAATCACCGATCACCAATTAATATTCCTTGGCATCTCACTGTCTTTACTCACATTCGATTTCAGACAATAAGAACGAAGATAGAACGGGGCGGGCTGCTAGCAGCTCGCCTAGAATCCCAGGCGGTGCGCTAGGACACCGCCCGTCCCATTATACTCACACTATCATTTCGCACATGTGCCCATTCTTCAGGCTTGTTGCTAGCACTTTGCCTGATGGGGCGTGCTTCTGGGATACCGCCCGTCTCTCGGTCGTGGTGCTAGGATACCGTCCAGAACCAAGCGTTACGTTAGGATTCCGTCCCACACCGAGCGTTACTCTAGCATTCCGTCTCGCGCAGCCGTTACTCTAGCATTTCGCCCGTCTTTCCCAGCGTATTGGTAGGACACCGCCCAACACCAGATGCGTCATTAGAACACCGCCCGACTATATACGACTGTTCTTGAACCGGACCAAAAACTAAAATTTTTAATCTTTGGTCTTTTAGTCTGATCACATGATTGTGGATGCCCTAAGGACCACGGTTGGCAAGCGATTTCGATTATTCACAAACGCACTTAGAGCTGAACTCAAAAACTCTTGGAAAAAACAACATTTGCGAAAACGAAAAAAGTTAGTTTTTCTTTTCTAATATATTAATAACGAAAAAGTTAAGAGCTAGCAATAAAAAAAATGATCTATAAACTTCTGTGATGAAAATAAACATTTCGTTTTTTAGATTTGAACGGTAGACTTGGTCACTTGACCTTTATAGTTTTGGATAGAATGAGATGTAAAATTATAAGCTGATATACTTATCTGTATTTATTCAATCTTGTATTCATTTTTGTCATTTTCTTATTTCGTGTGCTGTATGAGTATTTTCAAAGATAGTATATGTATTCACGTTATACTAAAGATATGAATTTGTTCATCTACATTTTTCATTTCATGTTTTCTATAAATTAGTACTCCCTCCGTTTCAGGAAAAGAGTTACTTTTCCTATTTGCACAATTGTTAAGGCAAGATGAGAGAGAATAATTTTTGTAATTTATTTTCATATTTACCCTAATAAAAAGTTTGATACTACATATATCTTTATAATGAGAATAATAACATTTCTTAAAATAATAAGGGTATATTGAAAATGAAAGTAACTCTTTTGTTGGAACAAAAATTTAAAGAGAAAGTAACTCTTTTCCTGAAAACGGAGGGAGTATATTTTATCTTTTCTTTTATCTAAGTGGGGTTTGTAAGTTGGAACTGATAGATTAAGACATGAAGGTTGTGTTGCCCAATCTTGCATTTCACTTTCACTTTGAAAACGATGTATTTGTGAAGCCAACCAATCCAACCAATGAGATTTTTTTTTCTTCTGAAAATGAGTATATTAAAAGAAACTAAAGAACTAAAGTCTCATTGTTCCTGGATACCTTAAACAAGGATCTACCAGTCAACAGAGAATCAAAACTTTCGTTTAAGTTTGATACAAATCGAGAATTAGTATGAGTAGACCTCTCTAATAAAACCTTAGTTAAAGTAGACCTTTCTACTGCGATAATCTTAACAAGAAAAGAAGAAAAGGCAGAAAGCCATATTTAATTGTTACAAAAAATTCTGCCTTTCTTGACCAAGATGTCTGCAGCTCCATTTCATGTTCTATAAATATAGATGTATCCCAAAAAGTTACTACATTTATTTAGAGCGTGAGATGTTGCCTTTAACATCGAAACACACTGCCATTTGATTTGTATACTGTTATCATTCGTATAGTTGATTAGTGTTTCGCAATCTCCTTGGATGTAGAAATTCTGAAGATGATTGTCCTTTGCCCAAGTAGCCGCCTGAAGCATTATTAATGCCTCCGCTTCTTCTGGGTTGTTTGCATAGGTTATGCCTGCTCCTGCTGCTGAGCAAGTACCTAAATGATTTCTCACCAAAAAGCCATAACCACTATTAAAGTTTAACAAAGAAATGTTGTCATTTGGATTCTGCCAAAGTTTTTTTTTGTTTTTCTGAGTTTGCTTATCTGTTTTTCTTATGTTTTTAATACTGATTGTATTCTTTCTATCCCGGTATTATAAGTGCCTTTGTATTTTTATTACAATATGAAAATGCTTGTTTTTTGCTTTTCTTCGAAAATTCTATTACATCTTTCCTTCCATATAAACTAACATTTGGTTGCAGCAACATTTAAGTATTTTCCTTCTTTGTTTGTAGAAGTCCAGAGGTTTTAATGGTTTATATAAAAGTTTGAAATATAGTTTGTTTGGGTTATTATAAGGTATGGTGGTAAGGCCCATACTGATTTTGCAAAGGAACATTCAAAGAACAAATGTGTTATGGTTTCTGTTTTTGTATTATAGAAGTTACATTCTTTTCAGAATTATTTATAAGTTGTGGGAGGATATTCCTGACTGGTAATGCATTTAAAATGCATTTCCACAAAAAAAACTTTTATTCTTTGAGATATGTTTAATTTTCAAAGGGTTTTCCATAAATCAGGATGCCTAGTATTACTTGTAGAGCTTTGCTTGTTTAATTCATTGTACATAGACCTTACTGAGAAGTTTCCATGTTCTGTCAACCTCCAACTAAGTTTTTCAGTTGGAAGTTTACCGTTTCCGTTTGTATAGAGTCTGATTTTGAGAATTTCATTTGCAAAGTTATCAGGGAAGTTACTAGGTGTCATGTTTGAATTCCACTCTTTTGTGTCATAGTCTATCAGCTCTGACACGAGTGTTAAAGATTTAAAACTATCTGAGCAAAGCTCATTTAGAGTACTTGTCAATCTTGGGATCCAGTTATCAAGCCAGATATTTATCAAGTTTCCATTACCTACTTCCCATACACTATATTTGTGAATTAACCTAGAGCCTTGGAAGATACATTTCCAAGTAGGCGAAGCAAATAGAGGCAAGGAAGCATGGAAAGATGTTTATTTATGAAGTATTTTATTTGAAGAATTTCAACCGACGATGAGTCTATCTCTGTTAACAGTCTCCATGCAATTGCATTCATTGCCTGATTGCATTTTCCTGCCTATTTGAAACCCAAACCCCCTTCAATGATTGGCTTACAACAATAGTTCCATGTTTTTAGATAAAGGCTATTTGAATTTGCATTTTTTCCCCACCAAAAATCCCTTTGGATAAAATTAATTTTACTAATTGTTTTTTTTTTGGTAATTGGAATCATCCATCTAAAAAATGGGCATACCAGAAAGAACAGATTAACTTAATACCATTTTACTTGCTTGAGCTAGAGTTTTAGAGTTCCAGGATTTTACTTTTGTCTCCATTTTTTCTACTATGAAGTCAAAAGTTTTGAGTTTTGATTTGTCGAAAAATAAAGGGGCTCCAAGATAGGTATCTTTTGCATTTATTTTTATTTTTTATTTTTAGGAGTCTTATCATTAGATTTTGGTGTCTTGGATGTACCTTTTTACTGAAAAAGATACCCGATTTATCAAAATTTATTAACTGCCCTGAAGCACTACTAAATTCTTCAATAATGTTTAAGAGATTTTTACAACTTAATAAATTGGCTTTTGTGAATAGAAGGCAGTCTTCCGCAAAGAGAAGATGTGAAATTGGAATATTGTTTCTAGAGATTTTTACCCCGCTAATTATTTTTTGTGTTCTTTTACTATCAAAAGTCTTGAAAAAACTTCCATGCAAAGAAGGAACAGATAGGGGGAAAGAGGGTCCCTCTGTCTTAGTCTCCGAGAAGGTTTAAAAAAATCACAAGCATTTCCATTCATTAGTATTGCAATTGAAGTGGTTGAGATATACTGGAAAACCATGCCACACCACTCATTGCAAAAGCCAAAAGCTTTCATAACGGAGATTAGAAATTTCCAATCGACTCTGTCGAAAGCTTTCGACTTGTTAATTTTGACTCCTAAGTTTCCTGTTTTGTTTTTATTCTTTTTAAGAGAGTGTACTAGCTCTTGAGCCATTATTATATTATCTGAAATCTACTCTGAGGGATAAAGGCTGATTGGTAGGGAGAGAGAAGGTTTTTTAGAAAGGGTTTCATTCTATTTTCTAATATTTTAGAGATTATCTTATAGGGTGTACTACAAAGACCAATTGATCTATAATCAGAAGGAGTTTCGGGTTTTTTGTTTTCGAAATTAGGAAGAGAAATGCTTTATTTAGTTCAGGGTTTAGAATTCTTGTTTTAAAGAAATCTTGTATCAAGTTAACTATTTGTGGTCCTACAAGTGATCATTTATGTTTGTAAAAATTTGCCGGAAAGCCATCTGGTCCTGGAGATCTGTTGGGTTTCAATTTTTTTTACCACATTTAGGATTTTTTTTTCTGTTGGACTTGGGCATCTCATCAGATCCAAATTTTCAGAATCTAATATAGCAGGCTCAATGTTTTCAAAAAGAATAAAATATTTGAGGTAGAACCTCAGCAGTAAAGATTAAAGAGAAATGACTTGTAATTATGTTTCCAGTGGTTAATGTTTGTAGTTGTATCACCATTTGTAGATAAGATACAATCAATATTGTTTTTTTTTAAGAGTTACTATATGGAAGTACTTAGTGTGCTTTTCTCCTAGTTCCACTTGATTATCTCTAGAGATTTGTTTTGCTATCTCTTTTTTTGTCCCATATAATTTTTCTACCTCCCATATTTTTTCATTTATTATTTCTTGATTTTTTGCCATGTAATTATTTTTTGCCAACCAATGAGATTACACTACAACTCGAATCTTGCACAATTTTCAACCGTTAATTTTAGATGGATGGATATAATAGTAATCGTTAGATTAGCGAGGTGGAATTTCGACGTCCATGTGTAAACCTATTTGTCAAACCCTACGAACTGCATTCTCTGTTATCTTGACTCTAGAATAGAATAGTTCCTTCTCGAACCATGGCAAAAATAAAAGGAAAGAGATTTACTACTATAAACTGACATGTGGATTACTTCGTTATAAAATTAGAAAATATGTGTTTATCTTCAGTAAAGGGTGATTAGGATTTATTTATTTTTTATGAGAAAAGGTTTATAATATATATTGAAAAATAGTACAATCTGTCAGTCGATTATTAATTTAGATAGGGCTGCACATCGGGTGGGTCAGGTCGGGTTTGGCCCCACCCGCACCCGACCCGCCAGTTGGAGGGTGATTTGATTTTTCACTTGCACCCAACCCACTGTAGGACGGGTCTGGTCGGGTATGACCCGACTTTACGGCGGGTCGGGTACGGGTGACCGTGGGTCACCCGCCCAGACTCCACAAATCTTAAGTTTTGTTCTGTTCCTGAATCCTACAGTTCTGTTCTGTTCATGAATCTTAAGTTCTGTTCTGTTGTCTACAGTTGACTTGAAAGAAAACAGTCACATGAACTCACATATATTAAAAATTTAAAACAGTCACATACACAAAAATTTCAGGCAGTGTACAGACACAAAAATATCAAACATATCGACACTATTCCAGCAAAAAGACATTTCCAGGCACTGTACAGACACAGTTGAAACAAGTTCCAATCCATTCAAAGTTCTGTAAGACTGTAAGACTGTAACCATACCCATTCAAAGTTCTAAAAAGTTCCATACCCATTAAAAGTTCTGTAAGATGTAACCATACCCATTCAAAAGTTCAATAAGTTACAGACTATGAAAGAAAAGAGTTGTATGAAAGAAAAGTTCTGTAACATAGGATTGTCTACAGTTGAAAGAAAACAGTCACATACTTAAAAGAAAAGAAAGAGTTTTAACTCGCCAGAATCAACTGCCGCAGGATGACATAGGAACAAACTAACTTAAAACTTCCTCCTCAAGGTCACCGAATAAGATTCAATCATCATCTATGATGATGAAAGAAGCAGCAAGGTTACCAAATAGCTCTGCAAAAAAAGAAGAGAACAATTAGAATGAAAAAAAATAAAAATAAAAATAGTAATAATAGTATAAGAAGTTAAGAACCATGAAGTACAAATTATACCCGACTCAAGAATATCAACCTCCTCCTCTCGACTCCAAGGCTAGAAGAATCTTTGTCAATTGGTGTATGTAACCAATTTTGCAATAAAATGATGCAGCGGATAATAAAGAAAAGAAAGAAAAGAGAGGTTTTGTTCAGATTTCAAATATTCCTAGGAATATCGACTATGAACAACGATAATTATTTAGACTTCGGTTTTCCGACTGTAAACAATAATCGATTAAACTTGAACAAGTTTAAGAAAATAATTCTTATTAATCAAATTCAACTGTCCAAAAATAATACATAGAGGACTCTATTTATAGACTTGGGGAAAAACCCTAACTTGCTGGTCAAGAAAGGATGAAAAAACCCCTAAACCGACTCAAACCCTAATTTGCTATTTTTGGCAAATTTTGGTCGACCTAAAATACTGACAGTACTCATAAAATAAAATTATTTGCCGCAAACGGCGACCCAAACGGATTCCTAACGAAGTAGTTATTAAGAAAACAAAAACTTTCCTAAAATAGCAAAAACGCCTGTTTGAAGCCCTAAACGATGGAATTTGGCTAAAATCTGAA
>JAJJMC010029825.1:1695408-1743557 GCA_023531435.1 Papaver californicum
AACGCCTGTTTGAAGCCCTAAACGATGGAATTTGGCTAAAATCTGAATACGGAGTCCTCTCATGTCACGATCGTTGGCCCGTTTCCAATCAAATTGGACCCTTTTTGACCTAAATTACGACACTCGGGTCTATAGCCTCCATATAGGCTATAGCCTGTTCATTTGCATCATAAAATTAATGCTTCAAGTGTTCTAGGCTTTAAAGAACTTCGAAAAGGATCCAAAATTCGTTTTCCGATACTAAAAGCTGATTCAGAAGCAACAAAAGAAACATGTATAGCAAATATATCTTTGGCTATGAGTGGCAAAATATCAAACCTCGCAGAGTTGATCTTCCAGCAAAGTAATATATCAAAAGAAGAATCCTCATTGGTTGGAGAGTAGATAGGCTCATCCAAGTAGCTAAAGCACTAACTAACTAAGAATTACGGCCATGACAGTCAGAGTGCATATACCTGAAGGCCAAATGAGAAAGTAGATACTTGTCCAAGATCATGCTCAGCAGATGTAGATACTATATCCTATAGTTATGGATTGTTAAACTCAGCCCATGGAACAACAAAAAATATATATACTGATTAAGCTCAAATACACCAATAAGAAAACAAAACATAGAACTCATGTATATATGTGAATGAAGAAAATAGTAAAGCTACAAATGATGTGATACAAAGATCAACAATTTAAAATGCTTATAAATATCTTTGGGCAATTTATTTGAGGCATCTAGTACCTTAAGAGTATAATTTAGTTGCAGATATTTAGATTTTGGTTTTGATACTTACAATATGACTAATCAGCCATATATGAAGCTGAATGAACCCAAGAGTAAATATGCTTGAATAAACAAGCCAGTTAAGTTCGCTAAAATGTATATCAAGTCCGTTAAATTTGCTAACACAGTTATACTATAAATTTGTGTTGTGGGTCAAAACTTTCATAAAAAGTTGGCCTCAAAATATAATGGAGACTAGCCGTGTCAAACTATGTATCCTTTTCTTATGTGGTCAGAATAATTTCCTTTAGTAAAACCAAATGGACACTCTTTTATGTTACAAATAGTTGATTCATCTGAAAATGCTTACAAATATCTACTGCAATGCCAAAAGATGAATACCTGAAGAAGATTATGAGTATCAATTATCAAATAAGACCAGTTGGAATTGGGGATTGGGGATGAAAATAACCAGCTCCTAAAACTCAAACGATGAAGATATGACATAAATTAGACAACCCAAAATTCTTCTCATCAATTGTAATCTAAAACCCTAAACAAATTCAAAGATGAATAAATAGAATTTTACCTTTATCAATTATCACACAAAATCCCTAAATGAGAAATGCTTGAAACTAGAACTGTTGGAGTTCAGAAGCTTGTCAAGGGACTAAGAACAGGCTAAGAGAACAACAAGATTAAACGAAAGAAAAAAATAGAACTGATCTCTCATGAGTCTCCTCTCGCAAAATCGCCTGTGTAAAATCGAAGAAGAAGAACAATCACCGTAACTAGGGCCGCAACTGCAATTATGTTTCTATGTTTATCAATCAATCCCTCGCGGCGTGCGAAAGGCACGTGTGATTCTCTGGCGGGTGGGCGGGTCGGGTCGGGTGAGAGGAGCTATCACCCGCACCCAACTCGCCAGAAGACGGGTTAAAAAAATATCACCCGTGCCTGACCCGTTTATCGGCGGGACGGGTGCTGGTCGGGTAAAATCGGGTGAGTGCGGGTCGGGTGGGCGGGTGGGGTCGGGTTTGTGCAGCCCTACATTTAGATAACTATACTTTCCCACATGAATGTGACGCTAGATATGGGGATGTAATGGAAAGTGTCTGAATTTGATAACCAGAGAACAATAAGATCCTTAGAGCAACCACAATGGGTCGACTAGAGTAAACGACCAAAGACTAAAAAATTTAGTCTTTGGTCCGGCCCAAGAACAGCCGTGTATAGTCGAGCGGTTTTCTAGCGATGCGCCTGGTGTTGGGCGGTGTCCCAGCGATGCGCTTGGAAACACAAGCGAAATCCTAGGATAACGCTTGTGCGAGACGGAATCTTAGTGTAACGCCTGGGGTGGGGCGGAGTCCTAAAGTAACGTCTGGTATTGGACGGTATCCTAGGAACACGCCAGAGAGACGGGCGTTATCCCAGAATTACGCCTGATGGGGCGAAGGGCTAGCAACGCGCCTGAAGGAGTTGCGCTTGTGCGACTCGAACGTGTGAGTAGAATGGACGGGCGGTGTGCTAGCTCCCCGCCTGGAATTCCAAGCGAGATGCTAGCAGCCCGCCCCATTATCATTTGCTTCTTCTTCAGCCGAACCCTATTTTCTTTCTCCTGAACCCTTTGTTTTTCAACCGAACGCTCTTCCGCCTCCCCTCTTCAACCCTGATTAATCTTCCCAAACGAAATCCCAACGACCCGCCTACGATTTTGAGACTCCGCTCAAGCTTTTCTCAAACATCAAGCGTAATCAAGGTAATTTTTTTTTTTTTTTTTTTTGTAAATTATAGTTGTTTTGTAAATTAAATTTAGAGTATGTTTTATTATTATGTTTTGTTAGTTAAGTTGGTTAGTATGTTGAATGATTAAACATGTGATTATGAAATTGAGATATTTAGGTTTTATTAGAAATTGTAATTATGGAATAGGGATAATTTTTAGGGTTTATGAATGTTGTAAATTGGGTACAAAAAAATGATGATAATTTTTTGAATTGAAGATAGAATTGATTAAGTTGTTGTTTAATTTGAGTTAGGTGATGTTTAATTTTTTGATGACTTGACTAGATTGTCTTGAAAATTTGGGAATTTGGAATGTTTATGTTTTAAAACCTATGTCTATGGAAGTATATAGTTGTGGAATTTTGATGATATTTGGTATAATTGGGCCATTGATATTGAAGTATTTTGTTAATGATGAATTTTTTTCAAGAATGTTTGATTTTTGTATGTTGGTACATATGATTATGTAATTAGATAATTACTTTTGTAATTATGAAATTATTATGTTTTTCCTTAATTTATTGATTATTGTAGATTTTTATCTTTCTGCATTGTGGGGATTACTCTTGATTTTCAATGTTGTATGAATTGTTTGCCCAGATGTCGAGCAGTTTGACGTCCAGATTCGTTGGCCGAAAGAAGAGGGCCAAGAAGACTAAAATCGTCGAGGATTCAGAAGAAGACCGTATTATTAAAGAAACGGTAGAAGTTCCCGGGTTGGAACACTATACAGTTGTGGAAGATAATGAGGGTCACGCCTCCACCAATATAACGTATTCAAGCGACGCCAAATTCAAGTTTTCACATCGTGGTTCCCTCAAATTGGTCCTTCATACCTACCAAAGTTTTGTTAAACACAGCCCTAGGGTCAAATATATTATTGAAAAGGGAGGATGAGACCGATTACTTACCATAGATGTAGTAGATTCATCGCATGCACTTATTGACTATATTGTTGAGAGCTTTTGGGATACGAAAAACACTTTTCACTTCTCGTTTGGTGAGCTTGGATTCACACCCCTTGATTGGGTAATGTTGACAGGAATTAGTATGGGTATTGGTAGTCGTGTTCCGTATGACTCAGGGAAGTTCCAATTTGAATATGTCCGGGAGCATATTTTTCCTGAACTTAAAGATAGTGCGGTTTGTAAAAGAGAAGGTATTCCCTACCAGTGGGTTTCAGATGCAATTACGGTTAAATTTTTATGCACATATTTTGATCCACAAATATTGGTTGTGCCTAACGATGATAGTGCACTTGTTGATAGAGTGGCCAGAGCGTTTTATATGTATGTTTTGGGTGAGTTCTTCTTTTAGAATGCAAAAACCTATATTGATGCTGGATGGTTAGCTGCTTTTGAGGATCTAAATGCAGTTAACGAATATGACTGGGGTACTCCTGTAATTTTTAAATTGTATTCCGGTCTCGCCGCATCTGGCAGGGGACAAAAGTCATTGGCCGGACCCTTCCAAATTTTGGAGTTAAATTTGTTAGTGTTATTTATAATTCTTTTAAATTGTTTTTTTTTTTGCTCAGTTATTTATTCCATTGGTTGTCAATACATTCTAGTTTTGGGGGTACGAATATCTGGGTATTTGTCGGCCATAGAACCCTTCGCCTGAAAGTGAAAATGAGTGGCCTAGATGTCGTCGGTGGACGGGAAGCCGGAGGAAGAGTATTGACATTCTTCGTTCAAGGAATTCTATGAATCAGTTGTCTGCAGACGATGTGACCTGGCAACCGTGGGAAGCTGCGACCATGGTCCTGGAATATGAAATTGGACGAAAAGATGTAGAGCCCTCAGAGAAAAGGGCAATACCCTTTTGGATAGGCACCGTGAGTTTATAATTTATTTCCATTGGAATGTTTTTTATTTTCTTTGCATTTCGCTTAACTGATTGGCTTATTTGTTTATTGTCAATTCAAATGGATAAAGAATAACATGTATCTCGAAGATCGGTTTTGGAAGCAGAACAATCCAAGATGGGGCGTTCTTAGCAACCCGCCTAGTTATATTTCCAACTTCAGCGACGAGGTGGTTGAGGAGATGAGCAAAAACTGTCTGGTCCCTGCAAGTGAGTTTGTACGTGTCGTGAAATATGATATGTATATGGAGTATTGGCGACATGTGAATAACTTGTATAAATATGCCACGAAAGTCGATTGGGAGGTTGAAACGTACGGTTATGCTGGTGACCGTATTAAACACAACATCCAACGTCGTCGTGAACATGTACCCATTTTGACCCCACAACAGCTACCATACGTAAGTATACAACTAAACACTGTAAATTTGATTTTATTATACAATAATGGTTCAGAATTTGATTTCATTTTTTTCATCACAGGTCGCGGCTTATGATTGAGTTCAAGAGTTGTCTGATTTTACCCACGAGTTTTGTGAATTTACGTTAAATGAAACTAAGGAGAGGATGGACTATTTCATTGCCAAAGATGCAGAAATACAGGGTCTACGAAATGAAAACAGCATGTTGAACTCACAGCTTGCCCATTTTCGTCAACAACAACCACCCATTGGGTTTTGCATGTATGCTCAGAATATGCCACCACCGATGTGGAACACCATGGTTCAGGGATCTTCATCAACAATGCAATCAAATAACTATAATTCCAGACCATCTTTTCCTCCGTTTATGCCCCCGCGCTCGGCGTCCGAGAATCAAGATACAGAAGAGTAATAATTCATTAACATTGAATTGTTAGTTGAACAGAAAACTTTTTCTTTTCTCAGATTTGAATTGTCTCTTTAAATAATTTTTCTTACATTTATAATCGTTTATTTTATCCTTTATATTAGTTTTGTATTGTCAATTCAAAACTCTGAATATTTTTTCCTCTGTCTTTTTGGTCATTTGGTATTGTCTTGTCAACCGACATTTCATATCTCTGATGCGTTCGTCCACCCCACCTGCCGCAACTCTGTTTTTGCAATAAAATACCAACCGTGTATTGTCAATTCAAAACTCTGAATTTTTCTATAACTTTTGTCGTTTTGGTCATTTGGTATTGTATTGTCTTGTAGGGAAAAATGGGTTGTGCAATTATTTACAACGAAAGTACAATCAACGACTAGTTTTCGAAAGTATCCTATAAATACATCTCTTTTCTCTACCAAATACCACACACACCTAGTTTCATACACTCTACAAATTTTATTTACTCATCTCCTCTTTGTAATTCACTTCATAACTCTACCTACAAACATGGCAACATTTGATTGAGCTGAAGATTTGGCTATAACCAAAACATGGCATAACGAAACCCTATGTGAAGTTGTCATAGCTGGAAGGGTTGAACCTGAAAACTTTTGGGGGAGGATCTACATCCAATATGCTCGAGAATATAGAAATACAAAGCAAAGATATCTTGAACAAATTCATGATAGATACCAACTTATCCGAATAGGGATAACTGATTATATAGCTATACAACAACGGATCTTTAACCCCACCCATTTAGGCTTGTCGATCCAACAATTTGTAAGTATCTTTTACTTAACCTAAGTTGTTTGGTCTTCCAATAACAATATAGTAAACTTGATGAATTATGTTTTTTTTTCCTATGCTTGTGTAGGAGGATCTCGCAAAAATGCACTACTATCAAGAAAAATGAGAAAAGTTCACATTTGTAGAAAGCTACGAGTTCATTAAGTCCAAACTGTAATCGGAAGTAACTGCTAACTTTATCCACCGATTTTGAGAATTTTTCTAACTTTTTTTTGTCATAGTTTGGTTGTAATCGGTAGCTCATGTATTGTCAATATATTTTAATAGATGGCCACATTTTATTAGTTAATTAATTTTGTAAAACAGTTGAACGTAAAATCATTTCATTGAATCGAAAAGGCATACATCGCGTAACATTAAAGGAGATGAAATATATAAATCAATAGATTACACTTAAACACTTAAGCAAACCTACTATCAAACCTTCAACGGGTCGTATGACGCCCGGGACGACGTTCTTCACATCTTCTGAGAATAATCAGCACAAAAGGATTGTATTCTTCCATCACCCCTAGGATCTCGAAATGAGGTTAGTACCTGAAATCTAAACGTTTCCATCTTCTCCATTCCTCCATAGATCTGGCAACAACTTCATCATACTTTCATTCCTAATTCTTATTTCATTCACCTTAGCGGTTAAAGAAGAAAATTCTAGTACTTCCTTTGTGATTTCCACATATCGACAAAAAAGGCCTGCTCTGTTCCGGTTATTGGGGTTACCGGTTTCATTACAAAAGTTAGCATGAATATCTTCTAAACATTGCATGCTCATTGAACCATTGCATGCTCATTGAACCATTCATCCGATGTTCATGACCCCTTGCTGGATAATGTAATATTATGTTTCGACATAGGGATAAATCTTCCTCTAGGGTAAAATTCTCTGTATTAAGCCTAAAATTTTCGTAAGCCATAATTATGAAAAGGATAGATTATAAATTTTCTATGAAATGTAAAAGATGTGGATTTGAAATGGGAATGATAGATATAAATTCATTTATTTATAGGTGTATCAGAATACAAATTATAGTCGTTGACAACGGTAACAAATTAACCAGGAATTAACCAGGCGGACTCCTAGGAGCGCGCCTAACACCGAGCGGTGTCCTAGCGCCTCGCGTATATCTGAGCGAAATCCTGGAGCTTCGTTTCATTGTAGGCGATATCATATGATTATGCTCCAACTGAGCGGCATCCTAGCGTTGCGCCTGTTGATGGGAGTGAGCCTAGAGCACTGTTTCATCAGGCATAGTTCTAGTATACCGCTTGATCAGGCACATTCCTACGAAACCGCCCGTGTTTCTGAGCATTATCCCAGCATAACGCTTCATTCCGTGAGGTATACTACGACGCCGCTTGACGCCAGGCGGAATACTACCGCCCGAGTAAACCATGTTTATTCCGGATTAATTCCCAAATTCCCTCTGCTACAGTCGAAATTCTGGACTATCCACTACATTTGGTCGCGCCGCTGCGCTTCACTTTTACGGACTATCCACTAAATTTGCTCTTTACTCCGTCTTTTAATCGCGCCATTGTGGACGCTCTTAGTTTCTAGTATTATATCAAGGCTCGACTTTACCTTCCCATTCAAAACTCATGAGTTTCTCTCTTTTCACAACAGCTAGATAAATGCATATGACAGGGTTTTCGAAATTTTAACATTTCTTTCTGATAATGGTGACATCCTTCAAGCATCAAAATTTTGGAATATTGATCCTTGAATACAATATGAGATTTTTAAAGCCTTTATGAAAGAGAACCATGTACCTCTCTTGCTAACTTGTAGTGAAAGAATATCTGCTCAACTTCTTTTTCCTCTTTGTTGCATTTGCAATATATAGTTTTCGGCACCACTATTATTCTACGATGTGGATTGAAGAGCGTAGGCCGAGAAGTATGAAACGTATACCGGAGTAGAACACTTACCTTTGGAAGAATTCTGGTTTACACTTAGCAAAATCATCCACTGGTGTTGTCAACTCCTTACTGTAAGTCTCATAATAATTCTTGTTTCGAAACCTTGGTTTTGAATTGCCAAAGAAAATCATATATCTTCTTGGGTTATCAAGTAAGGTGGGGACCTTAATCTTCTCATTAGTTCTATGTAATTTCTCATACTATCTTCTAACTTTAAGACTCGTATACTCATCTCTCAAATTGCTCACATAATTAGTTGAAACTGTATTAGATTCAGAACCAGAATCTCGAATTATGGTAACGAAACTTATTAATGGAGAACAATTATAAAAGAAAAAAATAATTATAAAAGAGTAGATCCAGAACCAGAATCTAGAATCTCGAATTATTAATAAGAAGAGTGAAACAAAAGAAAACAATTATAAAAGAGGAGTTAAAGATTAGAAGAAAATTATAAAAGAGGAGTTAAAGATTAAATATTCATTGATGAGAATGTACTATGTTTAAGAAATGAGACTCACTGGTTATATAAAAGAGATGATCCACGTGTTTATCATGTGATTAGAGGAGACTAATTAGATTTCAGGTTTCCAATGAGACCCAGTGTATATCTTTATATTTCTCGCCTCTTTCTGAAGACGTGTGATCTATACTCTTGCATATTCAGTTTCTTCAGGTGCTCATCTTGTCAGCTAAAAATAACTCTACTGCTTCCATCTTCGAAATCCAGGTGTCTGATATCTAGTCAGCTCTATATCTCATAGGTTTTACTTCTCATCTCCCAGCTTTATAGTCAAAATAGTTGTTATCATGTTTGTATAATTAGAGTTGTTATCTCGTGACTTTAGTTGTTGTCACGTGATTTAGGTTATAATTGGTCTTCATTCTAGATTTCTTCTTAGCCTTCACCTGTTGGCATTGATGGCTTTAAGCTATTGGTAAATGCGATATTTTTTTCATTTACATATTTTTCCCCAGTTTCATCAAAGCTAGTTTGAAACTTAGCTTTATTTAAACTGTAGATTATATGACGTCAGTACCTTGGATAGCTAGTACACGTTAGGGCTTGGTTGTCGTGCCTTGATGATTTCAGCTTTTTACTTATTTGAAATACTTTCTGGGTCAATTTTTTGATGATTAACACCTCATATTTGTCCCTAATTTCATCGAAATAAATTTTAATTCTAGTTTTCGGTTAAATTGTAAGTTCGATTTTCTAGCTACGTCATTTTTGACTCTCAGACTTTGATATTTTAGACCACTTATTCATAGGGTATCATTTATGTGGTTGTAATTAATCCATCTATTATTATCTATCTCTATTATTAGCACGATTCTAAATGCTCGATTAAAATTTACTCACCCTTATGGAATGCAAAAAATTCTTACCATTTTGGTAGATGATCATTATTTAGGTTATTGCTCGTAATGGATTTTTACTTTTACATATGTCATCAAATAATTGTTAATTCAGAGGTGCAACATCCACATATTTAGGTTATTTAACCCTTTCTAATTTTTCTCTTTCATACAAAAGGAGTAGCTCCGACACTACATGAAAAACATTCTGTAGCTGCACCAACTATTTGAGTGTATGTGGCAAAATACTTTTATTGCTACGGTTAGATCAAGGTGTGGCAAAAAAGGCTTTTTAGCCACATGAAAATAACTATCGAGGTAAAATCATAGGCTTTTTGCCTCAACAAGGTTTGTTGTGCGGTATATATTGCTGCGGTACCCATTCTATTGTGTGGCAAACAAAAGTAATAATTATTTTTTATTATTAGTAAAAAAAAAAGAATTAAATTTCTATATTTATATTTCCAAAATAAAAGTCCAAGTCCAACCTCCCATAATTATCCTTACCTTACTTACACTTTCCCTCTCTAGCCTCGCATATTCCTTCTCTCCCTTTTTGTTCCGCTAACCCTACTAGATCCAGGTAAAAAAAATGCTTCATGTTTCGTTGATGCGATTAATCTTCTGGATTTCCAAAGGAAATCGGTTTTAAAAGTTTTGATACGTTTTGGGCTTCCTAACTTAATTAGGTTGTTTAACTATGTTACTATAAGATCCGCTTGAAGAAATTTTGCATGATCTGGGAAAAAGATTAAAGGGAAAGTTCTAATGATTCACCTTTTCTTAGAGTTTGATGATGGTTAGTGAAAAATAATAGTCTCTACGACTATTTTAAGAATTGAAAGAGTTATTTAATTGAGATCTGATGTACAATTAGGGGTGTGTTATTTCACAATTTTTTTTTCTTTGATTCTCTAGATTGATAGCGTGTTACTGCTACATCTGGGTTTTTTTCATTTCTTAATAGTTCTAGTTTAATAAAATCTGTTCATTTTACAGTGCCGAATTGGATACTGCAGTCAAGTTGGGGATGTCTCTAATGAAGGTAATTGTCATATCTTCGATAAATTAAATTACTTTTTTCGTTTTTTGAAAAGAGTTACTATCCCTTTTTCAATTTGATCTATTTTGAGATTAAAATGAAAAAGTGATGGTAATTTTTTTTCAGAAACAGAGGTAGTATAATATATGGATAATTAGAACGAAATTATGAAAATAATTGTCTTTTTTGGACATCGATTTTGCAGGAGATCAGAAAAAGATCGAGATGACGTTTAGTTTTATTTCTTCTTTCTTTTTTTCCTCAAAATTATGATGTGGTCATGTTACCGTTAGATGTATCATGTTATTTTATTTTATTTTGAAGCAAAAGTGTATCATTTATCTATATAGTATTGTGTAAATGAAATTTATATACTGTATATATATGAAATAATATTAATTTAACTTGAGAGTTATGAATAAGTGTATAATTTACATGTTTTCGTACACAGTTGTTAGTTGTTATTTCGTATAAAGCATATCATTTCGTACACATAGTTGCTAGTTGTTATGTAAATTATTTTATGTTATTGTTTTTTTTTTTTGTATCTTTTATTACGTGAATTATCTAAAAGTAAGTGGAATTTGTTCAAATTCAGGATTTATTCACGCATTGTTGAAGAGAATGAGAAAACGAAGCCAACGACTCGGAATTGAGTCATTCCGAATTCGTATGAAGAAGATATGAGTGAAAAGTCGGAGTGCAGAGGCTAGTAATCTAAACTCGGACGACTATGAAGAAGGGTAGTAGCCTAGACTCGGACGACTACGAAGAAGGCTAGTAGTCCAGACCCGGATGACTAGGAGAAGAACATTCGGCCAAACCTGGCCGACTGAAATCCAGAAGAAAGTGGTTTTCTAGTCGCTCGGGAACGACCGACTAGAGAGGGTTGTGATCGGCCAGATTTGGCCGACTAGACTCAAATAGTTGCGAATTTTCCTCTTCCATGCATGGGTTTGATATTTTTGGATCCTATTTTGACCAGGATTTGAGTATAGATTCTTTTATGTTTGAAGTATTACATAAGGGACACTTCTAAGGAGATGAAGGATACCTTGACACTGCTTTTTACGCACGGAGAAGGAGAACAAGGAGCTAGGGCTTGGAGTTGCGATTGATCATCACGATTTATAGGGTTTGCTTTCTTATATATTTTCCATGGATTTTGAGAAATCCATGATGAACTAAACCTTTATTATTGGTTAGAGATGTAGTCCTAAGTTAGAAAACATGTTTATAAATTGAAGTATTCATTCTCATATGTTCATAATCTCTTCAATATCGCTTATGTTCTACCATTAATAACATCATGTATGATTGCTTGATTGTTCGCGAATTAGATGAGCATGCAATGATATCTATAGCTAAACTAGGGTTTGAGATCCGGAATTGTCAAAAGATCCTTGTTACAAGTAGTATAACATAGTTGTTAATAACGGGATCTTATCATGCAATTATCTGTAGAAGCGTGACCTATGTTAAATCCGAGTGGCTCTTGCGCAGGATTGTTTAAAATAACCTCAACTCACAAAGTCCATTGCTTTCATGAGTTAAACTTGAGTGGCTCTTGCGCCAAATTATTTATTGAAAATGATTCAAAGAGTGGCTCTTGCGCCTTTGATGATAATAAGAGTTTTACCGGAGTAAGCCTGTGATAGGATGCTTTAGGGTTATTGAATTGAGAGTGAATGAATGTTAAATTTGATTCAATTGATAACATGTTGGAAGATGGAAGATGAATTCTCTAACCAATACTCTTTATCTCTGATATCCGTTTTAATTAATTTGTTTTAGTATAACTTAGTTATAATTACAACCGAAACCCCCATGTTTACGTAAGTAATCAAAATAACTTAACAACCCATATCTTCCTGATGAACGAACTTGTTCTTATTACTATAGTCTAATCCATATTTGTGAAGTAGAGAACTTGAAAATAATTTTGCTTGGCTGACAACCGACCAAATTTTGGCACCGCTGCCGGGGAGGCATAACGGATTGTTGTATTGTTTTTGATTTCTTATTTTTAGTTTTTAATTTAGTTTTGAGAATTGTTTTTCAGGTACTTATCTTCTGGCTCCTAAACCGAAACCGAAACCGAAGCCTGTCGGGTTTCCACATATTGGAATCGAGACTCGGAGAGGAACTGTACTGAAAGATAAACCAGAGGACAAACAAGAGGAAGCAATGAATAATGCAAACTGTACACTCAAGGATTTAGCTTCTCACAAGCTGGATACACAACAATGATGTATTCAAACAACATCTACATTTGAGATCAAGCCATGGTTGATCCGTGAGCTACCAAAGTTTCATGGAATGACTAACGAAGATCTCAACAAACATCTGATGGATTTTCACAACATAGTCATGGCCATGCTACCAAAGGATACAGATGCAGATGGGGTTATGCTACGAGCTTTTCCATTTTCTTTGATGGACACTGCAATGGTTGTAATATTTACCATCTGGTAGTGTTACAACATGGAATGGTTGAAGAAACTTTTCTTAGAAAGGTATTTTCTTGCATCGAAGGCAACTCAGGTTCGTAAAGAGATTCGCGTCATTAAGCAGATGGCAGTATAGACATTGTATGAATGCTGGGAACGTAATAAGAGATTGGTGGCCAGCTGTCTTCATCATCAATTTAATGATTTATTGATCATCCAGTATTTCTACGAGGGTTTACAAGAAAGTGACATAAATCTTCTCGACGCTGCAGGTGGTGGTGCATTATTGAACAAAAAAGTGGCCCAAGCTAGAGATTTAATTGAGAACATGGCAACTAATTCTCAAGTCGTGGGTCAGAACCACTCGTCAGGAGAGTCAATAAAGTGAGCGAAGTTTCTGAACTTCGTCAGCAAATAGGCAACATGGTAGCAATGATGCAACAAATTACATCCGTGGTGGTGCCTTCATCTACCCAAGGTTATGAAGAGGGAAATGATCAAGTCAATGCTATTTTCCCAAATCAGCAGAGGCAACGATATGATCCTTATTCTAACACAGACAATCCAGGGTGGAGGGATCATCACAACTTCAGCTATGCAAACAAGCAAGCTGCAGTTCCAGGACCGGTTTCAATCGTCCTAGTAGTTTTCAACAACAAGTACAACAACCAGTTCAGAACTCAAAATCATCGGAGATGCTTTCCATGATGAAGAATATGGCATCATTAATGCAGAAAAATCAGTAGACGACTGATAATGCAATCAAAGAGCTATAGAGGCAAGTGAGCAGTATGGCAAGTGAGATCAATCATCTAAAAACACAGAATAGTGGGAATCTCCCTTCTCAACCTTTCAAAACGAGAGAAACTGTCAATGCTGTGACATTGAGAAGTGGTACACAAACTGTGAAACCGGAAGAGACTGAGAAGAACAAAGACCCTAAGGGATCGGTTTTGGAGAAAGAGATTACTGACTCTTCTCAAACCGATGAGGTACCTAAAGAAAACTCTAAACCTCCTATGTCTACTTATGTTCCCCCTTTAACTTTCCCTCGCAGGTTTGCTAACTTTAAAAAGGCGGAACAAGATAAGAAGATCTTAGAGATTTTCAATAAGATGTGAATATTCCACTTATAGATGCAATTTTCAAGAAGATGTGAAGGAATTGTGCACAAAGAAACAATGGTTAACCGGTAACGAGGTAATGAGTGTGGGGGAAAACATTTCGGCTATCCTCCAAAAGAAACTCCCACCCAAGTGTAAGGATACCAGTAGTTTTGATATACTTGTTGTGATTGGTAACAAAAGGTTTGGAAAGGATATGCTTGATTTAAGAACATCAGTTAATGTTATGCCTGCATCTATTTATGATTATATGAATTTGGGTCCATTGAAAGAAACTGGAGTTATTTTACAACTAGCTGATCGCACTAATGTATACCCTAGAGGTATTATTGAAGATGTTCTTGTGCAGGTAAATCAACTAGTATTTCCATTCGATTTCTGTGTATTGGAGATGGATAGCGGGTCTGATGCGTCTATTCCGTTGTTACTTGGGAGACCATTCATGAAAACGACAAAAAACGTGATTGATGTTGATAAAGGAACACTCACAATGAAGTTTGATAATGAAAAGGTTCGTTTCAACATATTTGATGCAATTTTGTACCCCGGTGATGTTCATTCAGATGTTCATGCTAATGTGTTAGACGCGGGATAATGAGTAACGAGAATTCTGCAATCAAGATGACGACGTTAAACCAAGCGTTGAATGAGAGACAACCCATTGGTTTTGTATTTCTATCTATATCTTCTATTTTTAGTTTTGTTAATTTGCATATCATATTAGGAATTTCCCACCTTGAATATTACATTGGACGAATCAATTTACATTGAGGACAACGTAAATTTTAAATGTGGGGGGGTGTTTAGGCATATAGATTCTTAATATTCGCTTTTGTAGGAATTTTTAATTTTTTTGTACATTTTTTCATGAAAACCTCCAACTTTTAGAGATTTTAGAGTCACTTTGTATACTCCTAGATAAGATTACATATGGAGTTCTTACCGAAATAATTGAACTTAGAAGTAATAAAGAAAGACATTCAGAGTTCTTAGTTGTTGAGAGGCACGAGCTGACAAAAATGGACAGCGACCGCTGGTAGAGAATACAGTTTTTGAGAAATTGATCATTCAATACCCATGAGTGAGGCACCAGACCTGGAATTCTTTGTACCTGTTTTAAATTATCCGTTTAGAGTGTTATATACGCAAACTCCGGGTAGAATGATGAGCTACCCAACTTCGCACCAATTTCATCACTAATTTTTGACCTCATGAGTGCTATTTCTGTCAATCATGAGGGTGTCATCAAAATTGCTAACTCTATCGTGTAGTCTTGTTTGCAGTTGACACCATTCTCTCGACAACAACAAGTCCATAGAAATACCATTATCATCAAAAAGCGGAGCATCCAAAAATTTGAAGGAAAGTTGAAGGCGTTCAAGGTTTACAATCAATAGTACAAGAAATAGCAAATTTCATATTCAAATGAAGCAACAATTCAATTCGTAAAATTATATATACATGTTGAAGACTTATGTATAAGAGTGAAAGAAATCAAAAGATGTGAGTTAGTGAAGTTCATGATACCAAGACAATACAAGTTGTGAAGAATCAAGTGGTAAAGTCCTTATTCCACGACCACGGTAATTTCATTGTTCATTTTATTTTATTTATCAGTTGTATCATTCTCATAAAAATATATATATGAAGAAAGAAAAAAGAAGAATTTTGTTTAGCGTTTGTTTGTTTGTTTTTCAATAAGGTCGTGGGGAAGAAGAAATCTATAAAGAAGTTTCAAGCAACAAGGAATTGAAGAAAAAAGTTATAATTTTCAAGGTTCTACGAAGTTCAAGAGGTCATCATCAACAGTTGAAGACCGAAGACTAAAGATGTTTGTATTGGATGTTGTGAGGGTGGTGTTGATTGTGAATTGGTTGAGAAGGTAAGTAAGCGTTCTCATCCTTTCTTAGTGGTTGCTTTACTTTTTTAGAGGTCATCAGAAAAATAAAAAAGGTTTTTTTTCGTCCCACATCTCAATGGGATAACATCTCCATGATTCAAAAGGTTACCTTTCCTTCTCACTATTCAACGTGTGCAGGATTTCTACCTTCACTCCTGCCTACACACATGTGAGAATCATAAAGTTATCTTTGAGTGTCAAATTCATAAAATCCTATTGCTGAGCTAGAATTTTTATTTGGTCACTCTTGAAACTGGATTCTTTCGTAAGGTGGTTTCCTCCTAACTCAAGGACTAAGCATGAGAATAGAGTTCTTTATACTTCTAACTTCTTATTGTTAGTGTGCGAAAAATTTATGTCTTTGTAGCTCTTTGGATGCATGTGCTCTGGAATTTTTGAAAGTTGGAATTTAGGTTTTGTGGGTATACCTCTTGTAAACCCTCATGATACTATAACTCGTCCACTAGGGACACCTAGGTGTTTAAAGGATTGTTACACATGCTAAGCGTAATGTTATCGTCGGCGAAATGGAGTTGTTGTATTTTAGTTTAGTTAGGTGGTTTTATCGAGGACTAGCAAAAGGCAAGTGTAGGGGAATTTGATAAGTGCATAATTTACATTTTTTGAGTATCATTTCGGACACATATTTGCTAGTTGTTATGTAAATTACTTTGTATTATTGTCACTTTTCTATTTTGTGTCTCTTATTAGGTGAATTATCCAAAAGGAATTTGAACTTGTTCAAATTCAGGATTTATTCAGACCATGTTGATAATATTTGTAATAGTGGTAAGAAAAGGTTTCAAACTCTCGAACTTGTGAAAATTGATTTTAGATTTAATAAACTAATTTTTAAACTAGAAACTATACAAAAAATATGAAAATAATATTCACAAATACTGAGGTTACGGATTTCACCATTAACCAATTAAAGTGATTCAAACTAATCAATATTCATGCAATTCTTACATTTAATTTGATTCTAAAATGTTGCAACAAGTAGATTTTCAAAATAACAATTGTATAACAAAAGCATGGAACATCTAAAACCTAGGCCAAGCATGTACCATCTAACGAAATCACAACTGCTTAATAAAAATCATTAAATCAATTTTAACCAAGGAAAATAATCATAAAAGAAATTACAAAAATCAATTAAAATAGAAATATACCACTTTTCTTGGAACAATGGCTTCCTCCATCACCTCAGCAAAGGGGATTAACTCCTCATATTGAAAACACTCTCAAAATACTCATTCATAGCTTAAAAAGGTGTTTACAAATGATGAAAAAAAGTGAAAATAATAAAAACAACGAGTTTGCAACGTTTATAAGCGTTACAGAATCACTGTTACAGAAGAAAAGTGTTTCAAGAAGATAAGTGTTGTACATGAAGATAAACGTTGCAAAGTTAAAAACTTTAGCAACAAAATCTTCAACCTTTTGGCCACGGAATCTTCAACCTTTTCGTAACGTTTTCTTCATCTTCTTCATCACAGGAATTTTCTGGATCTTTGATTTTGCACTTCTGGCCTCTCCAGACCCCACCTATGTTCCTTCTATAACTTATCTATTTATAGAAGAACAACCTCCTATCCCAGAATCTTCTCAAATATTCTCAAATTGAAGTTCAAATCTCGGCAGTTAATGGAGATTGCTTCAGACATGATTTTCTTTGATGTTTACTTCCTTATAACTCGAGAAGAAGATCCTCTTGCCTTACCAAATCTCGAAGATATATATATATATCCTATCCTTATTTAGATTTTGAGAATATTTTCTTTTAAACCAATTTCAAACCGAGAATAAATAACTTCCCTGTTTTAACTCTTCCACGAGATTTCTGTTGGTTTTACGTGTTTCCATGATGTGCAAGTTCATTTTTATGAGGCTAGAGTATATTCTTGCCTTAACTATTGAAATAAAAACCAAAATCATCGAACAACTTTTCTCACAGATGAAAACAATGCTTTCCGCCACTTTTTGCTTTTGAATTTTGAAAATAAAGGGGGTGCCCCTATCCAAAGTACAATTGCCTTTATCAATTTTTAGGGTGGTGCCCTTATCCAAAATGAAGATGGATTTAGTACTTTTTCCCTGGGGGCCCCCACCGCCTGCCGCGTCCAAACATCGCTTTTCGAGCCAATTTTTCTACAAGAGTTTATTTTTCCAAAAACACCTACAAAGACATAAAAACCATAATAAGTACAAAATCGAGTACCAACAATACATGTAATTGAGATCAAATCAGACACAAAAATGTGTCTATCACATGTTGAAGAGAACGAGAAAACAAAGCCATTTGCTAAAGAATGGAGTCATTCCGACTTCATATGAAGAAGATATGGGTGAAAAGTCGGAGTCCAGAAGCTAGTAGTCCAGACTCGGATGACTATGAAGAAGGGTAGTAGTCCAGACTCGGACGACTACGAAGAAGGCTAGTAGTCCTGACCCGGACGACTATGAAGAAGAATAGTCGGCCAGACATGGCCGACTGAAATCCTGAAGAATGTGGTTTTCTAGTCGCTCGGGAACGACCGACTAGGGAGGGTTGTGGTCGGCCAGATTTGGCCGACTAGACTCAAATAGTTGCGAATTTTCCCCTTCTATGCACGAGTTTTATATTTTTGGATCCTATTTTGACCAGGATTTGAGCACGAGCTCTTTTATATTTGAAGTACTATATAAGGGACACTTCTAAGGAGATGAGGATATGTTGACACTAATTTTTACACACGTTGAAGGAGAACAAGGAGCCAGGGCTTGGAGTTGCGATTGATAATCACAATTTCTAGGGTTTGGTTTATTTGCTTTCTTATATATTTTCATGGACTTTGAGAAATCCATGATGAACTAAACCTTTCTTATTGGTTAGTGATGTAGTACTAAGTTGGAAAACATGTTTATTAATTGAAGTATTCATTCCCATATGTTCATAATCTCTTCAATATCGCTTATGTTCTACCACTAATAACGCCATGTATGATTGACTGCTTGATTGTTTAAGTCGCGAATTAGATGAGCATGCATTGATATCTATAGCTAAACTAGGTTTGAGATCCGGAATTGTCGAAAGATCCTTGTTACAAGTAGCATAACATAGTTATTAATAACGGGATGTTATCATGCAATTATGTGTACAAGCATGACCTACTTTAAATCCGAGTGGCTCTTGCGCCAGATTGCTTAGAATAACCTCAACTCACAAAGACCATTGCTTTCATGAGTTAAACTTGAGTGGCTCTTGCGCCAGGTTATTCATTGAAAAGGATTCAAAGAGTGGCTCTTGTGCCTTTGATGATAATAAGAGTCTTGCCAGAGTAAGCCTGCGATAGGATGCCTTAGGGTTATTGATATTGAGAGTGAGCGAATGTTGAGTTTGATTCAGTTGATAACATATTGTAAGATGAAAGATGAATTCTCTAACCAGTACTCTTTATCTCTGATATTCGTTTTAATTAAAGAAAAATAGTATATCTTAGTTATAATTAAAACTTAAACCCCCATGTTTACATAAGTAATCAAAATAACTTGACAACCCATTTCCCTGAGGAACGAACTTGTTCTTATTACTATACTCTAATTCATATTTGTGAAGTAGAGAACTTGAAAATAATTTTTTTGGCTGACAATCGACCAATGAGCTCGTTAGTTTTTTATATCACTTAGATTTTTCGAATGATTTAGAAATAAATAAAACATCAATTAAATAATATTATGAAAATAAAAACAAAAAATTATAATAAAATTTTTGTTTAGTATAAAATAAGAATTGAAAATAAAGAAAAACTAAAATTAAAAAAATACCTTTTTGCCTCATGATAGACACATTTTTATGTCTTATTTGTCTTACATTCTCTATTTGTATCACTATATGGTTTTCTATGTCTTTGTAGGTATTTTTATGAAATAAATATTTTGTGTTAAAGGCACCATTGAAAGTTTTAAAGGCACCGACCTTAAGAATTGTTAAACCACCCATTGATCGGATAAAGGCACCCACTTCTCTTCCATTTCAAATAAGAAATTTTGGCGGGAAAAATTACTATCAAATCTCCGTGAATGTATAACAAGATTTGGAGAGATTTTTTAGGAGTTAAAACTCTATTATACTCTTGCTAAAGAATAGAAGTTGTACACAGTTTAAACACCACCAAAAGTCTCGTGAATTTGTGGTTTGAAGTTAAATCAGGAAGGGGTTTTAAAAGAAGATATTCTCTCGGTTTTCTTCAACAAGATTTAGAAACAAAAGCTATTTCCCGAGTGTAATAAGGAAACAAAATCAGCAAATCTGGTCGTGATTAAGACAGGCTAGGAACCGAGAAAGAAAATAACAGCGAGAGAAAGATTTTATCCCCGAGAATATTTTTCTTTAAAAAAGTGATTTGTGGGGAGATTTGAGAAGATATTGGAGTAATTAGTGGTTGTAATATAAATAGAGAGGTTGTGGGAAGAGTTGGGGGGGCTGGAAGAGCCCAGAAACACAAGAAAAAAAATTCAGAAAAATCCTCTGTGTCGTTGCTGAAGAACACGAAGAACAGAGGCTACGTCAACGGTTTCTTCAACCTCTCAGCCACGGTTTCTTCAATTGTTTGCAACATTTATCTTCAGTTTGCAACATTTATCTTCAAGCTCTATTACAACAGTTAATCTGTAACGTCCAAAAAACGTTGCAGATTCCCTGTTACATTACTTTTAGCTTCTTTTCATCTTTCAAACACTTTTTGAGTTATGTACCAATCTTTTGAGGGTGTTTTGAGCAAGATGAGATAAACCCCATCACTAATTCAAGGAGGAGTCCATTTTTCCATGATTAATTGGTTACTTTTAATAATTCTTTTATGACTTTTGCATTTATTTTGAATTGAAATTATGATTTTTCTTAATTGATTGTGATTTTATTTGATGGTTTATGCTGGGACCTAGAGCTTTTGATGAGCCATGCTTGTGATTTACAATTGATATTTTAAAATACCTTTGAAAAAAATTAGATTCACTTATTTGAGATAGAATTGTTTAGAATTATTATTTTTGGAATCAATTAAAAGTGGTTGATGGTGAAATCCATAACCTCAGTATTTGTGAATATTATTTTCATATTTTGTGTATATTTTCTAGTTTAAAATTAGTTTTTAAATCTAAAATCAATTTTCAAAAGTTCGAGGGTTTGAAACCCATTCTTACCACATCTACAATCTACATCACTTCACCAACCGGTTTGGCAAAAGAATCTAGCTATTGCTGCATTAGACTCAAGGTGTGGCAATAACTTGTTGTCACACAGGTTGTGGCCACAGGTATGGAAAAAATATTTATGAGGCAAAAAGATTTTGCCACACGACATATGGGTTCTTGCCACACAAATGACGTGTTGCAATACACCATTTTTCTTGTAGTGGGATTTCTAGGTCATAATTTCTTAACCTTAGAATTTTCATGCTTTCCAACCTTTCAGTATCCAATTTTTATCATAAAACTTATTCCCGCTTTCATCATACTTTAATTGCTTCGAGTTCAGATTATCAGATTGATCAAGTTTCTGCATTTATTGATAATCAAGATGTTCAATATGATGAAGGTATTACTACTTAATCCGTTCAAGATATTCAAGATGATTGAGATGATGTCTTAGATTTCTATCAAGGTGTTGAGGTTGAACATGATGTGCAAGTTCATTTTCTGGATCATCTTTCAATAACTGAAATTAATAGCCAGTATGAAGGTGAACTTCTGATTTCAGAATCTCAGGTTAAAGTTATTACTCATCCCCTTCCTTCTATCATTCATGAATATCTTACACCTGTCGATCTCTCACCTGGATAGATGAATCTAAAGTTTTATTACTTAATGAATAAGGTCATATCCTTTAACAATTCATTTTATGAAGAGATTGATAGAGTAAATGCGTTCGATATCTTTCAAAGATACTCGATTAAATCACCTGGAAAGACTTTAGATTTTAAATATCTCTGTAGGAAATTACCCAGTACCAGTCTCGGCATCGAGTATTTTAGTTCAGAAGAGAGGTCTCGTTTGCTCTAATTCCAAAAGTGGGATTCGTCCCACTATCATTTTAGGTTATTAGGAATTTGGTCGAGTTCCTACAGTTGAAGATAAAATAGTTAGAACTCGCCTTAGTGATAAAGAAAGGACTAGTAAGTGTTTCATCTTTTGAACTTTTTTTTTTGTTTTTCGGTTATTTATTTCATAATTATTGTTACCCCCTCCCCACCACCACCATACACATACACACCCTCTTTTTTTCCTTCTTATCACTGTTCTTCTGTTTTGTATGACTCAGGTGACACCCCCATTCTTGTTCCTGCCCTGAACAAGATTTTGTCATTTTTCAATGCCCTTGATTATGATAACAACAAGTCTTCAATCACATGGATGATTGAAACTGCTAGGTTTTAAGATACTAATTTCCTCTAATTCATGCTTAAATCCAGCTAAATCCGCTAAGGTTAAGCGTCTCAGGTGAATACTTTTCTAGCTTTCAGTTCACATTATATATGTATATATATGCGTTCTTTCGTTCAACTCTAATTTATTTCATTTTTTTAAGGAAGAAAGCTAAGTTATCTCAACCAGAACCATTTTTAGTTGATGGCACATGCACACATCTTAAGGTGAGCTATCTAAAGATTGCTCTAACCCTGATAGTGTCATAGTTTTTATAGGCAGTGATGTTGAAATAAGAAAATATGCTAAGAATAGGGCTCTAACTGTTTCTTCTTCTATTCTAGTTTCTAATAGGAAAAGTTATCGTTCTGGAGTTACTCCTCAGCTTCATTCTAATGATTTGGAGAAGAATGAAGACAATCCAGTTGGATTTCAGAATAGTTTCAGCTATTTGACATCCTTGCAGCAGGGAGATGCTGATCTTTCTTATCAGTTCCTTACAAATGCTCCCGGAGCTGATAAAATTCTTATCTGCAAACAGTCTTCCTCATCAACTCTTAGATCTAGAACTGGCCAGCATTGGTATCAGGTAAATAGAAAGTGTATTATCATTACTATTCATTTTAATATTTTGAAAATTCAATATATTCTTATTATCAATTTATATTACTTTTTTCATCTCGGCGTTCATGTAGACAACATTATAGATTATAGTGATAATAATGAGTTGAACTCAAGAGTTTCTCGAGGAGATTAAGAATCTCAAATCGAAGTTAGTTCGTCACAAACCTCCGAGGCTTCCTCAAAAGTCAACTATCTGAGAAGGATCAGGATATTAGTAAGCTGAAATATGATATTTCTTTGCTGAAACAAGAAGCAGGTACATCATCTGTTCCTGTCCTAGGATAAACCTAATTCAACTCCACCATATCCTAAGTCTGATACTTTATAATGTCATCCATAAGTTTCTCAAGGCACTGATTTCCCTCTAATTGATCCTTCTGCTATAGCTGACGAGATTTCCAACATGGTTGAGCCATCTGCTGAATCTTCAAAGGAGTTAGCAACTTCAACTATGGATTCTCCGGGTCATTCTTCTCTAGATCGCTTAAGTCATAACTCATTAGGTGGGAGTTCTAATAATTTTGATAGCCCCGATGAGGATGATTCTTCTCCCAAATAAAAGTTTCAGATGTTACTAAAAGGTCTTTTAAAGTTATAAATTTACAAGTATGACATAGTTTAAGAAAATTATAAGTGTAGTTTAATAAATTCATAAAAATAATAATTAAATCAATTCATATTTTTGATTTGAGACACTTATATGTGTGGAAGAAGTAAAGACACTTATAGGCGTCTCAAACCTAAAAGACAATATGTACCAAATCAGGCAATATGGTGTAGTGTATGATGCATACAAATAGTTTGACTTATACCCTTAATGTTTGCTAAAGTCCACCCTAAAGCTTCCTTATGTTCTTTAAGTACAATGACTAGCCTACTTTCCCGATATTCATCTAGGTGAGATGCTATAATAACAGGTAAAATCTCAGAAGGCCCTAAAAACACATATTTCAAGGTTTTTGGAAGTGGTTTTAGGTCCAACTTAGGGGACTGTTCTACAGAAAGAAGTGAGGTGGACTTAGAAACTGGTAGAGGTTCAAATTTAGCTTTCAATTTATTACTAGTGTCTATCAAAGGGTCAGAATCTAACAAAGCATTCACTTCATTAATAACACTATCATCATCAAAATCAAACCCAAAGTGGGCTAGGCCTTTCTCTAATGGATCTTCTAACAAAGTATCTGGTAAAAATTCATGAACTAAAGTACTAATCATGTTCACTTCTTCTAAATCATGAGTATCATAAGAAGGTTTTCTACTCACATTAAATAGATTTAGTTCAACAGTCATGTTACCAAAAAGAATTCATTATTTTCTTACAGTTGATGACGACATTAAATGTAGCTAAATAGGGACGACCTAAGATCACAGGTATCTAAGTCTCTGGGTCATGCATAGGTTGGGTATCTAGGACCACAAAATCTACCAGTATAAAAATTTATTAACCTGAATCAAGACACCCTCTATAACACCACGAGGGATTTTAACATACATGTTCGCTAATTGTAGTGTCATCTTTGTTGGTTTCAATTGACCAAGACCTAGATGGACATACACATGGTATGGAAGTAAGTTCACACTAGCACCTAAGTCAAGCAATGCCTTGTCAACCGAGTTTTCACCGATCATACAAGAAATGGTGGGGCATCTAGGCTTTTTAAACTGAAGGGATGTCTTATTCTGAATGATAAAACTCACTTGAACAGCTAAAAAGGCTTTCTTGTGTACGTTGCTTTCACTCCTATGTACAAAGATCTTTAAGAAACTTAGCATAAACAGGAACTTGCCTAATTGCATCTAATAATGGGATATTAATGTTAACCTTCTTAAATATTTCCAATATGTCTTGATAGTACGACTTCTTCTTTAGTGAAACTAACAACTGAGGATAAGGGGATTTTGGCTCATAATACTCGGGGTTGTCAAGAACAACAGGGGTTTCTTTAGAGACTTCAGTGGTCTCATCAGTATCATATGTACCAAGTGTAGAGGAAGTGAAGCTACTTCCGGGAATTCTCACCTTATTGTCAACTAGTTTTCCATTCCTAAGGGTTACAACATTCACATGATTGGACGGTTTCTATCCTTTAGGATTAGGATTAGTTTGACTAGGGAACTTTCCATTTTTTTTTCTCACTAAGTGTCTTGCCTATCTGGCCTACTTGGAGTTTTAACTTAACAAGAGTCTGTGCAGTAGAATGAAAAGTTTACTCGGTTTCCTGTTGAAATATAAGTTGGCTTTGTGCTAACATAATAAGATATTCCTCTAAGTTAGGCATTTTCTTCTTTGGAGGGTTTTGAGAGTAAGTTGGCTCTAGTGGATTCCTGGGATAACTAAACCCTGGTGGAAGTTGAGGATTACTAGTCTGACCTTGATTCTGACCTTTGGACCATGAAAAATTAGGATGTTTTCTCCAACCGGGGTTATAGGTTTCTGAATATGGTTCAAACTTCTGACGATTTTCAAACCTCAAGTTGTTATAAAGAGCATGAGCTTGCTCTTCAGTAGTTTGTTCATCCCAAAATGAGCTATTGGGTTCTAACAACTAGAGACTTGAGAGGCTTTAATTCTAGCATCAGTTTCAACAAAATACTTTTGTTTAGATTGACCCAGTTCTGAATATTTTAACCTTCTATATATAACAACAAACTTAGCATCTTACTCAAAACTTGCATTTACCATGTTGGTGCTACTTCTATTGACCAAAAGTTTTCAGTAGGTTCTACAAAGGACCCCCACTGTTGGGATTTTTCAGCTACTTCTTCTAAAAAGGCATAAGCTTGTTCAACAGTTTATTTAAGAACCCACCAGTGCACAATGACTCGACCATGGATTTGGTTAAATAATCTAACCCATCATAAAGAATCTGCACTAACTTCATTTTCTCAAATCCATGGTGGGACATTGCGACAAGATATCATTGAATCTTTTTTAGAAACCTATAAAGAGACTCTCCCTCTTGTTGTATACTGGCACTAATTTTCAACCTAATTGACGCAGTTTTATGCTTTGAGTAGAACTTCTGAAAAAAGGCAGTGGTAAGCTCATCCCAACTGGTTATATCTCAGAAGGTAAGTTATCCAACCATGACTCAGCTTTATCTCTCAATGAAAAAGGAAACAACCTAAGTTTATAAACTTCATCACTAAGGTCCTTAATTCTAATAGTTCCACAAATTTCCTCGAAATCCCTCAGATTAAAATAAGGGTTTTCATCATCTCTCCCTAAAAATACAGGGATCATCTGAATAATACCAGGTTTCAACTCATAATTAGCCGCAGTAACAGACAACTTTATATATGATGGTCGGTTGGACCTAGTTAGGAATATATAATCTTTCAAAGTTGTCATTACTAATGCAGTCGGAATACTAGGAATAACTTTCTCACTAAGAGACAAATTCTCAAAACTAAAGTTTCCAAAAATAGACCTCTCAAAAGAAGGGTTTCCTAAATTCTCGTTCTAAAAAACAGAGTTTCTATTCTCGTCACTGATCAAATGACCAAATATAATCTAGTCTCCAGGCATGCTAGGGTTTAGGCGGCTTGGGCATACAATTGTTGATGGTGGATTTTTGACAGAGGAGAAAATTGTAATATTATCTTTGCTCAGCTGCAGAGACATAAAATAAATATAAATGTTCTGGTCCGAGATCAGAATTATCAATATGAGTTATTGTCTAGCATTCCGCAAGAGAATTGAGAATGCATATTCATCTTATGGCTACAATAATCCTGTAGCTCTTTTATATGCACCCGTAAAATTTCAGGGCTTTACCTGGCTGAATCCTCGTAGTTTAATGTGCATCCATTAAAATATTTGTATTAATCAAAACACGTTGATTATACAAAATTTCGAATATTTGAATAAGGAATAAATGCTAATTAAATGCATACCATCTAATTGTAGAGTCACATCAAGCATTATCCCAAGTTGCAAACTTCCACGACTGAATCTCTTAAATATGTTTTGTATGCACTGCACAAAAATTAAGCACAAATGCTAACAATTAATTCTCATAAGACTGAGAAGCCATAAATAGGCCACAGTTATGGTCATGACATTAGTAAATGCCAATGATAATGACATATAAACAATAGCTCTGGCACTAGTACATGCCTTAGTAAGCCCTAGCCATGTTTCTAGCATGAACGCGTTAACACCAATTGGCTCACGTGCCAAACCAGCCAAAACTAGCGTTGATGCAAGAGTGCTAACGCTAGCACCTATGCTGCCAACACCCTTTCCGTGCTGACAGCCCCTTGTCGTGTTGTTATCCATGCGCTGCCAGCACCCTTGTTGCGCTTCCAGCCCCTTGCCGCGCTGCTATCCCCCTTTTCCCTGCGCTGCCAGCACCCTTGCCGCGTTGCCAGCCCCTTGTCCTGCTACCATCCCCTTGCCGCGCTACCATCCCCCTTTTCCCTATGATGCCAGCACCCATGTTACTGCTGCCAGCACCCTTGCCGTACTGCCAGCCCCTTTCCGTGTTGCTGGCCACCTTTGCCGCGCTGTCAGTACCCTTGCTGCGGTGCGCTGCCATCCCCCTTGTTGCGCTGTCAGCACCCTTGCCTACTGCTGCTAGCACCCTTGCCTGCTGCTGACAACAGAACTTGCATATTCTAAACATGTCACAAATATGTCATTGCCACGATAAGTTAGTATAAAACTTGGTGGTAGCATTATCTTACAACAAACTCACATTCCTTGAGTCCATGACTCTTCTAACTCTTATGAGAAATCAAATAATATTAAATAAAGGGATTAAACATGGGTTTTGGTCTGGCGGTTACAACAACATGGAGGTAGCAACATCCCATGACAAGGAAGTTATAAAGTAAGTGGTAAGCTGGAACGGTTGAAGAGATAACGGAGTAATGGTCTAGAAGTTTCCAGAAACTTCCCAAGGTAAAGTGGACGATTATTCCCACAACCTCCATCTCTCCATATCCCCACAACCTCCACTAATTTACAAGGAAAGTGTTTGGTACCAACTGTAAATAGGCTACTTAGTTCATTTCAAAAGACAGAACTGAGAACTGATAGAAAATCATTCTCGCAAACTCTGTTATTCTCTACCTCTACATACCACTCAACACACACAAAATTCCTTCAACTTTCTTTGATTCCCTCCCCTAAGATAAACCCATCTCATCTCTTTGTAACCGAAGAAGAATGTATAAAGACATTCTACTTTTTTCGATTCGTTTTGTACGATTTTGATCCTCAAACCTAAAAAGTACTTCAACAGTACATTGTTTTTCCTAGGAGTAATTTTTTAGGTACAAACACTAATAAAATAACTCATAATCGGAAGGAAATTCTAAACAAACACAAGCAAGGTTGACTCGACCAAGCAAACTTATTTAATCTAGCAAACAAAAAGCATGATGACTCCACTTAGATTGTTTCTAGACAGCTTCTAAACTTCCAAAACAAAACTAGTTACAGTTTTAGCAAACCTCTCTAGAATGATCCGAATCAGATTAAATCGATCGTAGAGAAGCAGGATAAGCTCTAAGGAGCTGAATAACCCTACCTCTTTGGCACGTTTCCCTGGGATATAGGAAAGCTCAAATCAATTTAAAATTAATCTTCCTGATCCTTGAGTTTAGCTAATAAAGTAACCAATACAATCCTTTCGAAATATTTTCCAATAAGCTCGTTACCCTATCGATCTTCTTTCTAGTCAAATTTTAAAGCTTAGGTTCGCGTCAAGTAACGTGTTCCTAAGGAGGGAAAAATGGAACGATGATGAAATCCAAACCTTTATCTTATATGGCATGTTTTGCCCTTTACTAGAAAATAAATATATTTTCAGTTCCTCAACATATATGCAAAGAAATAAATTAAACCCACTTGCAGGGGATTCGTGGGTTGATCGAGTCTTATCTCCCGTACCAGACGGGGGATGAACCGATGAAGTCGACTCGAGCCACTAACTCTTGTGTTAGTGTACGAACCCGAGGGGCCGAGACAATATCGTAATTGTCGTCCTTCCTTGTGCAGTTTATATTTAATACTACCCTTCTTTAGGGTTTAAAAATAATAGTAAAGTCCAAAAATGTCCCAAAGTATCCAGTATGTCCAAAAGTAAAAGAAAATTTTCTATAAGAAGAAGAGATTTCCTATTATAGTTTTCTAAAAACAAAAAGAAATAAACCATAAAAATAAAATAAAATCTTTGTCTTGTTTTTACGTTCTTTTTTCTTTATCTTTGACTCCAAGTCTTTAATCAACCACCAAAATCTTTGGCTCAACTTTCTTTTCGATCCAAAACCCGTAGCTAACAGATAAATACCTAAAAACGTAAAATAGAATAAAAGAATAAAAATCGAAAAATAAAACTACTACTAAAAAAACAAAAACTAAACCTAAAAACAAAAATAAATCTAAAACTCTAACCTAAAAACAAGTCCCCGGCAGCGACTCTAAAAACCTTCTTCGTATCCGAAAAGTATTAAATAAAGTTCGTTCCAGAAGACTTGTGAAGAAGTGTTTTAGATCTAATTCTAATTTAAACTAGCAAATAAGTAAAAGATGATATCAATATTAAGAATAACTGAGACTCAGGATTCCACCATTAATCATATTCAGTGATTCATACATTAATTCTGAACAATTATAGCTTATATTATTGACTCTGATTCTTTGCGTAAAGTAGATTTCTAAAATATTAATTGTAAATCATAAGCATGGTGCACCAAAATCTCTAAGTCTAAGCATACACCGTAAAACAAAATCACAATTAATTAAGAAAAATCATAAACCAATGCAAATAGTCTTAGAATTAATTATAGTTACCACTTAATCATGAAATATGACTTCCTCTGTTGTCCCAGTGATGGGATTTAGCTCATCATAGAAAACACTCTCTCAAAAGATAAATACATAGCTCAAAAAGTGCTTGAAAAGAAGAAAATAAAAGAATACAAAAAACTGCAACGATTATAAGCATTGCAGAGGAAGTGTGAAAGAGAAATAAGACTGCGCCAGAGACGACGGTCTTCTGCTATTATAGAAAATACCACGGTTTTTGCGAATTTCTGATGGTTTATTTGTTCTTCGTCTTCTTCCTCTCTGTTGGTGATAAGAAAAATTTCTGAATTCTTCTTTCTTCGATTCTGCTCTCTCCCAACCTGTCCTGAAGCTCCCCTCGACCCTTTATTTATATTACAACAATCAATAACCCCAAATCTTCCAAAATGTCTTCTCTTCAAATAAATTATTCTCAGGAATATTTTCTTTCCCTCGATCCTGATTTTATTTCTCTCGAACCTGATTTCCTTTCTGTCAATGATTCTGCGTGTTTCCTTTATTCTTCCACACGATATCGAATATTATGGAAACAAAATCCCGTTAGATTATGAAAAATATCCCAAGTTTCTCGAGATAATTCTTCCTACCTGTTTTAGCGAATAATAATATTTCATGAGATATATAATTAGTTCTTTCGAGTTTCCAAGTCTTGTACAACTCCTACATATAAGGTAAGAGGATAATCATGTCTTAAAACTCAAAAATAACCCACCAGATTCATATCCAGTTCACACAGATTGAGAAGTAAGTTTTCCCGCCAAGTTCTAATTTGAAATGGGAAGAAGGTGGGTGCCCATATCCAAGGCATGGGTGCCTTTATCACTTTCTGGGTGCCTTTAACACTTTTTAATGCCAATTTTTCTACAAAAGTTTATTATTCATAAATACCTACAAACACATAAAATAACATTATAAATACAACATAAAGACTAACAATATATTAATATGAACTCAAATAAGACACATAAATATGTCTATCAGTGATGGGGGTACACAGGTGGTCGTGGTGATGGATCTAATGAAAGTGAGATTGGAGCAAAAATCAATTGTTGGTGGAGTTGGAGAAATTTCATCTTTATCTCTTGAAGTTGTTGTACTTGATTTTTTGATGACATAAGTGATTGAGTTGGAAAAATCCGATTCTGATTCGATGAGATCTTTGAGTGAGGATCTTAGGGTTCCAACTAACGGTTTAGGTGTTTCTAAAGGTTTCGAATAAAGATTTCTAGACTAAGTAATGAAACATGAAGAGATTGATTTATTAATAAAGTAAATGTCTTTTTTTCCAAGTAAGACGAGTTGAACTTGAATCATCTGCAGATTGAGTAGCGATATGACGATCTAGATTAACCCATAAAATAACATAGGGCTTTAAATCTCAGTGGATGTTCATCCTAAATGAATGTGTAATTAGCATATATACATCCTTAAATGCATGTGTACTTAGCAGATACATATTTGTGTATATTTGTGTACTCAGCAGATATAAATCCTAAATTTTGCGTTAGATTCCAAAAATAAAGCAAGAATAATAAAACTTCTATGACCATATGTACTGACCTTTATATACTGGAAGTCAATAATTCAAGTCTCTGTATTGACTCTTCCCAAAAATAAAAGAAACTTTGTGGTAGTAGAATTTTTCTTAATGCATATGTAACTAGTGGATACATAGCCTTAAATGCATGTGCAATTACCAAATACACATCCTAAATGCATGTGAACTGAGCATATATATATATACACATCCTAAACAATAAAAAAGTTCAAATACCACTTTAATTCATGCAAAACATACAAAATTAAACCTCGATATATTCATAAACTAAAACTAATTTGAAATGAAACTCTAAACAATCAAATTCAGTGTATCCAACGACAGTTTATACCTTAGGAAGTAACTTATTATCAAAAGAATGTGTATTCAGCATACCGGGACTAAGTTCATTAGGAGATGCACTTTCTTCTCCCCCTCCTCCTCCTCCTCCTCCTCCTCCTCCTCCTCCTCCATTCTTTCTTTGACTCAACGATCGGAAGTAAGCAAGAGGCGTTGAAAGTTCTGTACAAAACTCATTTCCTCCTCACTTAAATTCCTCTGAGCATTCTGATAAACTCTCGAAAATAATGAATCAAATAATAGTGAACATTCATATAAAAACATGAAGATAGTTAATGAAACTGTCGATAAGCTCAGTATTTGTTGATTGAAGATCTAAATCTTAAATCATTGATTCTTATGAATTGATTTAAGATTAATTTTCACCAAATATAAGATGTCATATAATTTAGTTAGACAATTATCTCCTAGCAACACAAAACGTAAAAAAACTGAAACATTCAGTGACTTATTAATTTGTGCATATAGAGAGATTGCAATAGATTAAAAATCAATAGAAAAGTAAGATCTTAAATCGTTCATTCTGATCTCGAATCTGCAACTTCATCATTCATTTTTTCATTACGAATTAAAGTTTCATCGCGAGATTTTCATTCTTCATAAATCAAAAATATCACATAATCTTTAATATCGGCCTAGTTTTCTTCAAATCAACATCCAAACTAAAAACCTAATTTATTAATACATTGAAATAATAGATCGGAGAAGAAAAGATGAAATCGACAAAAAAAAAGACAGAGAAAGTTCAAATCAGATCTGTAAATGATAAATAAAATCAATGCCTAAAATCAAATTGATTGACTGGAGTTCATTGAAGCTTGATTAACGGTTGATTAGTCAATTAAATCAATTGATTTTAAAACTACAAAAAGGAATGAAGGTAGATAAAGAAAAAAAAACCATGGAAAAATCGTCTGAGCTGTGGAATTAAAATAGGTTAAAAGTCAAATGATTGAATTTCTGTTTCTTTTTTCAAAACTAACAATATATATCTGAGTTTATTTATGGTATTTAAAAATTTTAATGACATCAACAACTAGGAAAATTCAAAACCAGACCCCAAATTTCAAAGTTTGAACTTAATAATAACAAATTTTTTAAGGAGTATAAATCATTCTATTTTATGGGGTTTCTTAACGTACAACTCATATTATATGGATTGGTGGTAGTTTTTGCTTATATTTATAAAAATACCCTAGATCGATTGGATAATTAATCTGGCTAATTTGAGGCCTATCCAAATTATTCACCCATCTAGATAAGGGAATACATGATGTCTCATATATGTAAAACTACTAAATTACCTTTAATAGTTAGAGTTACATTATATCCTTACCCCTAATACCAAAACATTTTTTTTTCTTTTTTTTTTCTTTTGGTTTATTTCTATTTTCTCAAAACAGATAAAGAACTGGTAACAAAAAATATCTAACCAAAGTTTTTCTGAAACCAAATTTTTAAAAAAGATTAAAAAAATTGGGTTCAGGAACGATCGGCCGATACAGAACTTGCACGATGACTAATTGTTCCCAGAATCGTGGATGTGGACAATCATATCAGCCAATTCTTATTAAAAGAAATGCTCATTTTTCTGGATGTTTCTTAGGATATAATCGGCATAATAAAATGCTTCTCATAAATCTTTGAAAATCATATTATGACCAGAATCAGCATATGTTCTACACCGTATCTGTCGATTCGGATTCATATTCTTCATTCACGAAGAACAACATCCACAGTTGTCAGATAAGTCATTAAATACCTATCATTTCTAATTTACTAAACTCATTTTTCTGGTATTTTTGTATAATACAATCGGCGGACATGAAACCTATATATCTATTCGATAAAATACTTCCACCCTACCGATTTTAGTTTATATAAAATATTGCAAATCATATTGATACTATAATCGACAAATGTTTTTTTGTTGTATTTGTCGATTTTGGTTCATGTTCTTCAATCACATACAATCGACAGGTAAATAAATATTTGTCGATTCTAGTTAACTAAAATATTTTTTGAAAAAATTTAAAAAATTTAAAAATATATAAATACTAATAATAAATAGAAATAATAAATAGAAAATATCAAAAAAAAATTAAGAAATAATAATAAATAAATATTTAATTAAATAAATAATAAATAATTAAACTAATTAAAAAATTAATTCAATGATTAACAAAAAATAGTTGGATAAAAAGCTTTTGAAATTATTTTAAATTGATTCTATTTTAACTTATTGGGTAGACTTTAAATAATTTAGGTAGGCTTCAAATTAATCAGGATAATTAAATATCTTTTCATGGACAAACCGGGGTTGGACACATAACATTTTCAACTTTTCTCGAAAGGTAAACGATATGAATATATTTTATTAAAGTTAATGAGTCTAATTAATCTTGAAAACCGGCTTGTAAGGTTAGGTTGTATTGTAGGTCTTAAATTGTCCATTCAATGTGGGATTAATCTTAACATGCCCCCTCACGTGTAGCCTCTTTGGGGCTAACACGTGGACGTTAAATTGGGTGACACGGAGTAGAGGTGCGGCCAAATAACTTGTCACAAATACCTGCTCTGATGCCATATTAAAGTCAATGGACCTAACTAACCTCAAAAACTGGTTTATAAGGTTAGGATTGTCCAAGACTTATTAACTGCAGGATCTTAAATTGTCCATCCAATGTGGGACTAATCACTTATAACTTTGAGTGACCATTATCCAACAAAAACAAACAGGTTTTATTACAGCGTATGTTGGACCCAACGACGATGTCATTAGGCATATTTTATTTTTTATTTTTTATTTTTGTTATGAGTTTGCGATCTTGTCGCCTAAAATGATAAAACCCACACGGTAAGGTAGATATGAACCGTTGTTGTCTCCTAGATTTATCTCCGAGTTGAAGTCACTAGCCCTTAAGATTAATCAAAGGCCGAATAAAAGGGTCAACTGAGTCATGAATGTTGTATGCAGTGAGTTAGAAATAAAAACAACATTAATAACTATTCTCTGTTCTACATGAATGTTTTATGGACTGCCATGGAAGCAAAATAAAAACTACTACTCCAAGGGTCCGTTTGGGATGCTTAAAACGGAGAGAATAGGAGGGGTAGTTGGGGCGTTTTAGACTATAGGCAAGCTAGGCCATTGCCTAGAGGCCTATTTTATTTGGGGACCAATTATTAGTTATAATTAATATTCAGTTTTATGTGACACTTATAAGTGTTGCAAAAGTGTTTTGTCACGGTTATTTATAATATACACAATCGTAACAATTATAATTGATACTAAATATTTGTAACAATTATAAGTACCACTAATTTTTTAAAATTTTGAAATTAATAATCAATTTGGGGGATATTTTATGCTAAATTACAAGTCTAAAACCGAGTATCCAACAAAAAAAAAACTGAAAAAAATTGGATGGACTTTCGACCGCATAGCCGGATCCAAATTATCAATTTAAATATTTAAATTTGTCTCCCCATACATTAAAATTCTAGCAATGTCCATGATTTGGTAACCCATAAAAAAAACCATATATTGAGTTCGCCTAAAGCACCCTGAAATTGTAAGATGACCTGGGTGTAGTGGAGTGATACGAACATAATTTATACATATTTACCGCTTAGTTTATATTTGCTAGTGTTAAATTTGTATTAATAATATATTTTTATTGCTTTAATAGGTGGTATGTGTAAAATCTAATGTTACAACCAAATGGGCTAAATGAGTTGTGGGCAGTTGAAATTGGCTAGAGCACGTCATTGGTCGGTTGAATGGGGTCGTCTGATGGTTGGAGCAAAAACAATTCAGACGGTGGTGAGATAGGTAGAGGTGACGTGACTGATTGGAATGGCTATTGATTTGAGAGTGGCTGGTGTAGTGGACGTCTAGTGAAGTAGGCAAGTGGGCATGTGAAGTTGGTGAATAGACGTGGCTGGGAAAAGTTAGCACATGAAAAAGTGGTTGTTGGCATATTGATAGCGACGTGAGATGGATTGAAAAGAAGAGTGGGGTATGTTGGCTGACGTCAGAGAAAGAGGGTTGGTTAGGATTTTCTTTTATGTATAAAAGAAAAGAGAGACATAACAATGAAGGGGGGATAGAGAGGGCTGACAACCATTAAACAGAGGAGGGAGGGGGAAAGTTGGAGAGAAGGCTGGGAGGGGGAAGAAGGAGAGGTGTTGTACGGTGAGTGAGAGGAGAGAAAGTTAGGATAGAGTGATTGAGTACGGTGAGAGGGAGAGAGGAAAGGCTAGAAAGAGAAGAGGGGAGAGATTAGGTTAGATAGAAAAGAAAGAGAATAGAGAGAGCGTCAGTTGTGAGAGAGAGGAGGTATGACAGGTGAGGCATGAGAGAGGTCAGTTGAGGGTGATTGACGGCTGAAAGAGATTGGAATGAAAGCCGGTGTTCCCTCTCTGTTTAGCTACTGCGCGGAGAGCAAAAAGGAACTGAAAGAAGATATTACCTCTCATGTCTGGTTTAGTCTTCTACTTTTTTTTCTTAATTCTTTTGGGTTTTGAGAAACCCATCTCCATGTTCTAATTGATTTTGTAACTAGAGTTTTATGTTTGAAACCACTTTGAGCAATAAGCTATTTTGGATTGATTTATTAAGCAAAAGACTATTATGATTTGAATAGATTAATTCCTGATTTTAAGTTATTGATTTAATGAAAACAATAGTTGTTGATTCACTGGTTCTGTACGATACAGTAACCTTTGCGCATAATTAATAGGAACGGTATTATCTATTTATTTTATATTTCATGCTTGGGTTGAATCCTTAGATGGGGTATGCTTAGAATAACCAGGTATTATTTGTGAACCTATAATTAGTTTCCTATAATTTTTTCGCTAACGCAATTTGATGGTGTATGCTGAGACTTAGAGATTTTGATGCACCATGCTTAGGGTGTCCTAGTGATATTTACGACTCTAGTACATATAATAGGTGATGTCGATAGAACGAACAATAGATAAATATTTAGGAGTTATGTTTCACTTCAGTAATTAAATAGAAATAGTGGTGGATACTAAAAACCCTGGTTGTCGACTCTCTCTGCTTAGTTTTTTTATTAGTTTAGTTTATTTTATTATTTTCTTGTTCATTAGAATTTCTGAAAAATCCAAAAGATATTATTTTTGATTAGTTTAATTGAGATATTGATTTTAGTATTGTCCCCGCTCCCTGTGGATTCGTCCCGTACTTTCCGTTGTCTTCATTGTAGACACAATGCGATTGCGGTAATTATAAATAGGGTATTCCGAATCCTATCATGCATTTAAAGATAGTAGTCAAGGGCTTCATTCAAAAAATGGGCGTTTGGCATGGACTCAATTACAAAATATAGAAATGACATGTAATTCCTACTACCTCCAAAGGGGTTATACTGCATACTCATTTTTTGAGTTGTGCATTGAAATGCGCCCTTGTATTACACTCTCTAACTACACTAATGACAATACATTGACACTTTATTTTATTTCCGTAATTATTTTTATTTCCATATTAATTTATTTTAAAAATATTTTTTACCACTAAATGTTTATTTTATTTTTTATTGTTTTATTTATTGTTATATTGTTATTTTTTTTTAAAATAAAATTGTTTTGTTAGAGCAATGCTTGGTTGAACCTACCAAGCGTTGGTATGTAAGGTTTGGTTGTTCAGTTTAGTCCCAAAACTCGAGTCGCTTGAGTAGAGATTACTAAAGTCAACTTCGTTAGATTAGACTAGGAACATAGAAATGTTGAGACTAGTTCTAGTTACTCGTGAAGACCTGAAGATATAACGAAGACATTTTCCTTCAGTTTGAGGTTAGTAGCTACAAATTTGACTTATTTTACTTCTATCTATTGTTCACGCAAGTTTTTATTCATTGAAAATATAACATACGAAGTTACGTTTGTTACGATAACTTTAGTATTAGTGACGTGTTCACTATACAATGATGAAAGTATCAAAAGGAAAGATATACAATAGTTGTTTCCAAAACTTAAAGTATATGGAGTTATGAAGTATAGTTTATCTATGGACTTTATGTTTATGGCATTGCACTAATTGGTAACTTGTTATTATTTAGTGTTTTGAACTTTCAGATGAATCCAAACCTTAATAAATATGTTTAAAAGAAATTTCAGAAACATAATTTAAGGAAGTAGACTTGTGAAACTTGTTTCAAATTCGAAATAGGGATTCAGAAATGACCCCATGATCGATCCCTAATGGGAAGGATCGATTCCAGGAATGAACCCATGACATGACAGATCCCAAGACCGATCCTAACTGTATCTAACTTCCGTTTTACATTTTCAATTGGTCCATTAATCTTCACGAGTTTTTGTAGATATCTAGATGTATATGAGTTAGGTTAGAAAGTTCATTTAAATATCGATATAATGATTTAAACATGTGCAAAACTCTAATTTCTTAATGTTCAAGTATATACATTTGATACTCAAGACAAGATCCAAGGATATCAATTTTTTTAGTATTATATTTGGTATCGAATTATATGCTTTCCATTCCCAGAGGTTTGCATATCTTTAGTAAGCTATATTAGTAAAGCACATGTTATGTGCTACCTAATCTTAGTTTTCATACTATGAGAGAAATCGATTATGAGTTAGATATTACTTGATATTTATTAATTTCGAAAATATATTATTGTTGCATATCTTGAGAATTTTAGAAATTGGTAAATAAGTATTTTCAATCAGTGCCTTGGTCATAACACTATAAATAGTGAGCCTTGTATTCTTACAAACTCAGCCTAGAACACACCTTCTGTAAAGTGTGGAAAACAAACTTGATAAAGAGATAAGAGTAATCTAATTAGGTGAAACATCTTGTGTTTCCTTTTTTTAAAGTCTTCTTTAGGATCAAGAAGCATGTAGTTTTACCGTTGGTGGAAGGCTAGATTGTTATTTAGTTTTTGTTGATTACTTGTGTTTGAACTAACGGTATAGTCATCTTCGATTGATCAAACTTGTTTATTCCAATATCATTCTCTTCTGCTATAAGGCTACTCAAGTTTGTTTAAAGATTTGACTAGTACAAATCTAAGTGAATCTGGATTTATAGGGTAGAAATGTTGATCAGTTAATGTTAACGAACTCCGTTCTGTGCGGTTGATCAACAGTGGAATCAAGTTGTTTTACAGCGGTTACTTTTGAAGATTTAAGACTTGAAGACTTAACTTCTTGGTTCTGACTTTATGCGAACTTGATTCTATGGGATTACACAAGCAATTATATTGATAAACAACAGACTTGTATAAGATTGAACAAAATGTCTAGTTGCATTAAGTTGCTTGGATAGATCTTGTTCATCAAGATTGATTATTTGGATAATCATTGTCTTGGTTTGATCTTTAGACCATATGAGTTTCTTGATTAAGCTGAAGATCCTTTGACTCTATTTTATAACTGGTTTAAAGACTAATTCTAGGTGATTAATAAGTGAGTTGGTTACTGAAGTAGGTTAGTCTTTTATTTCGGGTTACGATCCAAATGAGTTGAGTGCAAAAGTCTTCATAGTGGTGAAACAACTCAAGATAATGAACTCTGTCTTGGGATTCACGTACATTGGCCAGAATGGTTGTAGGCGCAAGGATACTGAAGGAGATGGGTAACTTATAGTAGTTTAATTAGTCTATACGAAGTTACGGTAGTCAATTTGTATAACGGCTTAATTCTGAGAGTATTCAAAACTGGACTAGGTCCCAGGGGTTTTCTGCCAAACAGTTTTCCTCGTCAAAAAAATCTTATGTGTCTGATTGCTTTACTTTCCATCTTATAATTGTTATTATAATTAAGTAATCATACTTGTATGTTAATCACTTCTTGGTAACGATCTCATAGTTATTTTGAATAAAAATTTGACTATTACCAAAAATCACCTTGTTGAAATAGTCTGCTTAGATTGATATCGAAAATATTATGGTGTACTTGGTTCCCTCATCATTTCAACTGGTATTAGAGTAGGAAAACACAAAAAATACCTAACAGTAGGTGTTTTGTGCAATCCAACCTATCAGGACATAAGTCAGAAAAAGGTTATGAAGAAACCATGAAAAAACTTTGTTAACGTATTACAAGGTATTGGGAATAGTATCTCCAAGCCAGTTATTTCCTAACGATTGAATATGCCTTCCAAATCTAGATCAAGTACAAAGGACTTCTCTGATAAAGTCTTGAATGAGTTTGTAATATTTGAAGATAAAGGAAATATATGCCCAAAACTCAGGTTCCGTATTTTAAACTAGGAATCAATAACTAAACCGATTCAAAATACTGAATGTAAAAAGACTTTGGTACCTACTACATTATTCTTATCCAACAATGTTACCAAAGCACCTGGTATGTCAACACAAAAGGATGTCAACCTGCACATCTTCCTTAACAACCTGCACATCTTCCTTAACAAGGTTGCCATGTTCTCAGAACCAGGAAATTCGTTCAATTACCTTGATGATGTCTTATAACTTGTTGTTCATCAACATGCCAAAAATTTTAGGATGAAACGTGAAACACTTAGTTCTCAGAATGATCTTGTGGATTTCTTGGAACAAAAAGTTGTTTTGTTTAAGAAAGTAAACAAAAGAACTTCAGAGTATGAAAGACTTGCACAATCTCTAAATAATTCACGATTTGAGACCCAAACTCTTAAGGAGGAACTTTTTAAGGAATTGAATAGAGAATCACAATTTTTCAGATCCCTTGAAACTAGATCTCTATTGGGTCTAGATATCCTACTCAAACAAGTTGAAGTTCTGGAAACTAAGATTTCATTGTATGATTGGTCAAGGCATGTCAATAAGTATACATCCTTAGATGCATAAAACGACTAAGAAAATTAATTACAATAGCTACCGACACAAGGTCCCAATAGAACAATTAAGATTGCACCAGGTAGCTAGACCAATCAACTTGAAAAATCTAGTCTTTGTCGTTAAAAATTAGAATCATTTTCTCATGAAGGCAACAAAAATTGTAATGAACATACTTCTAAGAATGAGTAATTTGGTGATGATATTGACTCACTAAACCATGGTGATAAAATCATATTTCACCCCAGCACGAGTTAAACATGTTGGCTATGTGCATCCTCACTTTGTGCCCAACTGTCAAAATACATGTGGAAGCACAAGGAAACTAGGCATTATGTATCTTTTTAAAATATCTTATAAACACAAAGAGTCAATTGTACAAAAAAAATTTATTTCAATAAGTGTTCCAAAATAGTATCTATTCGAATGATACTTTGGAATGTATGATTGAATAAGAAATCAAAATTTCCTATTAGTAGAGTTCTTTCCCAAAAAAAAATTACTCATGTACGATGATCAAGTATTGAAAAGCTTAAAGTTCAACTTTCTGCTATTTCAAATGACTATCTTCTTTTGATTGAAAGATTTTATAATAAAGAAAATCACATGTTTCAGATTTTTGAATAGCTTTCGAATTTCAAATTGTTATCTTCGAAGAACTAAAGTGTGTAAATACTTTATTATGATAAGAATCAACATGCAAGAATCAAAAAAAAATTGGTTTTTGAATCTTTCAGACTTATCCTAGAAATTTTTCTATATAACGATGGTGGTTATGTTTGGTAAATGCTTGATTATCTTTTTCTATATGTATCTAATTCCTATGATATGATCACACCATAGGCGGTTAAGAGTTCTAAAATGACGATGGTACCAAGTACACCATAATCTTTCGATATCATCCTATCCAGACTCACCCTGTATAATCTTATCGAAACAATAACAATCAAAAAATTACTTCAACAAGGTGATTCTTGGTAATAGTCAAAGTTTTATTCAAACTAATTATGAGATCGTTACCAAGAAGGGATTAATGTACAAGTGTATTTACTTTAATTATAAAGCTAAACTATATAATATATAAGTAAAATAAATCATACACCAGAATTTTGTTAACGAGAAAAACTACAATCTTGTAGAAAAACCTGGGACCTAGTCCAAATCTGAATACTCGTATTTAGGGAGAATTACTTTGGATAATTGCTTTCCTGATAAGAAGCTAAGTTAGTTATGATCTTAGAATATTTATCGAAGATGGTATATTATACCTCCGACTTAGACTCTTATAAGTTAAATCGAGTTCTTATGAACTTGTGAAGTTCTTTCAAGATACTTGTTGTATTTTTTTTTGGACCTTAGTCATTTTTTGTGACAAAATGAGGAGAAATATATGGAGTATAAAGTGATTCTAATCACTTGAGAAAGAACATATGTGCTATAAAAAGTATATATCTAACTGAAAATAGATAAATTATTGATTAAAGGAGAAAAACATATCATGCTGCATAATATTCATATACTACGAAATAAAATAACAATATATTTAATTGTAATTTAAATGCTTCAACAACGACACTTATTTTAAATATTTTCAGGACAAATTGGTTGTTGAAACTCGGATCAAGCGTATGGAGATAAAATTAAGAGATAGTTATGTTATGTAAATTTTCTATTAAATCTTGTATTCTCTATGTGTAAAGAGGTTAGTCACTAAAATTGACAAAGGGGGAGATTGATAGAGCACTCCTCGGTTAAACCCACCAAGCATTGGAAGTTTGGTTTTCAAATTTAGTTTTGAAACTCGAGTCACTTGAGTAGATTATTAAAGTCAACTTCGTTAGGTCAGAAAAGGAACATAAAAATGTTGAGACTTGTTTTAGTTACTCATGAAGACCTGAAGACGTATCAAAGCCAAAAAAATACATCATCATGCAGTTCGAGGTTAGTAATTATCTATTGTTCGTACAAGTATTTATTCATTAAAAACATAATATACATAGTTAAGTTTGTTACAATGATTTTAGTATTGGTTACTTTGTTACTATATTGTGATCAAAGTATCATAAGGAAAGATACACAATAGTTGTCTCGACAACTTAAATATATGGAGTTACAAAGTACAGTTTATCAATGGACTTTTATTTTTTTGACATTGCACTAATTGTTAAATTGTTATTATTTAGTGTGTTGAACTTCTGGGTGAATACGTACCTTAATAAAAATGTTAAAAAACAATTTCAAAAACATAGTTTAAGGAAGCGAAACTTGTTTCGTATTTGAAAGAGATTCGGGATCGATCCATGAAGTCAAGTCCGATCCATGGACTGATCTCTGTACAGGAGCAATCCCAAGATCGATCCTAACTATATCTAACTTGTTTACTATGTTTTTGATTTGTCTGTTATCTTCACGGGTTTTTGCATACATTAAGATGTATACTATTTAGATTGGGAATGTTCATAAATGTCGACATAATGTTTGAAAATGGGGTAAACTCTAATTTCTTAATGTTCAAGTATACTATTTTTTACTCAAAGGTAAGATCCTATAATATTAATTTTCAATATCATTTATGGTATAAAAATTATATGCTTTTCATTCCCAGAGGTTTTCATATCTTTAGTTGCTATATTAGTCAAGTACATAGTTGTGTGCTAGCTAATCTTAGTTGTCATACTATGAGAGAAATCAATTATGAGTTATTTGCTAATTTTGAAAGTATACTTTTATTACATATCTTTAGAATTTCTGAAATTGGTAAATGGCTTTTCCAAACAAGCATTGGTCATAATACTATAAATAGAGAGTCTTGTATTCTTACAAACTCATCTCAGAATACCTTTATCGTGTGGGAAAACCAACTTGAAAGAGATAGGAGTAATCTAATTAGGTGAAACATCTTGCGGCTTTTTTTTGTGTTTAAGTCTTATCTGGGATCAAGAAGCTTACAGTTTTACCGTTGGTGGAAGGCTAGATTGTTATTTAGTTTTCGTTGATTACTTGTTATGAACTAACGGTATATAGTTATCTTCGATAGATCAAACTTGTTTATACTATGGTCATTTTGTTTTGATATAAGGCTACTCAAGTTTGTTTGAAGATTGACTATCACAGATCTAAATAATTCTAGATCTGTGGGATAGATTTGTTGATCAATCAATGTTAACATACTTTGTTCTCCGCGGTTAATCAATAACGGAATCAAGTGGTTTTTGTTGTGGTTACTTTTGAAGATTGGAGACTTTGTGATTTTCTTTTTGTTATGATCTTTGTATGACTTTCTTCAAGCTTGATTCTCTGAGATTTCACAAGCAGTTTATGTATATAAACATCAAACTTGTAGAAGATCGAACAAACTTTTTAGCGCCATTTATTTGTTTTGATATATCTTGTTCATCAAGATTGATTATTTTGATAATCTCTGTCTTGGTTTGATCTTTTGACCAAATGAGTTTATTGGTATAAATAGAAGATCTTTTACTCGAATTTATCATTGATCTAAAGATTGATTTGGGTGATCGATAAGTGAGTTGGTTACTAAAACATATTAGTCTTTTGTTGTTTCGGGTTACGATCCAACATAGTTGAGTGAAGAAGTCTTCACAATGGTGAAACAACTTAAGATAATGGACTCTGTCTTGGGATTCACGTGTATTGACCGGATTGGTTATAGGTACAGGGATACAGAAGGAAATAGTTAACTTAGGGTAGCTTACTTGGTCTCGAATTGCGGTAGTCAATTTGCATAAGGCTTAATTCTGAGAGTATCAAAAACTGGACTAGGTCACGGGGTTTTTCTGCCAAACACTTTTCTTAGTTAACAAAATCTTACGTGTTGTGTGTTTTGTGATTGCGTACCTCAAGCATTATAATTTTTATAGTTATAATTAAGTAATCATACTTGTACGTTAATCACATCTTGGTAAAGATCTCATTGTTAGTTCGACCCGAACTTTGACTATTTATTGTTTCGATAAGATTACACAAGGTGAGTCTGCATAGTTTGATATCGAAAAAATTATGGTGTACTTGGTAACCTCGCTATTTCACATGGTTTGCGAACTTGCATTTTCAGTTCGCGAACTCTTGTGTAATATCGAAGTTCAGAAACTTCTAAGTTTTGCATAGTTTACGAACCAAAAATTTTAGTTGACGAACTTTATTTGCAACTTAAAGTTTTAGGTACTTCTTGTCTACTTGTAGTTTGTTGAACAAAAGAATTGTTCCCAACCTCAAATACAATAAGTCCTTAGAATATCCATTGCTTGAGTTAGAGTTTCAAGATTAGTCAACTACAAGCTTGAACTGGAAACTTCTTATTTGTATCTCATCATATACTAAATCCATACGACATTATCTCAGAAGATGGAATGGTAGAAATAATAAGTGAATAGGATGGTCTGTCTTTAATACCTTTGTTGATGAACTTCTCGTCGATGTTTTGTGATTTTGTATCTTCAATCTTCAATGGTATTCAGTGATTTCTGAAACTCAAGTAACTAAATCTAATCCTAGTTTAAGACTGATTGTAGTAGACAATAAATCAAGAAATATTTTTTGGTTATCAAACATTGACAACAAGCTTGACATACCAAAACTTCTGGCTTCAACCGGGAAGCTCTAACAATCTCCCCTTTTATCAACTTTAGTGACAAAACTATCAATTACATATTGATTTATTAAAAAATAAACATTCCGAATCTCCATAATGTTTATTGTTTTCTTGAATCTTCAATATCTTTGAATTCTTCGTTCTTTAAAGTTTTTCTATGTTTTTGCATGTGTTCATTAAACACTTTTGTTGAAGATCCGTAGCTTGATAACAACTTTTATAAAAACTCTAATTTGAGCGCTTTGGATGAAAGATGAATCCACTCAAATTGTTATGCGAGTAAGTAGTATCTTTACCTACCTTAAAGTTCATTATACAAAACTTTAGAGTTATACTACTTTGATATGTTCTCCTCCATATTTTTTTACTTGTCTCTCGTAGCTAAATTTGACATTTGCACACACAGATAATTCGTTTCCCCTTGGATATTGTTTCGAAAAGACATATGCCTTAAGAAATTACTAATAAATAATTTTCTTATTATTATCACAAATTGACAAAGGTATCGAGAATAGAGATCTTAATGAACTACGCCTTTAAAAGACAATTAAGAATAAAGATAACATATAAACTTTACGATGATTCCACTAAGTTTCGCATCTTAGTTTCAATCACCAAAAAGAGATTAAAGGTATATTTCTCCCATAAATTCTACAACTGCACTCCCCACAATGATATAGCAATTAAGCACAAGTTCAAAGTTGAACTCCCCCTATTTATTATCATTCTCAGAGAGAACAACAAACGACATTTCCAAAGAATTTTTTTTCTTGGACTTTAAAAAATTTACAAGTAAAATTGTATCCAATATTAAGTGATTTCCCCTTTTAGACAGTGACGAACGTTGAAGTCAAAAAAACTTTTTCATCTTAACCAGTTATGAAAATAAGAATAAAAATTATAAATAGAAGAAATAATCATCAAAAGTTTACTCTTGTTTTAGCCAGTTACGAACAAAAAGAGTGAAGAATTTGAAAAGCAATCATAGGATCGTGTTTTAATCACAAAAATATAATAAACAAAGAATTGGCTCATGAAATTCAAGTATTACATAGAAAAGTAATCGTTATGATCAAGCATTGCAATCATCAACAACAAAATTTTAATTAAATAAACTTCGTTAATTGATATGATAAACATGAAGTAGTAATGAAAAAAAAGAAACATTAATAAACTACTTCAAACTATAGTTTTTCCTCCTTATACAATAAGAATAAGTTCTAAAGCCAGATCATATGCACCCTCTCAAATGAGTTAGTTTGTCTAGCCAGGTGGCTGGACAAACAGGGTGCTCCACTATGGGAAATGCTCTGGGCGATGGAAACTATATCGAGCGATATAGTGTTGATCGTTGGTGGCCAACACCGTGTCGTTCGATAAACAACTAGCCGTTAACGACTACTTTCAGGCAACAGCCGGGTTCAGGCAAAAACGACCAAATTTCCTTCTTTTATACATATACCCCAACAATTTCTTTCAACTCACACCATTCTTTACCTATTTCTACAATCAATTCACAAATTTCTTAAACTATCTTAACTCACAGTCGATGGATTATTCTGAAGATGAAGCTCAAATTATTATGGATCAATTTAAAACACAGCTAGAAACTTATGTTCGGGTGTTTCAACAAATGGAAACTGAGTCTGATGAAGACAGAGAACTTACCAACCTTATGATAGCAGCAGAATCACTGGGCCAGATACCAAGAGTTCTGGGGCCAAAAGAAGTATTCACAAGAAGATATGCGTTTCGTAATCAGGAAGAGTGGCACCTAAAGCTAATGCACGATTATCTCAATGTTGGTTGTGAGTTCTCTAATGAAGATTTCCAACGTCGATTCTGCATGTTTCGATACTTGATGTTAAAGATTATTGAAGAGCTTTGTCGAGTATGCCCTGAATTTAATTATCAATTTGATGCATTGAATATTAGAGGTTATAGTCTGGAACAAAAGATTACCTCGGCCCTAAGAATTCTAGGTTAAGGTCGTCCAACGAATGCTAACGATGAGTATATTCGTATGGAAAAAACAACTTCATTCAAGTATCTTTCATTGTTTTGCGAAGTAATGATTAATCATTTTGTTCCAACGTATTTTCGAAAACCACCAGATGCATATGTTCTTCAAATATTAAAACAAAAACAGGATATGGGATTTCCAGGAATGATAGAGAGTCTTGATTGCATGCATTGGGCATGGAAGGGATGTCCTATCTATTTACAAAGTCAATATAAGGGTCATTACCCAAAACCAATTATTATTTTGGAAGTTGCCGCTTCTTATGATTGTTGGATATGACATGCTTATTTTGGTCTGTCGGGTTCATAAAATGACATAAATGTTTTGCACAAGTCGCCTCTGTTTGAAAACCTCAAGTATGGAATATGCCCCGATGTAAGGTTTCGTATCAATGGACACCAATACACTCACAGGTATTATCTAGTGGATGGAATATATATGAAATGGTCTACCTTAGTTCCCGCTTACCGCCACCCCCCCCCCCCCCCAGGCGATGCTGGTCGCTCAATTAGGTATTTCAACACGAAGCAAACGGCTTTGAGAAAGGATGTGGAACAAGATTTTGGAATTCTTAAGCGGAAGTTCGCTATAGTTTGTGGATCCTACCATGGTTTAAGTGCGTGAAATGCATAAGACTATGCTTACGTGCATCATTCTGCATAACATGGTCATCCAAGAAACCCGCCATGATAAGAGCTGGACTAACCACCCTGATGAAGATTTGAGGCCTGAAAATCACATTCAAGACGCAAATTTGTACGACTTATTAAGAATAGATTTGACTTCGAATCTTTGGGCCGAGTATGGCAGAGCGAGCGGCCGTATGTAGTAGTTTATTTACAAGTTTCATTTGTTGTTTTAAATTTTTATGTTATGTACTAATTTTTACTTTCAATTAATTTATTACAAGTGTTAATTTTCTGAGTAATATTTACTTCAATGACGTGGATGAAGTGGAACAACTCTTTTTTTTATTCGTTGGAAGTATGGATGACGTGGAGTGCAACGACTATTTTTGTAACCGTTGGAAAAATATAGTCGTTGTTTTTAACTCATCTCCTCGCCAATATATATCTCTAAACTAACAAAAGATAAATCACACCTCCAC
>JAJJMC010029825.1:1743657-1846966 GCA_023531435.1 Papaver californicum
CCCCCACTCTCTCTCACTTTTAATCTCATCTCCTCTAATTTCACTCTGATTTTCTGACATATGGCTCAAGCTAAGTTCACTCGGGAAGAAGATTTGTCACTTTGCAGAAACTATTAATGTGCTATCCGTCTAGAGGTGCAGAACGACTACAAAATAGTATTCCTAGCTTTAGTTATTAGGGAAGAATTCATGAAAACTTTTGTGCTAACACCGGTAACCCTAATAACCGTAATGTATCTCAATTGTTTGTAAGATTTCAAAAAATAAAGCGACGAGTAGTAAAATTTATAGTTTTAGTTCGAATTGTCAATCGATATCGACTTAGGGGGGAGACCGGTAATAAGATTGGTGCGAAAGCTTTCAGGGAATGGCGAAGATGGAAAAGAAAGAATTTCAAATACGAATCTTGTTTCCACATCCTTAAGGAGTTCCTCATTACCCGTCTCAATTATTAATTTGTATGCACTCTTAAGTTGTTTGCATTGTTTCCACTTCCTTTATGTAATATGTATTTTAAGTAACGGAAAAAAGAAAACTTCATTAAACTAACTAACTATTTTATTTCAAATAATAACTAACTATTACATCTTAATACTAACGAAAAAAAAATACATCTTAACTAACTATTACATTAATCAAGGACTTGAACCTCACCATCTTTAACATCTCCATCATCATCTTCTTATTCCTCATCTGGGATTGGAGGTTGCAATTATTCTTCTAATGCCTTCCTTTTTAACTTGTTACAATCCAGTTGCCATAAAATTTTTTGATCTTCATTCATTAATGAGGTGTCCATAGAAAAAAGCTTATTCTTGTTATATTGGCTAACAAAATGCTCTTGAGAAAGACGGGTTTTTTTCAACTCCCTATTCATTACCTTCCGGTCAACAGATCTTTGTTTCTAGTTGTCCATTGGTGAGTCATAAACTCGGTCATGTTAAAATTTTCAGACTCTTCTCCTTCTTGGGCTAATTTTCTAACTGCTTTTGCTGCTGCTCTTCCTAAACCTTTTTCGTTTTTCAATATTACCTGCATTGAGATCAAAATTAGAGAGTGGTGGTGGGACAGTCGGTGAAGACATTGGTGAACCGGTACTTGAAGTTGTTATTGCATAGGAACCACCAGCGTCGTATGGTGACCTTGTAGGAACTGGCTACATATTTGCTAATAGAGGATAATTAAATTTGGGCAAATTTCTTACAATATCATAACACCCATCTAGTTCAAATGTTCTACCGTGTTTTAGGTGTCATTCCATCTGACACCTTTTTTCCATATTCGACGGTAATTCACCACTCGGTGGTGGCTTACGAGCACATTGAATTATATGAGCAACATATTCATTCAATTTCTTACTCATTTTAGTGAAGTGAGTACACAAAGACTCTAGATCACGTTAATTGATGTTCATGGTTTCCTCTTTAAACCCCAGAAATATGTTGCCCCACAAGGTGCTACCTGCTTGAGAACAACCATTGTAGCTATCTTGTGTGCAACGAACATAATTTCAGCAAATGCATTCATCTTTGGCAATTGAAAAACTTGTACCACGAACTCTTTTAGAAGGAGCATCCATTTGAGAATTTATTATGTAGAAAAAATTGACTGAGTTTTATCTTAGATTAAAATGAGAAGAGTTTTGTTTTAAATTAACACAAATGCGTGTGAAAGATTGAGGTGTAGAGAAAGTGTGAGTTCAATTGAGTTTGAAATTGGGTATTTATAAAGTTCCAGCCAGGACCGTTGGATGAATAGTGATTGGCGACTAAGACATGATCGTCAGCGACAAAGACTTTGACGCGATGTGCACCTACTCAAACAAACTTGTTTGAAAGGTCGTTTTGATAGTTTGAGAGGTGCATAGTTGGGTGTTTTTGATCAAATTTGATCATTTGAAAGGTGCATAGGAACTGGCCTTACAAGGAGTAAACTATGAAACACAAAAGATATCATGAATGAGCTAAGCATCCACTTCATTGTTATCCTCGGAACTATCAGAAAATGCCATTTTAACATAAATGTCTACCAAAGCTTATGCAATATCAAGAAACTTTGAACCAAGAACAACCACTTGTTTTTGAAGAAATCACACATCACTCTCAAGTCGTTGTCCTTTTAGAAGTATGTATATATGAAGAAGACTCAAGATAATAGAGTTATCTTACGAGATGGAGAAGAAGTATATGTAGCAAAAGTATATTGAATTATTTTGTGCATTTTGATGTTAGTCTCAATCTTGCAAATATAAAATTTACAAAGCCGATAACGAAAACCCAAAAATGTGCTAATTGGTTCAAGCTTGTACCTTTTACAAATTCTTCCGATCAAGCAAGGGAATCCCAAGTTCTTGTTTCCATGGGACATATCCAACATTTGACGTATATCATTTCACACACATCAATGTTTGCTTGACCCATTTCAGGATAGTGGACAAATTCGGCAAAATCAAGACTCCAATAGGTCTTGGAAATCATAGATGGACAAAGATTTGGAATCCTGAATTTTATAAATACTTTGAAAGCAACATGATGACCTACAGTAGGAAACTTGCTACCATTCCATTCCACAAGACGTTGGCAAAGTTTCATGGAGATGTCATCTTTAGAGGGTCTTTCCTCTAGAGGTCTTGACACTTGAAAACTACCAATAGGAAGTGATATGACCTTTAAGATGATCTCACGATCAACTTTAATTGTATTCCAATCATGGTCATGAAGCTCAAGGTATCATGACCAAATCATGTATGTTGGCATACAATACCTTGACCAAGATATCAAAAGCTTCACCACAATCACTAAAAACATTTCCCAATTTGTAATCATTAATCACAAACACAATACCGGGAGAAATGTATTCCTCCACCAACTTTCCGTGATAAAATTCCTTGATTAAATTTTATTATAGATATCACAACACTTCTTATTTACAAAGGTAATCCCTAGATTTGAATCATGATAACGACTTGGCTTTCCTTTCTTCTTAGAGGTTTTACCTTTTTGATAAGTTGAATTGCTATAGTTTTTCTCACCATTCTTGGTATTTTTTTCTCTAGTTTTAGCCATGTTGAAACCTAAAATGTTAATAAGAAGAGGAAATGAGAGAAAGGAATAACCTACTTGAATCAAGCTGTATCAGAAAGAAATCACCGTAATTATCACCCCATTGAATGATTTTTTATCACGATCTCAAAAACTTGAATTTCACAAGCCGGTTCTGTAACCTAGGTTTTCCAAGTCCCTGTTCGTGAACAAGAGAAGAAAGAAGAAAATAATTCTTCTTGTTGGATTCGCAAACTTTTATATAGGCTTTTTGGGCCCAAATATGGATTGTTACGGAACTAGTGATTATTTTGGAAATAACTAACACATCTCATAATTTTATTGATAAACCCTTCCAATAAAAAGTTTATTATCGAAAAATTTACGAATTTTTTTTAGATGATATCACTGAGAACTTTTTTTTATTAAAACGTCATTATTAGTAAACAAGTACCAAATTTCTTCTGTGAGTATTTTTTGTTAAAAAATCGATAAATAATCTTTTAAAAATGTAGTGAACCAAGAGGAACGTTATTATCTAAAATATTTATAAAAATATTTTACCGGGATAACATAGAGACAGTTCTTCTCTTTTTAAAACGAACTTAAATTTAAATATCAATTGTATAATTAGATAAATTTATTTAAGCACATATAGCCTTCTCAGCTTATTATGTAATTATTCTCATGGATCTTGTTCTCGACTGTTGGCTTAGGATCTTGAGGCAGGGAGAATTCTACATATAGCATAAGAAGTGTTGATATCCACATTGAGTCGTTAAATTTTGGACTCAATATTAGCGATGTGGTAGCACCTTAAGTCGGATTTTTCTTTATTAACTCTTTTCCTTTTATAGGTATGTGGAAGACAACAATGACAACCAATTTGGGATTTTCCAGTCATAAAACCAAATAACCAATAAATTCCATAATCTACAGAAAATGAATACATCTCTACGGAGCAAAAAAAGGATCGACCAAAAGGATGAGAATTATTGTCTTCCCAAGAAGAAGCAATTTGATCGCAAATACTCATCATTATCCTAGTGACATCAAGGCAATACTAGGATCCCACCGGAAATATCTGATAAGATATATGACGATGATTAATCACAAAAAGGCCACAAAAAATAATCACAAAATACAAAAACTACCTGTATACTTTGACCATCTCAAGATATGTACATGATGGGGTGAAACGAATTTTTGTTACCAATAATATGGGTTAGCAAGTAAATGCTCACGAACCATCCCAGAAAGATAGTCACCATCTCTTGTGAACCGAGAGTGATAGTTCTCATGAGATTTTTTGGTGACACTTGGTTTTCTTCGTTTAGTTCCCTTTTTTGTGGAGGTGTGATCAACCAATTGAGATATGTTTTTCTTTGGAGTGGTCATAGGCTCTAACTTTCTCTGATTAAAAAGATTACACGACTTCTTCAAGTGACTAATTTCCCACAATGATAACCACTTATCATTGCTCGAGCTTTGGGAAGAGCTTATCATGTTTACGAACTCAACAAGATGATAAGAGAATTCAAGAGTGCCTTTAATGAAACAAATTAGATCATTATTTGTAAATTAACACTTATTTCGCTCCAAGATTCAAAGAAATACTTTTTAAGTGACAAAGGTGCACATTCTTGACATGACTATTTTGTGTTTGAGGCTTTCTACGATGGTTTTTTTCTTTTACTGTTGGATTCTTTATCAACTGGAAAACTAGTACCATTATTAGATTTTGATTCCAAAGCATCCAAGAGGATCACATCTTATGTTGTTCCATCAGACAAAAGACTCCAGAGAATCCTTAAGGAATTCTAGTGTACGTTACAGGTTAACTAGACGATCTTTCCAAAATAATATCATATGAAAAGAAAATTTTAGGATCACTACAAACATAGACTATTAGATATTTACGATGTTTGACTGCTCTAATACCAATTGAAAATAAAAGGGTACCTAGTACTCCACCAACTTTTTTGTTCATGAACTTGTATGAACAATCCTTATACAATCAATACGTTTAGATCTTTAAAAAACAAGATCCTTATTCCTGATTGTAATTACAAGGTCAGTCTAGTATATACTTGAACCTTCAAGATCTGAATTCAATCAAGACGGAGTTTTGTATATATGATCTATATGTCAAAATTTGAATTCAATAAGAACAAGTCTTATAAGATATTTACTATAAAGATAAAAACTATCTAGGTTGATTAACGTACTGCTTGTGATATTTTAATTATAGGCGGAAAAAAATAACACAAGACACCAGAAATTTTGTAAACGAGGAAAACTAATATTTAGCAGAAAAACCCAGGGACCTCGTCTAGTTTGAACACCACAATTTAATAAGCCGTTACAGACACTAGCATACTATCAGATTTCTGAATGGAATGTAGTTGGGACCGAATATAATCTCCAAGATATTCAGCTGCAATTGTGCTCCTTACGTCTCTTGGATCTCACAAGACCCTACAAACTTGATTTCCCTAGATGACGTCTTTTACAGGCCTAGGAGTTGCTCCACAGTCCTTCATAAAGACTAGTGTTACCCTTCCTCCAACAAGACACCTATTTGATTTCCTTCATATATGTTTCAATCAAGGTAATGGAAATATATTTGCTTTGAGAAATCTCATGGTAAAACATATATCAAGAAAACCTCAATAGTTAGGCTTACACGTTTTGAAACCTAACTGATTCCACCTCATAAGATCTATCTAAATCAAGTTAAAATCGTAATAATATGGAATTAACAAGGTCAGAGACGAAGAACTCCTTGTAGTTTCTATAATCTTTTTCCCTAATTGATAGTTCTTGAATGATCGTGTAACAAAAGATACAGACCTTTAGAGTATATAAGAAGTACGATAATTAAGATAAGGTTCCATATAACAAAGAACTATCAGGTAAAAGATAGTCTGACATGGCTTCACGAATCCCAAGTTAAGTCTTCAAAGTCGTAACATAATTATGTTTCTCGAGGAAACCTAAGTTTATGGAGGATGACTCTTGCAGTAACAAGATGCACAGTGTAGGGATTGAGAATCTTAGTTGCAGAGAGTCCTTTATTTATAATTATGAATAGGGCTATTTAACGTTTGGTACCCAGTAAATGTCCAATATATTGCTTTGGTACCCAACATTTAAAATATTGAGCATTGGTACCTTGATCCGTTAAAGACCGTCAAGTCCAACAGTTGACCTAACCCAATTATTATTTCCGTAACAAAAATTTGTATTATTACCGTATTATTTTTACCAATGATTATAATGACCACAGTTGTCCTAACATCCAGTTAAAAACATAACACGTGTATTAATCTTTATGTATTTTTTGAATTTACGGCCACGATAACATCTCATATATGAAATAAAACTAAATTTTTTTTAACCCAAATCAGCTGATATTATCGTGTGAAAGCGAGAGAGAAAATTTTGGCTAAGTTTTGCAGACGATGAATCGGGGATTCGAGGATGGAGTGATTTCAGAGAGCTTTGTGGAATTTAGTCTTATGGATCTTCAAAGAAGCAGGTATTTTCTCCACCACTACCACAGCCACGGTAACAACAGATTAATCATCACCAGTGGGGAATCGAAGGTCATCCATGGTGGGTCAGTCCGTGCCAAACTTCTCTGCTATTTTGAGGAATGAAAATCGAAAACCAATATTTGAGACGAGAACACCACCATCAAAATCAAAATACTACTCAAAATTGGGACTAAGTGGGTGTGGATTAGGAGGAAGTAAATCAGCAAGTAGCGGAGAGAAAAGAGTTGTTACGAAGGCGAGGAAGAGTTATGCAAACATCAAGGAATTAAAAACTCTTTCTGTTGGAATATCGCCACCCATCAACAGTGGAGTTTTTTTTTTCTTTTTCTTTTTGAAGCATGATCAAAAGAGGAGGTGGTCGTGTTGGTTGAAAGTTATTTCAGGTAGTGTAGTTCATATTAACATAATAACTCTGGGTACTTTTGGACTGTACCTATTCCTGATTTTGGTGCATATGAGTGAAAATTTATACTTCCCCCTTTTGGTTTGATTCTTTTGAAATTGTGTCCGGGTACTGTTTTCCGCACTCTTTGCTTCTGTGCATTAGCTGGAATTATTCGTGTTAAATTTCTATATTACATTAACTAAACACGATGATCGATGATATACGAAACTTTATATAAAATTTAAATTGTGTATGAAAAAGATTTGTTTGTTATATTCTTGATTAACTTTGGGTCTTGCAATTTAAGATTAACTCAGAGTTAATTAGTTTCAACGATTGGCTTGCATTTCCAGCACTACTTTGAATATCTCATAACGAGGGGGGCATCAGCTTGCAGTGAGGTTCTCTGGAAAAAGAGGCATTGACGAATACTCTAACTGAAGTTCAAATTATAACCATTGGATCGATCTCTTTATAACCGTAAGATGAAATTATATAAGATCACACGTTTTTTAAAATCTCGTGCTAAAGGCGAGTTAACGTCGTCAAATAATTAATATTTATTAATAGTTTTAATTATATAAGTAACATACTGTTCGGTCAACGATTTGACTTGACAGTCTTTGACGGGTCAAGGTACCAACCTTTGATATTTTAAATGTTGGGTACTAAAACAATGTATTAGATATTTACTGGGTATCAAACTTTAAATAACCCTTATGAATAAGTCTAGGTTGTTTAAAGCTCAAACAACTATTACTTGCATTCAAAAGCAAGTCCGTGAACTAGTTTTCATGTTTACGAATTACATTGATCCCACGTAATCTATGACGGCGTAGAATAATTTCTTACTTTGGTCCAAAGTAAAACTTGTTTTCTTAGTTAGAACATTCTAGCAATAAAGTTCTTTCCTTAATTTGATAGAAGTCATAAAAATGGAAACCAAGTACTTTCGAAAGAAAGGTACTTCTAAAGCTTAGCTTCTATTCAATTAGGAAAAGAATTAACTTACTCATAATAACATGGTACTAAGGATGGAAAACATTAAACATGCGAGAAGTTTTCCTTGTAATACAAAGAAGAATGTGCACACATGCATTTATCAATTAAGAACCATGCACAAAGTAGCTGATAGGTTAACTAATATGGTCTATGAACTATCAAGAAACTACTCAATTTCATCTACAAAAATTGTATATAATTGCACAGTTCGCAAACTGGAAAAGTTAGTTCGCGATCTCAACTACAATTTAGAGTTACAAAAACTCCTAGAATTACATAGTTTGCAAACCAATTTTCAGTTCTCGAACTCTAATACAATTTGGATGTCATCAGAAGAGAAGGGCCTTAAAATACAAAAAAAAATACAAAGAAAACAAATACATATACAAGTTACGAAACTATCTTTCTTAGAAGATAGGTAAACCTGTGCTTCAAGAATCCCAAGTGAAGGCTTTCAAAGTCGTACCATATATCTTGAAGATCCTTAGGTGTTTGGAGAACAAACCATGTAACAAGATACGCAAGCGTGTATGGATTGAGTTTTCAGTGTTCCTGATGTCTCCAATTTATAGTAATCGATCAAGGATGGGTTTCTTAATATGTAGGCAATGAATTTCTTGCAACTCTAGTTAATTCTCAATTGTTAAATCTATGTTGTTTCCTAAGATACTGGTGTAGATGGTGGGTTTTTATCAAGGGTAAAATAGTAAAATTATATCTTTGACCCGGGTCTGAGAAATATTAAACTTCACAATTCTGCAAAACAGTTTTAGGCAGGTGCACATCTATGTCCTCTCTCAGGTGCTCATCCCTGTCATCTCTCTATATGTATGGCCAACTACATATACGATCAAAATTACTAAATGAATCAACATTCATTATTATACGAAATCATCAGAATAACAATGGTGCTTACTGCGTCATTCCCAGAAATTCTATGATTTTTATATAAAATCTAAAGCTCCTAGATGGATTCCCTAGAGCAATTTGAGTATCATCTGGTGTTATATTCCGCATTTGAATTCCCAAAAACTAGCTTATGACAGTACTCATGCTTAAACTGAATAATATTGACTCACTAAAATACCTATATAGATTTATATAGGAGATTACAGACGAATCTACTTGACTAAAGTACCACAGTTGTGCTTAGATACCAAGTCAAAATTGTGTCAAACACAATTTTATTGATTCTACTAGCTAAACCCAGCCTCAGTCACATTAATCCTTGCTTAAACAGATAACTAATGTGAATGGCATAAAAAAGAATTCAATTTAGAGTTTAGGAAGCGCTAAAAAATGAGTTTGCAACACTTATAAGCGTCTCAAACGATCAAAGAAACACTTTATAACCTAATTGGCAAAGGATATAGTTCAAAACTGGATTCGAAGCGTCGCAAAGGCTATGGCCACGAATCATGTCCACCTTAGCTAGCTACGGCCACGATTCATGTGCGTCTGAGGCTATAGCCACGAATCGTGTCTGCCTTAGCTAGCTACAGCCACTATTCATGTGTGTCTTAGGCTATAGCCACAAATCGTGTCTGCCTTAGCTAGATTTAGCCACGATTCATGTGCGTCTTAGCCATATCCATAAATCATGTACATCTTAACCTATAGCCACTAACCTTGCGCGTCTTAGCCTAAACTGCATACCTTGTCTGTCTTAAACTTAGCACAATGCTAATGCATCTTAGTATTAGCGCCAAACCTTATGCGTCTTAGCATTATCTCCACTAGATAATGTGTTTTAGTGTTAGTTCCAATAGCTAATACGTCTTAACATTAGCTCTAATAGCTAATGCACCTTAGTGTTTACTCCTAAACTAATTTGACTTAGGCATTAGCACCTAATACCTCTTTGTATGGGATTGTTTCACATATACAAGTTCTAAACTACTAACTTGCTTATCGAAGGTCATACTAAGCCTCACTCGTATATGTATGCGTATGCTCAACAACATACACTTATTTCTACAAAACAAGCATGTCAATGCAAATTGACCTAGTTGAACACATTGTCTCTCATAAATAAAATAAATATATATTTTATTGGTCTTGCTAGACTCATCGGGTCAGTCAAGCAGGACAAGTCCTTCGTCAAATAACTAAGCAAGTCTCATTCGACTTAATATTAGTAGTACTTAATACTACAAAAATTACACGAGACTTCAAATATGTCACAAATTGGGGGATATTCACTAGGGTATTGGTCTGGCGGTTTCAGGAACGTGATACAATAATGCACCTACTACAGAGAATCTGAAAAGTTCGATTAGCAGTTGAGTAAAAAAGTGGTAGGTAGAGAAACGGTTCATTCAACCTCAAACAGAGTGGGGAGCGGTTGTCAGCACACCCTCCACCATCTCCACTTCTCCACTACTCAACCATCGACAGTTCCTACATGATAAAGTCAGGTGAATGGTTACAATGGCTATGATTACAAAAAAAAATTCTCAATCAATTGAACACACCAAGTCTAAATCTGATACAAGTCTAACATTGAACAACATCGAACAACTCGATCATTCAATCTTCTCACACACAGAGAAATTATTCATATATATTCACACCAATTACATCCTACAGAGTCTAATACTCTGACCTTAATCCTTCTCTCTCTTCCCTCCTTAAGACCAACCCTTCTCCTTCCTTTGTGACTGAACAATACTGGAACCACCATTGCTTGGTTTAGGTCAGGATTGTACAGATTGATCTATCGAATCTAAAAAAATACTTCAAAAATACAAATGTTTAAGGATTAGATGAATTATCACCTGCTCACCCAGTTTTCTAAGTTTACCATTTTAATTCGTTTTCCCCATAAACATTTTGGCGACCACAGTGGAAGATCAATCTCTCGGTTACATCAATTTCTTAATTTTTTAATTTCCTAATAAAAATGGTCGGTCCTAGGAAGGGTTCAGAAATCTTTAATCCCAACTTTATTTTCCCCAATACCAACGATACCTCTCCTGTTACTCCTGAATCCATTCTTTCATGACAAACTCTTGTAGTATAAATACTCAAAATCCAACAACAATTACCGATTTGTTGAAAGTCTTGAATAATATTGTAATAGTACAAGCTACTATTGTCAAGACTCAGAATGAAGTATTCACCATTTTGAAAGTTCTTACGAGTCAGCTATCGAAGGAACCAACATTTGTTCCACCTAGAGGGAATACTATAAGAAATTTATTTTGGATTAAAACATATGGTAGTGATTCTTCTTCTACCACCAGCCCGACGTCAACAACAACAACCAAGGGAATCCCCAAAAACCACATATTTCCCTTTTCCACAAGTGATAGAACTCTTAGAAGTATGGATACATGATGATGCCATCAAGTTACCAATTCGCCAACTTCTCAAGAGATGACAGACGCTCAGTATTCTCGTTTATATGGGTTCGCCAATCATCTAACCAGCGAATGCAATGGTCTAAAATGTGTCTTCAAAGAAAAGATGGAGTCAGGTGAGTTACACTTTGGGACTGAAGATATACAAAAGGGTCCTTATTCCAATCATCCTTTGGACACACAACCAATGTAGTAGTTATTGTACTCACTGAATAATACATAAATCACGATTTACTAAATCCCCCTAGCATCCTCTCAAGTTTCTTTGAATTTCTCCTTGAGTATGGTCATACATGGCAAGTGGGTCAAAGACTTTGACGTCTAGTTATCTTATTAGCTATGACTAATTAATTCATTATAATTTTATTTCCTTCAAAATGTATTCAATATACATACGCATTCAGCGATCAAAATCTCAATTTTAATTCAAAAACCATTAGTTCAAGATTTCCATTTGCCAATCATCTACTCATTCAGAACTAGAAATCAAACAAAATAAAAATCCTTCCACATCAAGAATCGCATCCATATGAGAATCCTCTTCATCTTTGATCACGTCAAGAATGGGGACGGTGCCCATGTTGCCTACTCCAATCCGGAAACACCAATCCACTGTCAAATGTCAAAGACATGTTTTACAAAAGTTGGGGTTCTGACAATCACTGACAACAAGGAAGCTACAACAACACCAACTTCAATACCTATGACAACGCCATCCTCAAGACTTCTCTTTCTAGCGTAGGCGCCTAAGGAACGGACCAGCTCATCCGCGAATAGATCGCCTATCCAGCAAAGCAGTACCTGATACAAGCGTTTCATCAGCAGACTGACCACCTATAAAATACTTATGTAGAGTCAAGATACATAAATTTCAACAATCAAATTTTTTGACATTTGTGGAACTCAACTACAATTTATACGAGATATTTGCACTCTCTAATGAAACACGCTTAAGATGGAGTTTGTATACATCAAGAAAACTATCAAGTTTTATCACCAACTTCATTAGTGTTCCATCTCTTGTCTACAACTATATATTGTTATTTGAAACTCCTTATAGTATCAACTCCATGAAGAAACCAGGCTACATCGGGTTCGAAGTTCTTGGATACATCCAAATAGTATCTCTAGTGGGATAACATCACTTCAGAGATAGTGACCCTAGTCACAGTACACATCTCGGTCATAGACATTATCTCAGCTACACTGTTCACTAGCAAAGAGCAGTGCCCAAAATTCTAGATAGTAGGGATGTGAACATACTTTTTTCATATTTGAAGTGTATAACTAAGCACATTCAATTGAAAATCCAAACCTTCCAGCAAGTAAATTATTTAAAAAACAAAGATGTATGCTAAAGGGAGGATTGAAGACAAAGCTTGCATCAAGATATTCGATCATGGTTGTCACCCTTTCAACTTCTAAGTACTTCCACCTTGGGTATTCGTGTCAACCACCATTTAAGAGATTATTTCTCACGACCCTGGAGTGGAAGGGTGGTGGCATCCTAACTTCATCCTACAATATCACTCTAGCAAGTCAGGAAATTGCAAGAAATAGAACTAAGTTCCCCTCACAAGAGCAAATGATGCTGCTAACAAAAGAGAAAATGTGAGAGGTTGCTCACACAAAATTTTCACGTGAACAATTGCTGAAGTAAAAAAAATAATCAAAATTCACTCGAAACCCTAGCTTACCTTACGCATCTAATGATGATAGAGATGACGTCCTTGTGCAACTAATATGGATTAGCAAAGTATATTAAACTGGGGTTTAGAGACATTGTTAATAATAGCAAAAGAGGTTGATATGGAAAGAAGTCTTTGTTTGTAAGTTATATATTCACGTAAAACATAGACAATGAAAGACTATCCTACCTTACTATCAATGACCAATTGATGCTCTTGATGGTTGAAACAGAGGGTGGCAATGTTGAAAGGGGAGGAAGAGTTTCTTTGATCGTTCTAAAACAGGGAAGAGCAAGGTTTTTTTTATAGCAAAACAAAATTTGAACCTGAGAAGAAGACTCATTTGTCCGCCATCCATACACAACCTCTACTTGTCCTTCCATCCCTCCTTACTTGTTCGTCCAGTGTGACATCTCTTGTCTGTCCGCCCAACGTGACCTCCATTGCTTGTCCGTCCAAGCCTCATCCCTTGCTTGTCCATCCAAGCATGCCCTCTCTCACATGTTCGTCCAACTATGGTCTCTCATTATCAATCCAGTCGCGGCCTCCTCTATTGCCTATCCAACCATGTGAGCTTACGTGGTGTACTTAAAAGCCTGAACTATTGATGATGCATCCCAGATGATTATAATGCGCCTTTATACATCTATGTCGATCATTCCTGACTCACATATCCATCACATGACGATATTCGAAGTTCAAACCAACTGCAATATCTCTGTTAATATCTAACAACTAAGTTTTGTTATTTTATTTTTGTATAAAATCGTAAAAGAATATGTTTCTGACTCGGGTTCAGAAACATCGAACTTCAGAATTCTGCAAAGAATTTTAAGGCAGGTGTTCATCCCTATCTCTTTATATATGTATATAATATCTGTATTGAATTTGTATTGATGGGACAACTCTTAGATGGATTTCCCACTAGTATATAACGTTATTTTCCTCAGAATACCACTGGTATTGGTTAAAATTCCTTTCCAGATGTTCTCTGACTATACAAAATATACATCCAGAACATATTTTTGTTCCTGAATGGATACCCCAGCTTCTAGATGGATTGCCCGCTAGCATAGAGAAACTTGGTCCTCAAAATGACATGGGTGCTTGATGCGACTCCTACCAGATGTTCTCTGGATGTACAAAATATTCAGAATATATTCTTGTACCATTCTCTTCCTTGACCTTGTTCTTGAATAACAAAGCTCCTAGATAGATTGTCTACTAGTATATAGCAACTTGAACCTAGATCCTAGATGGATTGTCCACTAGTATGGAGCAACTCGAACTTGTTCCAGGTGCAACTATTCTGCAATTGAATCCCTTGAACACGTTTTATATATACATATCAATATTAAGACTCATATTGAGTAATATCGATTCATTATTGTCTTCACAGTATCTATATAGACCTTTAGTACTTGAAGTCTATTTATCAATAATACAATATTGAACTCATCCATGCCCAACTCTCAGCTGAGTTGCATGGACCTACTATTGCTCTATATTCGTTAAGGCTCTCACTGAGTAATATTGAAGCACTACAGTCCCACAGTATCGTGTATATAGTGTGTTCAATATTTGGAGAATATTCATCAATAACACATTTATTCCCCGAATAAATTATTAAATTCATCTGTGCCTACTCTCAACTGAGTCACATGGATTTATCATAATATTTTTCCTATGTGATCATCTGTTGATCATTTATGCCCAAACCTGCGTCAAAGGTATATCTGGGAAGCAAAGTTAAGCAGATGTCTTTCTATTAGACTGTCACCATCTAGTGCTTACCACACAACATTACTCGTTCCGTGCTAAGCAGGGGACTTAATGTAGATGATGGGTTTTTTTCAAGGGTATAATAGTAAAATATGTCTTCTGAGAAATATTAAACTTCAGAATTCTGCAAAAGAGTTTTTGGAAAGTGCTCATCTCTGTTTTATCTCAGGTGCTCATCCATGTCCTCTCTCTATATGTATGAACCAGTACATATATGATCAAAATTACTGAATGAATCGATATTTATAAATCATCATAATAATATTAGTTTTTACTGCGTCATTCCTAGAAATTCTATGATTTTTACATAAAATATCAAGCTCCTAGATGGATTGCCCACTAGTATAGAGCAATTTGAGTATCATTTGGTGCTATATTCCGTAGTTGGGTTCCCAAAAACTAGCTTATGTCACTATGCATGCTTAAACTGAATAATGTTGACTCGCTAAAATACCTATATAGCTTTATATAGAAGATTACATACGAATCTACTTGACTAAAGTACCACATATGTGCTTAGATACCAAGTCAAAATTGTGCCAAACACAATTGCATAGCTTCTACTAGCTAAACCCAGCTTTAGTCACATTAATCCTTGCTTAAAGAAACAACTAATGTGAATGGCGTAAAAAGATTTCAATTTAGGGTTTTGGAAACACTAAAAAATAAGTTCGCAACACTTATAATCATCTCAAACGATCAAAGAAACACTTTCTAACCCTAATTTGCAAAGGAGACAGTTCAATACTGGATTTGAAACGTTGCAAAAGCTATAGCCACGAATCGTGTCCGCCTTATCTAGCTACGTCCATGATTCATGTGCGTCTTAGGCTATAGCCACGAATCGTGTCCGCCTTAGCTAGTTATGGCCACGATTCATGTGTGCCTTAGGTTATAGCCAGGAATCGTGTCCGCCTTATCTAGCTATAGCCACGATTCATGTGCGCCTTAGGCTATAGACACAAATCATGTACGTCTTATCCATAGCCACAAATCATGTGAATCTTAGCCTATAGCCACTAACCTTGTGCATCTTATCCTAAAATGCATACCTTGTCCTCCTTACCCTTTGCACAATGCTAATGCGTCTTAGCATTATTGCCAAACCTTGTGCGTCTTAGCATTATCTCCAATACCTAATGTGTCTTAGTGTTAGTTCCAATAGCTAATACGTCTTAACATTATCTCCAATAGCTAATGCGTCCTAGCCTTATCTCCATAGCTAATGCGCCTTAATGTTTACTCCTAAGCTAATCTGACTTACATTATCACCTAATGCCTGTCTTTCTGGGCTTGTTTCACGTAGTTCTAAAAAACTAACTTTCTTATGAAAAGCCATACTTAGCCTCACTCACATATGTATGCTTATGCTTAGCAACATATACTTATTTCTATAAAACAAGCATATCAATGCAAATTGACCTAGTTGAACACACAGTTCCTCATAAATAAAATAAATATATATATTTTATTGGTCCTTCTAGACTCACCGGGTCAGTCAAGCCGGACAATTCCTTAGCCAAAAGACTAACCAAGTCTCATTCGACGTAATATTAGTAGTATTTAATACTGCAAAAATTACACGAGACATCAAATATGTCACAAATTGGGGGATATTCACTAGGGTATTGGTCTGGCGGTCTACGACATGTGGTGCAACAATACACCTACTACATAGAATCTGGAAATTTCGATTAGCATTTGAATAGAGAAGTTGTAGGTTGAGCAACCGTTCATTGAACCTCAAACAGAATGGAGAGCAGTTGTCAGCATACCTTCCACCATCTCCACTTCGCCACTACTCAACCATAGACACTTCCAACATGATGAGGTCAGGTGAAAGGTTACAATAGGTATGATTATAAAATAGATTTCTCAATCTATTGAACACAACAAGTCTAAATCTGAGATAAGTCTAACACAGAACAACATCGAACAACTCGATCATTTAACCTTTTCACACACGGAGAAATTGTTCATAGCTATTCACACCAATTACATCTTAAAGAGTCTGATACTCTGACCTCAATCCTTCTCTCGCTTCCCTCCCTAAGACCAACCCTTCTCATTCCTTTACAACTGAAGTAATACTGGAATGGTCATTGCTTGGTTTATTCCAGGATTGTACAGATTGATCTCTCGAATCTAAACAAAGTACTTCAACAATACAAATGTTTAAGGATTAGACAATTATCACCTGCTCACCCACTTTTCCAAATTTACTATCCTAATTCGTTGTCCCCATAAACACCAGGAAATTTGTTTCTTTAGTTGGAGCTAGACTTGCATTGAGGTTCTTTTTATAGTTTGAATTAGTAGACGTTTTTAGCTCATGTAAATTCTACTAAAAAAAATTCTACCAAAGATAATTTAAAATTACCAAGAATAGACAATATGCACACAAAGTGGTAATTGCTCAAAATAAGATCTAAGAGCTTGAATCTCAAGCTAGATCAATTCTTCGAAAGAACTAAAACTTTCCATGCAAAGGAATTAGCTAAGTAATAGCAATTCATAACCGTGCAAAAAGTTCGCCTTAAAAATCAAAAAAGGAAAAGTATATAAATTATATTCACAATTTTGGTCAATGTCATCTTTTAGGTTCGCGAACTCAACATGACATCTAGTAATTTCTGTAAATGTCCTAGATGTGATAAAGAAGAAATACATATAAAGAATTTCTGGAAATATCATAAATATGAAATGATGGAATAGATTGATCAACTGTACTAATATTTGTGCAGTGTTTGCTAAAGAAATATTATTACAATACAATAGCCAAATTCACATAAATAATTTATGTTTCCAATTAATGAAAATATTTTTTTGTTTTACGCTCGGTTCAAGTCTTCATAAACAAATAAGCAAATCTACACTTTTAATTAATAACCAATTCAAATTTTAAATTAATTGATAGAAAATAAAGTAATTTGTGAGACGAGTGTAATTGAAATGTAAATGTAGAGATTTGGAAATATAGTCGTTGGCGGTAAAGGAAGTGCCGAACGGCAAAGCCAAAGTCACTAGCGTCAGTGACCCTGACAGTTCCTCTTCGACGCATCATCAATCTTTTACCGCGTTTTACCATAGTGACAAAACTCATTTGTCCATTCACGTGGCTTTTAAGTATTCGAATTTGACAATTCCCGAAGAAAGTTAGCTTTTTAATGAATTTCCTTTTTAGAAAAGAAAAATAAATAAATAATAATCAATAGATTGTCAAGAAAGAGATCACAGTCACAATACTCAAATAGTCTAGTCACATGCATGCATTATACTCTCTCCGTCCCATTAATAGATGACCTATTCATTTTTAAATTTTGTCCCGTTAATAGGTGACCTATATCATTAAACAAGGGGATATTTCTAAAACTACTTAGTATAAGAAATATTTATAATTTGATAGACATGTTTATATTTGTTACGTAGGTGTTTAAAAATATTTTTCAATAGTATAAAATTTAAGAATATTCGTGACATAGTTTGAAAGATAAATTAATTCTAAATTTTACTAATTATTATCCATAAAAATATAATTGTAAGAAATATTTAAAAGTATTCTTTTTTTTTCTTGTCTTAAAAATTGTAAAAACTTGAATTAGGTCACCTAATTGTTGGACGGATAGAGTATATCATATGGGCTTTTGTGGGACGGAGGGAGTATATCATATGGGCTTGGGCATGTGGCCAAACTCCGAATAGTTGGCTCAAAGCATTATAATGAATTATCAATACGGTGGGGTATTAATTAGCTGAAAACCATAATTAGATTAATTAATTGAGTTCTTAATTAACAGTCTTCTCTTACCATTAGTACATTGAATGAAGATGATGATGAAAGAGTAGACTCTTTTCTCTTTTACAAATAATTTATTTTCTTTTCCTCGTTTTCTTCTCTATCAAAACTAACTTTCTCTCTCTTCTTTCAATCTCTAATCAAATCCCCAAAACCCTAGAACCTCGATCCCTCCGGGGAATTATACTTGTTGTTTAATTTTCATCTTTCCCGATTCCATTTCTCTTGATTCTTGATCTGATCTTGTTTCTTGATCTTGAAAGGCAGTTTTTCATTGAGATTTTGTGGTTTTTTATCCATCGAAATTGAATTTTAAGTTTAGAGAAATAGAGAGAAAGAGATGTATAAGAACCAGCTTCAAGAGCTGGCACAAAGAAGTTGTTTTAATCTTCCATCATATATATGTATAAGAGAAGGACCAGATCATGCACCAAGATTTAAAGCTACTGTTAATTTTAATGGCGAAGTATTTGAGAGTCCTAATTTTTGTACAACGTTAAGACAGGCTGAACATTCTGCTGCGGAAATTGCATTAAATTCTTTATCTAATAGAGGTCCATCTCATTCCCTTGCTGCTAGGATCTTGGTGAGTAAGTTTTTGATCATTGTTATTTTATTTGCATTTAGGGTTTCATTTCAAATGCTTGAATCTTAAATTGGGTGAAAGTGAGAGGGAATTTATGGTCCAGAAATCATCTGTGAAATGTTAATGAGACCGAGGTTTATTTTAGTGTTTGATGATCAACTCATGAAAAGCAGGCTGAAATCTTGATAACGACTGAAGAAAACTAGTATCCTAGTTTCTAGCCCATCATCACCACCTATTGCTGTACAAAAGAAAATGCGTCGACCGCATGCCTATGATTCTGCCTATGATTCTGCCTATGATTCTATAATAATGATCTTCTATTAGATTAGAGAAGCTTGATAGGAAACACATGGAAATGCATGCCTATGATTCTGGCTATGATTATAATAATGATCTTCCATTAGATTAGAGAAGCTTGATAGGAAACGCATGGAAATGCATGTGTGAAAATTGGGTAGATAGAATGTCAACCTTGTGTGAAATGTCCTGAGGATGAAATTTTGTAGAGAAGCGAAGTTAAAGAGACAATTTTCATATTAAGATTGAAATGGAAATGTAGAATGTCAATCTCATTTATATATCTGTGCTTGTTTTGTAAACAACATAGTTCTTCATCTTCAACAACCAACCATAGTTAATCCTACGACCTTATAAAATATCAAGTCATGGCTAAGGAAAGTGGTAGTCTATCTTGCAGTGTACATCCTAAAAAGTCGGTCAGCAGTATCACTCATTAGTTTTACCCCTTTTCATGACACATGCATTATGGGTGATAAAATTGATCTTTCCACATTATGCAGATGCTAATTTTTTTTATTTTCGGTTTTCTGGGTAGGATGAGACAGGAGTTTACAAGAACCTCTTACAGGAAATTGCCCAAAGAGTTGAAGCATCACTTCCGATATATTCAACCACCAGATCAGGCCTTGGACACCTACCTGTCTTTACCTGCACAGTTGAGCTTGCTGGAAACACATTTACAGGTGAACCAGCAAAGAACAAGAAGCAGGCTGAGAAGAATGCAGCCATGGCAGCATGTTCATCTCTAAAACAGTGTGAGCTCCCCTTGCCTAAAAGTATATATTTGGTATTAAATACATTTAACTTATCACTACATGTACAGGTATAGATGAATTTACCATTAACTAGAAATTGTCACTTGCATTTTTACTGAAACCCTCTAAATCTCAAACGGAGTCTGATAAACATTCCTCAGTTGTTCCATATACATTTCTTGAATATGTTTCACCGTTAAAAGTATTTTGGTGAGAAGATCGTATATTGTTTGGTAATAACATGGTTGGCCAGTTAGAGGTGCAATTTGAAACCAACTTTTGTTGTTGATCAAGCAAATTAGCTATATGACCTCCACTCCATTTGCACATGACCCTCCATCTCAGCTGCATATTTTTTACTTGGCAGTGACACGACAAGCTGTGAATTCATCATTTGAGAAAGAGATCAATCATGAGCTGGAACAGATTACAGTTTCTCGAGCACTACTGAAATACCGTCTGAAAGAAAAGATAGCAGTGACAAACTTGAACGAACAATCACCGTTCCCAACAAAATTTCCGATGCAAAGCACTCGATCATCTCAGCCTCTTCCTGTTACTTCATCAAAGATCCTCCCTTTAATCCGCCCAAGACAAGCTCAACGAAATAGACCTATTCCCACTGCTGTGACTGATGGTTCCCAATCATCAGCAGACCACTGTGGATCCCGTTCGCAGAAGTTCCCTGCTGCAGGTGCAGCACCTTTTGTTCCTATGAGGCATTTCAGGCCACCATATCACGGAATGGCACCACCAGTGACGATGAGAACTGCAATACCAGTTTTTTCTGCACCTCCTCTTCCCCCAAGGATAAACCAACCTCCAGTACTTGGGACGCCACCTTTGTATGTTTCTCCATCAGTTCATGTTAGGCACGTTGTGCCAGTTTTCGCTGCCCCGCCAATACGGAGAGATGGACCACCAATACTCTTTATTCCTCGGCCATTTACCAGGTCATCCCTGCATATAGAGGAGATTCAGAATATTACAGGTATTGAGCATTCTGAATCTGCGATTAGGAAGGACCTGGAGCAGCTGAAAATCTGAATTGACAGGACTCTGGAGGATTAGGAACACATAATATATATATTTTTGAAGGTCTTCTTACATTTATCTGCTGAGCTTTTTCTTTTCTTTTCTTCCTTTCATATTTTAACCTTCTGGAAAAGGTACACCGTTATAGGCTTCAATAGTATATGAAATTCCAAATAGTCAGAATTTGTTTCTTTTCCTTTTACTGGCTAAAACAAAGTTTCAGAATTTCAGAGGGCAGGGATACTATCTTGTATCTGAAACCATGTTGCATTGAGGGAAGATTGGTCTACCACGTCCCACATCTTAAATGCTTGTAAAGTGGAAGGGTACTGCTGCAATCAAGAAAAAAATTGGCTCATTGGTGTCTGTCATTAGTATAATCACATGAGAAAATTAAAGAGCCATTACGAAGAATGTAAAAGAAAAAGTGAGAAAAATCTCTTGTCCAATCCCGCGTGATATTAGTAATAATATATTTAATGAATTAGCATAGCTTGCACAAATTTCTCAAAATTGCTTCTTCTTTTCCTATGATGAGATACTGTAGTGAAACAATTGAAGGGCATAATGGATCATATATAGCTGAAATGCATAAAAACATAAAGATAACAAAGAGAAGGTCACAAAAACAACAATGGTTAAATCTTAATTATCTGGCGTTTTTGAGGGTGATCAAAAATTAATTATGGACGATTTTTTTAACCCAATCTCACGGATGTGACTAAGGGATAATCTAGGGGTATGTAAAAATACTAAAATATCATTTCACTAATCAAACAATTATCATAAAATCTTTCACTAATAAAACCTGAACCTAAACCTATTTCACACTTCTTCTCTACCTACCGATTATCAATTTCTGATTTCTCTTCTTCTCCTCTCCAATTCAAACTACCGATTGTGGCACAATCGAATTCATCTTCAACCGATTAATCGTAAACCAAATCATCGTATAATCGTAAACCAATTCATCGTCGTTATTACAATCTAAAAATGACAAGAAAGAAGCAAACAACTCGTCAACCTCCTAATACAGAGTGACCGGATTTTGCCACAAGAATAAGAGATCGAGAGATTGTTGAAGAACAACACGAAGAACACGAAGAACGCGAAGAGGATGACCTAGAAACGGAGACCGATTCCAACAATCAGACTCTCCATAACTTTTTAATGGCTCCAATAAGGTAAGGGTTTATCATTATTTTTGTTTATATTGATTCAATCGAATGAATTAGTCACTAGAATATCAAGGGTTTTATGTTAGATTTCATAATCGGTAGTTTCGTGGTTGTATTAAACTACCGATTATGTTAGTGTTCTTCATTGCTCATGAACATCATGCACAATCGGTAGTTATGTTTAGGTTATAAACTACCGATTGTATTACTGGACCAAAATTTAGTGATAATCGGTAGTTTCCTATAGGGTTAAACTTCCGATTATGCAAGTTAGTGATCCTCAAAAACATCGATCACAATCGGTAGTTATTTTTACACCTAAACTACCGATTATATTCTTGTCTCCAAATTTACACATAATCGGTAGTTTAGTATAGGGTTAAACTTCCGATTGTGAAATTTAGTGGTTCCTCAAACATCGACCATAATCGGTAGTTATAATTTGGTCATAAACTACCGATTATATTCCTGTACCCAAATTTACACATAATCGGTAGTTAATTTTTTATGTAACTACCGATTGTACGTGTGTCCATAGACTTTTCTGTTCCATTTTTTATGCACAATCGGTAGTTAAAAAAACAACGTAACTATCGATTATGCACAATCGTAGTTAAGTTGATTTTTAAACTACCGATTATGCACAATCGGTAGTTACGTTGTTTTTTTAACTACCGATTATGAACAATTGGGTGAGTTTAATGTGCTTTGTCTACCGATTATGTACTGATTAAATGGTGTCTTGTTGGAAATAATTGTTCTTTATTTTGTATCATAGAAGGGAAAAGCGATCTAAGCATTCCAACGATACAATTCTTACGGGGCCTCGTCGTGAAGGGGGAAGAAGGTAACTGCTAGTGCAAGAAGACAAAAGAGCGCTAGCGGAATTGTTATCACTGAAGGAACTCAACCAAGTGTTCCAAGAAGTACAAAACTAGAAAAAGGAGGACCAAGTGCTCCACAAGATAGATACTTTGATGAAGGAGGACCAAGTGGTAGACAAGAAGAAGGAAGTGGCACAAAGAAGCCAGCTAAGAAGAAAGGAGGACACAAGGTCCCCGACTCTTTGAATATGAAGGGTCTACAACAAGGTCAAATCCCTGGCCTCCCAAGAGATGGAGGAGATCTATTGTTTGGGTACAAAGACTCTTGGGCGAAAGAGATTTACTCAACAGAGGTAATAATTATAAAACACCATTCTTAACATATTGTCTTTTTATTCGTAGAAGTGTTAATTGTTATTCTAATTGTTTTTTAATTCGTCGTGTATATTAGGACCATTCTAATGCGGTCGGTCTACTCAAACCTACGGCTGCACCAACAAAGATGAACGATTGGCCGTTGGAAGGTGAGTGTCAACGGTTCCAGGAAATTATACTGCAGTCGGGGCTATCTACGGCTGCCGAGAATTCAATGTTACCTCACGACCGGGTGTCGATATCGGCCTTCATGGAGAGGATGTATCCTGAGACCGATACCTTCCACATGCCATGGGGAGAGATGACGATCACCCCCGATGATGTGGTGCATATTCTAGCTCTCACTGACCATGGTACGACGGTGAAGTTTGATTATGTGAAGCAGTTAAGCTGGGACCAGCTTTATGTTTACACTGAGAGGTTCCTTGGTTAGGACCGAGCGACATCCGATGAAGAGTTCAAACGGTGCGCTTCTTACATAACCAGGCAATTCAGCATGGTGCAACTGATGAAAATGTTCAGAGGCACCTTGGATAAAGAAAAGATGAACCCATAGTTTAGCGATGACCAGGTCAAAGCTACAGCCACTGCATATCTTCTATGTGTTTTGGGATGTGTAATTTTCCCCAATACTAGTGGCAACCGGGTCGACGCCAACCTCCTACAACTTTTGCACCCCCTCCATAAAGTTCGCGACTATTCGTGGGGCACCACATGTCATGCGTTCTTGATGGAAGAGATGAGAAAGGCATCCAGGGAACAAACTAGCCAAATTGCCGGGAACGTGAGCCTACTACAGGTATTTTGGTAACTCTATTGATGGTTTGATTGTTATTTATTTTTCCCCTTTTAAGAATCAATTTTCTCATACTTGGTTTGATATGTACACTAGACAGGGATCTATGATCACTTCCCGTCCCTCAAGTTGGCCAGAGAGAATCCGGCATGGGAGAAAGGCACACCTCGAGGCACAAAATACATCTTTGAGGGCAACCATTCAAGGACCAAGGAGCAGGAGTTGATTTCTTTGAGGAGGAAATTAGACTCGATGTCGTCCAAAGATGTTAGTTTTGATCCATACCGGGAAGACCGAGCTAGTGGTCATATAACGTGAAGGTCTGAGTTGTCGTTCTACTATGGACCCTTGTGGCATCCAACTGGATATGTCATGTACAGTGCCACAAAGGTGATGCGTCAACTAGGTTATGTACAAGAAGAACCTTGGAGTCGATTCAGGGGCAGGTTCGAGTTGGACATGGAGAATTGTGTTAGTGGTAAGGACTCGATCACAATTATTTACTCTGTTAACCCATCGGTTGAACATTGGGACAACATGATGCAATCTATGATCAACGAGGGGAGACCTGTCACCCGAGATGATGAAGCAGATCCTGGCTATGTGGTACAGTACCGGAAGCATTCTCATCTTTACGTGATCCGTGAAGATAAATGAAAGAACACCAGGGTACCCGAATATAAGTGCATCATCAAAGACAAACCCTCGGGCTATGAAAGGCTGGTACGTAATGTTATTTCCTTTTGATTTTAGTATTACGACTCAATATTTTAGATAATAATCGTTTGATTGTTATCTACTAAAAACAGAAAAAAAGGTTTGCATTTTTCTTAAAGAAGATAGATGGGTGCATAAATGCGGGAGTGCCTCCATCAGTTGAGACGATGAGAGAGAATAAAGACCTAATTGAAAACATCGATAATGAAGCCTATGCTAGCAAGTTTGGAGAGAAATCTGCGAATAAGCCGAAGAGGGTAACATCAAAGCACAGTAAAAGATCTCGCGGTTCAACGAGTGCTGCTCCTGAAGCAAATATCCCTGAGGGTGAAGCCAATGCCGCTGATGCTAAAAGATTGTTAGCCCCTGGTGCTCGTGCTCCTCGTACCAAAACCAAAAGAGTTAGAAAATAGATTGTGGTTGTAACATTACTGGTTTTAAATGTCTAACAATTGAAAGGATTTTATGTTCTTTTTTTGAGTTATTGATAAGTGCATAATTTATACATTTTAAGTATCATTTCCTTATTCTTATTTGCTAGATTTTGTGTGAATTACTGTGTTTTATTATTACTTTTCTAGTTTGTGCGTTTTATTAGGTTACGTCTCTGAAACAAGCGAAATGAAGCTTTACAAGAGAAGAATTGCCAAATACCCCGTAGATCTCAGTCCATTCCAGGATTTCTACCCTCCGTCTTGTAGAGAATTTGATTACGAATCCAACGGCGAAAGAACGAGGTCATTCTGACTTCGTATGAGAAAGTTATGAGCGAAACGAATACTAAGGGCAAAAAGGTCATTTCAAGAGAGACTGCTACTGACAACCTGGCATACACTAAGGGATGTCAAGATTCAAATAATGTTAATGGCACCAGCCAGTTCGTTCAGGGCTGCCAACTTTCAAATATAACTACAACACCCAGCCGTGTTTATAAGGGCTGCCCAGATATTTGAATTTCTTTAAAGGCGCCACCTTCTTCTTCCTTCTACAACAGCGAAAGCTGATTTTTACTGGAATTAGGTGATGAACATGTCACTGCTAATAGTGACTGTTGGTTGTAGGCTGATGGGAGTGAGAACGTGAAAATAGAGAATGGGAGTGAAGAGAACGTGAGTTGGGAGAGTTTGCCGAGCTTTATTCCGGACGCAGTTAATGGCCATGGTTTATGACTTAGAGGATTTGGATATTTGGTAGGCATCATTAGGCTCTAAAGGTTTCTACACGATATCTTCAGACCATCTGTAGCACTCATAGCTACAGCTCTCACTCGATTATTTCCTAATAATTGGTTATGTGTGAGATAGTATTTAGGGGTTGTCAATTATGATGGCAGTTGAAGATTGATGATCATGATTTGTGATCATAGCAGCGACAGAGAAGAATCGATGGTGTTCGCTGGGATGTGAGCATTGTTGAAGCTGAGAACGAGGTGGGATTTGAGTCTGTGGTGTTGAATCTTAATGGAGGCAGTTCATAACGGACGAGAATGATGTTCTGTTGCTGTAAATGGTTGAAGTAGAACTTGCGACTGTCGTTAATGAAAAAAATTGATTAACTTGAGCCTGACAGTCTAGGGAATGACTGAATGATGATTCTAACTAATCGTTTAACGGGTTTTCTGGGATTGTGGACTAATGGAAGTTGGAGTTGACGATTGGGTCTGTTTGTTCATGGTGATCATGGATGTAAGAAGAGATCGAGTAATGATGGCAGAGATCTTGGATGGTGGAGCTGTTGATCACGATGGTGATGGTGGTTTGAACAGTTCTGATTATGCTTTTCTCGGTGAAGAGTTGGAGGCAGAGCTGAGTTGATTAATAACAGTGACGATGGATAAGATGATTATAGTAGCTGAGATTAGTCGATGGTTTGATGACTCGAATGAGTCTGGTGGTGACTTTGTTAAGATGATTATGGCAGTGAATGGGGCTTGCCGAGAATAAAAGAGAGGAGAACAGGGAAAGACTTGCTGTTACGTGTTTGATACACCACATGGCAGCGATGGTTGATGGGTATGTGACATGGTGGTGATCGATCAACGGTGGATAAGTTAGTTTAAGGTGGAGTTTGATCTCTCAGATTTGGGATTAGATTAGCCGAGAAGTCAGGAGTTTTTGAAAACAAAAACTTGATCGGCAATCCAGCATGGAAAGAAAGGAGAAGTCAGGGAAAGGTTGCGGCTAAAGTTAAGTTTTAGGAACTAATCCGTGTTCTAATAGGATTTGGTTTTGAGTCATATTAGGAAATGGATCCTCTTTGGATGGCTATATATAGCCGGGTACCTCAACAACCGAATGGATCCATACAATATATGATACAAAGACATACTTCCGTACACAGCCAGAGAAGCTTCACGGACAGTACAGAAATTAAAGGGTTAGTTTGTGTTTTCTTTTTAATTAATTTCTATGGCTTTTGAAAAAGCCATGTTGGGCTAATTCTCTTTGTTAGGGCGAAAGGATGAACTTGTAGAGATGATTTTAATTTGTGTTTCAAAACTATTTTTTTAACTGTATGAACTAAATATTATCAACTTGTCTCTCTCTCAACGTTTTACCGTCTCAATCATTTTTCATGTTCTATGCCACGTATAGTTCATTGTTTAATTAGTAGAAGGACTCGTTGAAACCTCGTATTAAATCGTTTTATGAATATTCTTTGACTCTTTATGACCCGTATATTTAGTACTTCGAAATTCTACTTTAGGTTGAGAACAAACAATTCTTTTCAAAAATTCTTTCTTTAGTGCTTAATTAAAAATCTCCCGTGTATTAGTAGATAGATTTGATACTGTACATGAGTAAAATTAAGACCCTATGTGACGAACACAATTAAACCCTGACCTACAACGGATTCCCGGAACCTTAACATTTTCCTCGTACTGTTTTTAAAACTTTATTAAATAATTTTAATTCATTAGTTAATTTAATTCTTTATAAAAAAAAACCAAAAAAAATATTTTAATCCAAACTCCTCGTGGGAACGAACCGTATTTGCTATTGTCTACATCTTTCGACACTGTGCGCTTGCGGTAAAACAAAGTCAGTTTTCCGACGCATCAGTTATCAATTGATTTGCAATCGATTTATTTTTAACAAGTTATTTTCTTCAAATTTTACATTATAATCGTAGTTAAGTGGTTTGAAAAAACTATCGATTGTGTATATTCATCAACAATCGGTAGATAACAAACTACCGATTGTGTTAGTGTAATACAATCGGTAGATAAATATCTACCGATTGCATTTACCCCAGAAGTTGCATGTTCCTGGCTACTTTTTGTATGATAATCGGTAGTTTAAGAAATTCTTAAACTACCGATTGTGCTTGTACAAAATGTTGATTTTTTTTTTTAAAAAAAATCGATTTCCAATTTGGGGCTACTTATTATAATCGGTAGTTTAAGAATTCTTAAACTACAGATTGTGCTTGTACAAAATGTTAATTTTTTTTTTTAAAAATCAATTTCCAATTTGGGGCTACTTATTATAATCGGTAGTTTAAGAATTTCTTAAGCTACCGATTGTGCTTGTAAAAAATGTTGAAATTTTTTAAAAAAATTCAATTTCCAATTTGGGGCTACTTATTATAATCGGTAGTTTAAGAATTTCTTAAACTACCGATTACACTAAAATGTTGAAATTTTAAAAAAAAATCGATTCACAGTTTGGGGCTACTTATTATAATCGGTAGTTTAAGAATTTTTTAAACTACCGATTGTTCTTGTACAAAATGTTGAAATTTTTTAAAAAAATCGATTTCCAATTTGGGCTACTTATTACAATCGGTAGTTTAAGAATTTCTTAAACTACCGATTGTGCTTGTACAAAATGTTGAAATTTTTTTAAAAAATTTGATTTCCAATTTGAGGCTACATTATAGTTTAAGAATTTCTCAAACTACCGATTGTGCTTGTACAAAATGTTGAATTTTTTTACAAAAAATCGATTTCCAATTTGGGGCTACCTATTATAATCGGTAGTTTAAGAATTTCTTAAACTGCCGATTGTTCTTGTACAAAATGTTGAAATTTTTATAAAAAATTCGATTTCCAATTTGGGGCTACTTATTATAATCGTTAGTTTAAGAATTTTTTAAACTATCGATTGTGCTTGTACAAAATGTTGAATTTTTTTTTTTTTAAAAATCGATTTTCAATTTGGGGCTACTTATTATAATCGGTAGTTTAAGAATTTCTTAAACTACCGATTGTGCTTGTACAAAATGTTGAATTTTTTTAAAGAAAATCGATTTCCAATTTGGGTCTACTTATTAGAATCGGTAGTTTAAGAATTTCTTAAATTACCGATTAACACAATCTGTAGATAACGGTGATCCCAAAACTTCCGATTGTTAATATTAGTTCGAACTTAGTGTACATATTTTCTGTACACTCTTGTTACACCAGGCCTCAACAGCTTTTTTTTTTTTGAAACGACAGGTTTAGAAACAGAAACCAAAACCTAATTCTTCTTCTTCTCTACCTATTCACGCCCTCTTTTTCTTCTCATTTCCTTCTCTACCTATTCTCAACTAAAACAACCGTCTTTTTCATTTCTTTTCCTCTACCGATTCTTCAACTCCCTTTACTCTCATTCTCCATTGAAAATGGCTCCAAAATCTTTACCTAAACAATCAAAGAAGGGAAAGGAAAAGATGGTGATAGAGGAGTTCAAAACCATTGAAATCAATTCGTCAACCGATTCCGATGAACTTCCCCTCCGACCAAAAAATGTTCCTACCCAATCAAAGAAGGGAAAGAAAAGGTAAGTTACATCCAACTTTTATGTTTTTAGTTATTATTTTGAAGAAATCATGATAATTCTTGTTTATAGACTTTTGTCTAACGCATAATCGGTAGAAATCTGACGAACTTTATCTACCGATTGTGCCTCTAGTTTATCATTTCTGAAGAACATCATGCACAATCGGTAGGTATTGCATAATTTTATCTACCGATTATACAATCGGATATTTACTGAAAACACTCCCTACCGATTGTGTAATCGGTTGATATTTCATATTTTTAGCTACCGATTGTGTGCTTTTGTTTATTTTTATAATAGTTATTGTGTAGTTAGTTAATAATCAATGTTTGGGTATGTTCATTAGGGTTATGGATGAAGATTATTCCGATGAAAGTCTTTCTCCTGCTCGAAAGGCTGAATTGCTTTGTCGTCCTCTTTTTAATTTGCCGAAAGGAGTTTCTGATATAGAAATATATCAAATGATGTTGGACGATCCAGATTTCTCAAAAATGATGAAAGATCCTAATTGTTGGTGGAACGGTCCTGACAATCCCTTCAAGTGGTTGATATTTCATCTTCGGATGAAGGATATGAGACAGAAATGAATCGAAGGATATGAGGCAGAAATGAATCGAAGGATAGCGGTTGATCCGGATTTTGATCCTCGACTCTTTTTCAGGGAGAAAGACTTCTCAGGCATAAATCCATACTACAATGAAGTTGGAGAGTATATAGGTCCAGTTCAGGATGATGAAGTTGTTGCTGTTCCTAAGGGGAACGAGGAGAAGAAGAAGAAGCGGGCTGAAACTAGAACCAAGTCGAGAGTAACAAGAAGTGGAAGAATTTCATGAGAATTTCTATAATGTGTTGTTTCGTTTATTCGGATGTTTTTAGTTTTTTTGAACAAGTTTAATGAACAATATGTAGTAAGTTTATTTGAACAAGTTTGTCTTCGGATGTTGAAATAGTATTACGAAGTTAGATGTTAAGTAAAATCGGCATAATCGGTAGATAATAATGTTTCTAAACTACCGATTACATACAATCGGTAGTTATTAAATTCCCGTGCTACCGATTATCCACAATCGGTAGTTCTTTATGTTCACTAACTACCGATTATGTCAAAAAAAATCCTGGACGAAAAAACAAGTATAATCGGTAGGTTAATTTGATCATTAAACCACCGATTACAAAGTTTAAAATTTTAAAGTTTAGTTCAATTCTGCTTACAATCGGTAGATATAAATTTTCAATTGCTACCGATTGTGAAAGATGAAGAGTTAGAAATTTTGTAAGTCTTGAGAAATTCAATTTGGGGCGACACATATAATCGGTAGTTTAAGTACTCCATTAAACTACCGATTGTATAATCGGTAGGAATAAATATCACGATCCTACCGATTGTACAAAATCATAGCTCAAAAAATTAATCTTAAACACTCTCGATTTCTATTCCAAAACTAACTCAAATAATTTTCTAACACTAACTATAACCAAATTAATTAACTAATATATCAAAATTAACACTAATTAAGCAAGGATAGATTAGCCAATATAGAAAATATATGAATAAGGAATGTATTAAGATTACTTTAAAATGACATTATTTTGTTTAATAGTCATCCCAAATTTGTTTTTGTTTTTTTGAAAGAAAAACCCATCTTTTATTAGACTTATTTCAGGATTTACCGAAACAAAGATGCCTAAAGGCCAAGTTTGGAGTTAGGCAGAGAATGAAGCTTCCATTGCTTGTATGATCATAGATGAATTGAATTTGAAGCTTCGGAAGCTTTTTCCAGGTCTGGTGTCAGGCCGGCGAGATTCAAATCCAAGCTAAATCAAATGGTTGTTCTTTATTTTCATAGTTGCTCCTGTCGAGCTGTTAGTAGCGTTCCCTAAGCTTCCTAGACAGATATATCCCGTGATCATCAACAAAGTCACATGCAAATCAACTAGTGCCCTTCTTTTCTCTAAAGAGGACACATCTCATAAGAGAAAATTGGGGAACTGTATCTAGGACGTCATAAACAAGAAGTTTCAAATAAGAAAGGAGGTGGAAAACCTTTGAAATATATTTCTGACTTCTGAGTAGCAGGAGGTGCATGTGATGCAATCCACGATTTCAAAGACCTGCATGGAAGTTATGAATTTGAATCTCATTGTAACTAGGACAACAAACAAGACCAGTCGAATTACTTATCCACGATTTCCTAATGTCACTTGTCAGCATACTCACATTAGGAAAGGACCAACCATATAAAGCTTTAGGCCGTTGGCCCCACGAGACATTGCTTCGTTGCCTGCTTGTTGGAGGTCACTAATCCTGTGCCATGAAATCTCCTGCATTCAGCATGAGATCACAATTGTGTTTTACATTTATACCACTTCATATCGAGCAAAAAAAATTATACCCTACTTCACTAAATGTAAGCTGGAAAAAAAGAACTCGGGGAGTAGGATGAACCCGGAGCAGGAGAAAATGGAAAGAAGTACTGAACAAGCTTATCAATCTTTAAGGCTTCAGGGAGAGATAGAGGAGAGAGACATATACTGATCTCTTTTTTTGTCCGAGGTGCGAAGACAGTATCATCCTTCACACCAGCAATTATGTAAAGCCGCACCCTTTGTTCTCCTATTGTAACTTCGATATATTCATCTATTTTCAGAAGTTTTGATATATCGAAGCCAGTTTCCTCCAAAACCTTCACTCGTAGCAGAAGACAAACTTAAAACATAATGAAAGACGAATTCACCCATCAAAGAACCAATCACATGAGAAGCAGAAAGGCTCGAAGTCTGTATTTTATTAAAGAAAAATGTCCACTGGGGTGAATCTTACCTCTCGAACGGCACACGTATGGTCTTCCTCATCCTTGTTCTTTTTCCCACGAGGAAAACTCCAGCTTGCTCCAATCTTCCATCCCTTTACTAATAAACACTGCAAGTTAAATTTGTCAAACCATTAACTGAATTACCCTACATAGAATTACTAGAAGAAACTAGTAGTTTTAATTTCAAATGTTGAAGCTTTCAATAAGAAAACTAGGTCATCTGTCTGTGCCTAATTCATTACTGACCCGCTCAAAAGATTCATCCAAGATTATTGCCCCAGTAACCGGAACTCGAACCTTGTAAGAGGTGAAGTCCTTGTATATATCATCTATATGTGCAATATATGGTCTCAGAGCAGCACAGCTATTAAACACTAACTTTATTGTGATTACTAAAAAAAAGACTTACCTAGAATCACAACCATATGAATCAAATGATCAAACAGAAATCACAACACAAAAATCCAAATTGTAGCTGCTTGTTTTTAGTAGTACAACCACATCTAATTTACTGGGTATGATGTAAGAAGAATTAGGTAGAAAGTAATTGATGACATCGGATTTATCGTAGTTCGGCATGCTCAGGCCTACGTCCACAGTGATTTGATTTTATTACAATCTCCGTAACCAAAGTTTCCATTAAAGAGGAACCCCTCATATCTGTTTTTATCTCCAGAAGAAAGTAAGAAAATGACCCACCCAGGCCACCTCTATTCTATCATAATCTCTTTTCTTTTATAGGGAAGAGATACCCGACATTTTCAATATTATCCCTAGTTAGATAAGTGAGAAAAATAGTCGTTGACACCACTGCCTTTATCTTCACTGTGAAGTCTCGTTGAAAGTGATTAATAAGTTACTTCAACTCCCAATGTCTGACACGTGTTGTGGTATATTTATTGCACTCACAATTTGCCCTTTTCTTTAGGTTTGTTTGAAGAACAATTCTTAAGAAAATGTCTTTATGTCTTGCTCGTACTGTATTTTGGTGGTTAATATGTTGTTTTAAATTCTAATGTTTGCCGCGTGTTGTGGTAGATTTATTGCACTCATAATTTGTCCCTTTTCTTAAGGTTTGTTCGAAGAACAATTCTTAAGAAAATGTCTTCATGTCTTGTTAAACATTGCGTCTTGGTCAGGTCTGATGCGGCTATCTTCTGATTGGTGCTTCTTGACAAATGGCTGGAGCGTCTTATCATGAACCTGATCCATAAAACAGAGTTTTGCTGCCAAAATTACAGGCAAGCTCATTTTAATGTAAAGATATCATCCCACATGATATAACCAGAAATGATAAATAGATTAATAGGATATCACTCATTCAATCTTTATGAAAATCTGTACTACTGAATCTAGTGCAAAAATATAAGCCAATCAAGGACTTAAATTCAAGGCGGTTATCGAGATGGGTCATGAGTAAAGTGTCATTGGACGCATATTTGCACATACGTGCCAATACCTGTATGAGAACCTTTCATCTCGTGTGAAGAAACTATGAATAAAAGACATATTTATAACTCATAAAAACAAAGGGTTCATAAAAACAAAAAATGGATAAAGCAAGAGAATTGGAGGTATGGGTTACTTAGCTCTTTTGTGAGTGTCTGTGGGGGTTCCATATCAATTGGTGTATGGTCTGCTTGTCTTGACCGGTACCCTTGACATCTGCATCTTTCATTTTCCAATTAATGGTACTTCATGAGTTTAGAAGTACATGAAGTAAGAAGAATAAAGAATGAAGTATAAGAAGTACTAATTCTTGAATATCTGTTTCTGCTAATATAAAAAATATGAAATATGAAATATGAAGTATCGATTCTTAAAGAAGTATTCTTCGCATAAGAAGTATGAAGCATAATAATATGAAGTATCGATCCTTGAAGAAGTACTCTTCGCATAAGAAGTATGAAGTAAAACTAATATGAATGAAAAGTACATACTCTTTGCAGAAATAAGAAGTATTCTTGATCAAGTATTTCTAGACTGTTGATTCATTTTTGTCCCTGTTGAAAAAAAGTATCTTTAAAATAAGCCAAAAATCAATAAAGAAATGACTTGCTAATGGCTCATTTCCCCCCTAATGTTCCCCCTATATTTTCAAGAAGTACAACAGAAGATGCAATAGTAAAAGTTAACAAGAGAGTTAAACATTTATCTTTTCCTTTTTGTAATAGCCAAGGATATAATGGTATCTGCTGTGAACGATTCACATAAAAGATTAGAAAGCACGATTGTTAAGCAAATTCATTTTAAAAACAATAAAATGGTTCAACAAAGCTTAATTCAGTTGAGAAATAACCTGTTAACAACCCATTTTTGCACCTGTGCTTTCAAGAAAAACACAACAGAAAACTCAAATTACATGTTAACGAGATAATTAAGCACATAAATGGTATCAAGTATGAATGATCTGTAGAAAAGATTAGAAAGAAAATGGTTTCTACACAATGAATAGATCACAATGACAAAGATAAAAGTAAAAAAATAAAAAAGACAAAGAGAAAATTTGCACATGAATTGATAAGAATTAAATTAAGGGCGTACAAAAGATTATAAGATGTCATATTTTCTCTATATGGCATGCTATCATAGGGGTAAAATTGAGTGTTTGATTGCTATATCACAAGGTTGGTTTTTACCTTGCTCAATCTTTGAGAATACTGCTAATCACATCTTGGCCAGATGGGAATTAAGTGTGGCCCCGTCTCTTACTGTGCTCGTTTCACAAAGAGAAGATTGTCATGTTGCGCATCTCTTGCTATGAATAATCCACTGGTCACACACTCAAAGACACTGACATGGATTATTTTGAGAGATTGTACTTGTCGTTCTTTACCCGGTATGATGCACTGACATGGTTCCTCCTTGTTTTGCGATCTGGCTCCTGATGAAGATCATCTAACTCTACTTACAGTTCCCTTCAAAATATCATTTCATGACAACAGGAATAAACTAACAAGAAGATGAAATGGTTAGTATTCAAACTAAGGGTAGTTTTCAGCATTATATAGGTATGGACATAAATTAAGCAAATATAAGGATACATATTATGATACTTAGCTTTGTGGTAATCAGTGGTGGGATGTGCTGTAATAGTGTGAAATTCCATTATGCAGCTATCCACCATGGCTTCATTTAACCTGTCATGCGGCAAGCCTTCACTGCTGTAGCTGTGATTATTGTCCTACAAGATACGATGATTATAGGTCCTCTATTACTTCCTAAAGTAGAGTCATCTAGCTTCCATTTTTCTCGTTCATATTTGGGAAATTCATAATAGCCATTATTCATAATAGAAAGTAAATTATCCTAATATGTTGTATACAAAGATCATTTCATAAAGCCAGCAAGTAGGTGATTCATAAATATAAACATAACAGACATAAGAAAGTAACATATAGCATTTTGCTTAATTTATAAGATCAAATATATGTTTCGAATTGAGTCGTGCAAACATATAAGGTAAGGAATCAAACTGGTATTGCAAACAGAAACATTAGTGAGGAGAATAAAATATAAACAAGATCATAAATAATTTCAATCTACTTTGGCTATCAGAAGAGTTTCAAGTATTATCTCATTGGGTCATTTTTACAAGCAAGTCATAGGCTAGTTAGAAATTCAGTTCAAGACTTGAATTATGATGGAAAACAAAACTCAAGAAAATACTGCATACTATTTCAAATCACAATAAATTTATAACTCAAAAGGAAAGGATTGAACACAAGAAAGTTCAAATCTTCAAACTGGATTTATGGTTATGCGAATATCATTAGAGCATGGGTAATTGCATGAGGTTTATGGACAATTTTTTTTTTTTTTTAAATCCATGGTTATTAAAACAACTCAAGGTACAAGAGTTAATTGTAGAGAAAGTACAAGATTTCAATCCACTTATGTTACTGGGTAAATATTGTTCAAGTAGCATGGATATTTCGAAGGAAATCGTGGGGAAAAAGTTGTTAAATCCTTGGTTAAGAAAACACCTAAAATATCATTTAATGACATGAATGGAACAATTTCTGAAAAATGTTTCATACTATGAGGACATTGAAATCAGAAGACATCAACAATAACAAAAATTGAGAGAAAAACACCACTATTAAATGAATAAAATTCCACTAAGAAACATATATATCATAAAAAGGTTGAAATTCATATGAAAGGAAGGTTTATGTTGTTTTAACTCTCAATAAACAGAAATAAAACCTAGAAAACAATACAAAAATTTATTCATGGGTTTATAAGAATCGCAGATTATTAATGAAAACATTGCATCAAAGAATCAAAAAGAAGATTTCACAATTAAAGACCATAGTTCAAAAGGGAAGAAAAGACAAACAAAAAGATCCCCTACCTGAATGCAATCGAACCTTCTTATCCAAAGTTACACTTGCAACTTAAGATACAAAGTTCAGATATAAGCTAACTTTAAGTTGTGCAATTGCAATTAACTGTTCATTTAATGTTAACTATAAGATTATGAGATAAAGATCAGATTACATACAAACTAAATTTCAGGAAAGCTGCGAATTAGTTAGGACTCGAATCAGTTAAGTCCACACATTGAGTGAGACCTAAATGACACTTAATAGTTCACAGATATCAAACTCATGACTAAAAGATAAACTTGCATCATATCTTAGCAACGAAACTAAGAAATTTGCATTCAAACGAAAAAGTTGTAAGGCAAATAGAGATAGGGATAGATAAACACTTATCTTTTAGAATTGCTTGTGGACCAATAGTTGTGCATTATTTTTACGCTTTTAGAGATTGAGCTTAGAAGGTATATAAGTCTAAAACTGACTTTGCAACAAAAAATATCACAAAAATACTTAACTCTTTGAAGAGACTTGTTGTGGAAATTGCAGTACTCAATTGTGTAGAAGAGTTGTCTTCAAGCAGTAGAAGCAACAATTACTGTCATTAGTTGTTGTACAAACTATATTGTCCCATACATAGACGAACTAAAAACACATTACTCAAAAGTGAACTTTTGTTCCTTATATGGGGTTCATTATAGTTTTATCCTAAGTTCTAATCATCCTCATTTTGATTCAGAAACTCTGAAAAGTTATGCTTCCCAAGAGAGCTTTTGAAAAGAATAAGATGTTCTAGGCGATGATCAAATTAACAGAGATATTAGTGTAACAAACAAAGTTGTTCTCCCAGTTTGCTAAATTATGGTATCAAACAGACCTCTTGGTCCAAGAAATGCTTATTCATACCCCATAAAGGAAGAACTAACTCTGTAGGTAATCTACATTAATAGACAAGATATGGTGTAATTCTCATACTGAGGTGGTAGATATTTGCTTAAACAGCCAAAAGTCATGGATAAATTGAAGAAGATTAATCTGATACAACATAATAACTAACAAAGTAGGTATAAAAAACATAATAAACCTACAAAGATATCATATGATTCATAACCAGAAGTTTGAAGTTTGAAAACAAAAGAAGGGTTTAGACAATTTGGAAAAGGGATCAAACATTTAACCTACTAGAAAATACAACCATAACTCCAATCCCAATCGCAAAAGCTAAAAAATATAAGAAGATGATTTAAAATGAAATTTGGTTTCTCATATTGAGTAATGTATTTTCATGTTTTCTTCTTTAGCATTCTGTTTTTTGTGCTCGTGTTGGCTATAACCTAATCATAAATATTCAGGAAAGGCATAGACCTAAGTTTAGTTGCAGAAAGTACCAACGTAATATATTATTATTTTCAAATGTAACATAAGGATATATATTCCATATTTGATTTATACATGAACAAAACCTAGCTATTTCTAGTAGATAGCCGATTACTCATAGCTAAACAAATAACATGATAGAAGTTTTGTTACACAATACATGTGCAATTAGTGATTTAGAGGACACAAACACGAGGGCATGACGACAAAAACCTCAAGAGGTATGAGACACATAATTCACACCCCGAAGATGATTCTCCAAGAACCCATGTTAATTAACAAATTGTTAAAGGTATTAAAGTGGGAAGAGTCATAAGTTGAGGAATAATTTGCTAATAGATCATTCCTGCCAAAGAGGTAACTACTCATAAGAGAAAAAATAGAATAAAGGTAAATGAGGCTTAGCTGGTACTTGGAAATGAATTAGACTTAAGCAGAAAATATATGTATTTTTGAATCAAACTATTGGTCAGGCTAGGCGTTTTATCAAACATGTTAAACGCAGTGTGATTAAACAAATTGTTCTTTATGCTATATAAAAGGGAAAATCATACTTGTAGCTAGGGCTGCACAAACCCGACCTAACCCGCCAACCCGACCCACACCCGCCAACCCGACCCACACCCGCCCAAATTAACCTGACCTGCCGATGAATGGGTTGGGTGCGGGTGATTTTTTTCAAACCCGACTTCTGGCGGGTCGAGTGCGGGTGATATCTCCTCTCACCCGACCCGACCCGCCCACCCGCCGAAACTTTGCTGATTTTCTGGTCGTTGATTTTATTTCAAGTTTCAATCCTAATCACCCATTTCTAGGTTTGTTTAAGTTTCATGATGAATGTTTCATCTCTTTTGTGAAAGGATCAAAGGAAGCCCCAATCTGTTCTTCATCAACCGATCACCTGGTTCACCTCCACCACCACTATCCCAGCAACCCCATCAGCAGTAGTACCACCTTCTTCTTCAACGATTATCGATTTGAAGCATCATCACTCATCAGGTATGTGCTTGATATCTATGGCTGTTTAAGATTCAAAAGCTTGATCAACATGTCTGTGTAAGATTCGAAAGCTTGCCGTAAGAGAAGAAGTCGTTGATTGTTGATTGTCTTTTTAGTAGTGGTCCAGTGGAACTGTTGATCAATAGCTATTTTTAATTCAAGCATTTTGTCTAGTCCAAACCCAAGTTACAAAAATCGAATCCAGAGATATTTTAACCCAACAATCTAAACCCTTCATCATATACTGCTTACCATGAAAAAAGGACTACATTGTGATGTAAAATGTATTAATGTTGTAGTTGTTGCTGAATAGATTGAATATGTGACTCAATGTTACCAAACGATTGTTGGAATATGATAAAGTGTTGTACTTGTAGTGGAATAACTATTCATCCAATGGACATTTACGAAGGCTCTGTATGTGTCTATTTCTTGTTCGACTTTGAAAATGATACAATGTACATGTTGACGGTGATAACAGTTATATGGTTTAAAAATGATGCACTAAGCAAGTAAGCATCTTATGAATGTAGAATTTTCTACTTTACGAATTCTAGATAAGACCACACATAGCAAATTGCAGACAAATAAAGATTCATGAAATCTTTTCTTGGTTAATATATAGACAATGATAATGATTCTTGCAAATCATCTGTAGTGGTCTTGATATGAATAATTGAAACACAGAAGGCAAAACACTTGCAAAATCATTAGTTGATGGGTTTCTAAATCTATGCTTTAGACTTTCTATCTTCTATTTTCATAAACAAAATGATGTTTCCGTACATCCATTTTGTTAATCTTTCTTTCCTTGGATAACATAAAAATCTGAAAACACTGAAATCTGTATTACATTTCATTATTATGCAAGATCTTTTTTAGTTGTTATGTCCTTGGAAGAAAAGTGAACCCTGAGAAGGAATCCAACAGCCCTATGAAATGCCAAAACTTTAACAAAAGGTTTTTTAGATACTTAAAGCTTCTTTACACATGTTAATGCCATCTCCATTTTATTCTCTTTACACCAGTTTTTATTTCCCATCTTCTATCTGTGTCTCTGTTGGTCCTAGATTACCTGCCCAGACTGTGGTTCCATGCAAGTTTCATACCCTTTAAGTACTAGTCCTAACTGTGGCAACCCTGAGTACTCTCTTCTCTGTGATTCTCACACACAAAAGACAAGACTGTTTAGTAATTGTTCCCAGATTACATGCCCAGACTGTGCCCAGATTACATGCCCAGTTAGGAGCAGTTTTTAAGTGCTAGTCCTAACTGTACCCAGATTACATGCCCAGACTGTTTTAGTCTACTATTTCTATCATGTTTATTATACTGTTTTATTCTACCATGTTTTTATGATGTTTTGTATGAAGTTTTAGTAACTCACCCCTTCTGCCATCTCTCTGCCTTGTATGTTACCATCATGGTTGAAATCTCAGAAGATGACGTTAGAGAAGTTCTTGAAAAAAAATTCAACATTTCCGGGGTGGGTAACCCGCACCCGACCCGCCTAACCCGCCATAATTTTTTTTAACCGCCTTTCGGCAGGTCGGGTGCGGGTGAGGCCAAACCCGACCCGACCCACCCGTTGTGCAGCCCTACATGTAGTATTTGAGTATGTATGAATTTGTATAAGAGGAACATATCTGTCTATCCATAATCAAATACAATATATGGTGAAGCGACAAGAAACAAAGTATATAGAGAAGAAACATGCATAAGATATCAAATGAGCAGAATGTGTTAACCAAAGTATTTGTATAAATAGATATGATATGAGTAGATTGTGTTAAATTGTATCAAATGAAACAAAAGAGGAAAAACACTTTATCTGTTCCTAAGAAGTTGTGATTGCGCCGCATGATATTGAACTTGTACTGTAAGATTTGAAGCTTCCAGGATTTAAACTGCGGGAACTAAGTTATGGAATTGAAGCTAGGGGTTGAAACTTGCGGAGCGTAATTGTGCTACGGGATTTAAGCTGCATGACTGAAGCTTGTGGAGTTACGAAACTGATGCTTGCGGAGCAGGAATTGAAACTTGAGGAGCCACGGGATTGATGCTTGCAGAGCTGGAATTGTGCTGCGGAATTGAAGCTGCGGGACTGAAGCTTGTGAAATGTAATTGTGCTGCGGGATTTAAGCTGTGGAAGTCTGCATCAATTGCCTGCGAAATTTTGATTTGTTGTGCGTGAGATTCCCAGCTGCGTATACTTCTCCGCTTCTCAATGGTGATATAACTTCTATTAACATCACAGGGTAGGGGTTAGTTTTATTCCGATGCAAGCAACGAACCAATTCAATTAATAGATTAAAAAATAGCTTTAATCTAATTTATCACTGGCTAACTTTTCATATGAAGATAGTAATCAATTGAAGCCAATTTTCTTTGGTTCACAGACAAAAAAAAACCCAAACCAAACCAAAGTTTTAATACTTCATATTTTTTAAATTAATTGAAGGGTTTGTTAAGAAAAACTCCCTGATTATAAACTTGTATTCAAACTCGATTTTGGATCAACATTTTTGTGGGAAAAATCGAATTGTTATCAAGAACAAAGCTTAACTTTTATGGAATTTTTTTCCAAAAATTGGCTTTAAAACTTATTCTAGAAATCCAAGCATAAATCAGAGAAGAAAAGAGAAGATTCGCTCTTTCCGAGCTAATTTGTTGATGGAGACTCATTCAATTTCAGTTTGAGAAGATATCTCTTTCTTCTTGCTTCTGTTTTACAGAGAAACTTTATCCTTTACTTTCTCCTTCTTGTTTCAGTTTCAGGTAGGATATAATCCTTTAAACTCTCCCTGTTTCTAGCGCCAAATTATGATTACTAAAATAAAAACTGACCTAGAATCACAACCATATGAATCAAACGATCAAACATAAATCACAACACAGAAATCCAAATTGTAGCTACTTGTTTTTAGTAGTACAACCACATCTAATTTACTGGGTATGATGTAAGAAAAATTAGGTAGAAAATAATTGATGACACCGGATTTAACGTGGTTCGGCATGCTCAGGCCTACGTCCATAGTGATTTGATTTTATTACAATCTTTGTAACCAGAGTTTCCATTAAAGAGGAACCCCCATATCTGTTTTTATCACCAGAGAAAGTAAAAAAATGACCCACCCCTACTTTATCATAATCTCTTTTCTTTTAAAGGGAAGAAATACCCAACATTTTTAATATCATCCCTAGTCAGATAAGTAAGAAAATTAATACTCCATCCGTTTCTGAAAAAGCGTTATTATCATTTTTTTTATTTTAACCTAAAAATAGGTCAATTTGAAAAAAGTGATAGTAACTCTTTTCCTGAAACGGAGATAGTAGTTGACACCACTGCTTCTATCTTCACTGTGAAGTTTCATCCCGGAAGTAATTAATAAGATGTTTCAACTTTTAATGCCTGCCACGTGTTGTGGTATATTTGTTGCACTCACATTTATTAAGGATGATAATGCTCAACTATGCACGTTGTCAACTTCGCTGTGCCAGCCAAATTCTGTTGACAGCCCAAAAAAGTTGTTCAAAGGATACTTAGAGAAGTGAATTCCCTCATAGACAGCGACTTGAGTGATGGATTTTGTTCAACTGAATTGTCCTCGTAGAACCAATGTGCTTGCTCCACGAGAAATAAGATCCTCTCAAATGACTCCACGTCTTCTTTTGGGACATTCAAAACAAATCGACTGCCAAAAATATCACAATTTCGGACTCAAATACAATAGATCCGATTTAAGATCTTAGTAAACTGCATATAATATACATTTTTTTTCCGATAAAAAACCTAATTTTATAAATGTAGGATGAAAGGAAGTGACAGACCTGCAATGATCATCGAGAAGTTCCTGAGGAGGAAGATAGTATTTTATGGAAGCACTTGGAGATCGATGTAAACCTGTCATTTGCTTCCTAGTAATAAATAAATACCTTAATATATCTTGTCTATATCGGTATTCATGAAAACGAAATTCATGAATCAGTAGAGAAGAAAAGAAAATGAAAGATGGTAAAATTAGGTTTTCTTGTTACTCCTACACCAGCAGCTTACTGGAAGACTGGTGTTGTGCAGTGGTGTGGTACTCGGCTCAAACGGGGGTTGCTACAGAGTGAAGAAGATCCGAACGTTTATATTGGGCCTTGTAGTTTGTTACTAAATAGGATTAGTTAACCTAGCCCAATTCGCACAGTCCTAGGAGTCCAAATTTGTGCACCCCAATTATACCAGGGGTACGTTCCGGTTTTTTCCAGTGGTCCGTATCACTTTAGATGTTTTCGGTTTTTTGGTTTTAATTTCGGTTGTTTTCTTCTTTTTTTTTTAAAAAATGTGTGAAAATAAATTTCGATAATCTAGAGCTCTATATAAAACCTCTCTAGTTTCTCTCTTCTTTTCTCTGTTATCTTTCCCATCAATAAAAAAGAAAACGAAAGGTCAAACAACATGTTCATGCCTTCTAACATAAAATTGTTTCTCTTGCTTAACTTTGATTCATAATAATACTACGAATTTTTTTTAAGATTTTGTGTTTGTTTGTATCAGGTTAAACTTCTGCCTACCTCTTACACCACCATAAATTTCAATATTATAAATTGGCAATTTGATACATAGAGGATCAAAGATAATTAATGAACTTGTCAATCAAACATAGAAAGGATCAACAATTTCAACATCATCTTGATAAATTACCGATTTCAAATTCAATTATCATCATATATAAATCATCACAACCACATATGTATATACAATCGTCTATGTATATGCATATTGGAAGTTTCTTCCATAAAGTTGGTTTTCCAACAACCCAATGTTGTTATATACTAATGTTATATCGGCTGAGTTTCTTGTTGATAAATAACAGGTCTATTGAGATTAATTAAAAAAAATACCAAGAACCCAAATCATATTACTCTAAAGTATCCAAAATCAGTGAATATTCACAAAAAGTTCAATGGATTTTATATATCTGGTTTAGGGTAATAGAAGAGAAGAGAAAAAGAAGAAGAAGTTTATACATCTGGTTTAAGGTAATGGAAGAGAAGAGAAAAAAAAAGAAGAAGAGAGGTTTCAATGGAAGTCTAAATTATCGGCTTTAACTTCTCGATTTTTATACAATTTTAAACTAAAAAAATAAAGCTTAAAACCAGAAAACCGGAAACAACTAAAGATGTAATACCCGGTATTTTTATTTACCTTTCGGGTCGGGTTACACTTAAACTAGCTAACCTTATTATTTAAGTTGTTGTTTTCTTTTCCTTAGCCTAAGTGGGGTTGCTTAGACTTGAAAAGCTACAAGTTATGGTGGAAATAGGTCACCTAATTAAATTTTAATAAGTAAATAAAATAATTAAATTTTAATAAGTAAATAAAATGAAGAGAAAATGAAAAGATAATTAAAATAATTAAATAAATTATTAATATGAGATTCAATATTAATATAAGATCTATATTAAATTAGGGAGAAAACCAAAAAGTTAAAGAGAATGACAAGGAGAGGAAGCCAGGGTGTTTAGAGAAGAAGGCAATGGATAATTAAGAAAAATTTGTAGCTAATAAAAGGTAGAATGCTAGAATCATTTTCTATTTGGGTGATTTGCGTGTTTTCTTTTTGATTTCGTATTATTTTGAATTATTATGCTTCTGTGATATATTTGTATGAATCTATATCTCCGATCAATGATCAGTCTTTTTCTATTGATAGATAACATGCTTTGGTATTTGTGCTTAAAATTTAAGGATAATCCACCACATATTCACCGTTGAATGTATGTTTAAACTAGGATGTTGATTTCTGAAATTTCTGGACAGTTTTGTTTTGTTTGCTCTTGACTGTGTTTCGGAAATCTTGATGATATCAAAATGATTTGAGATTTTATCATTGTAGGTTTATATCTTATCTTTCATTGTGTTTTGGATTTTCTCAATTTCATATTAATATGAATTTACTTTGAATATTTTGGTAACATGATGTAATCTTCCTAATTTTGATGATGATCTTGTAAAATAAATATATTTTGTTTAAGTCGTTGGTTTGCCGTAAATTTTGGATATGTTATAGATAAATTTTTCAAGAATGTTCATCTACAATTTTAAGACGACCGGATCAAGATATCATTATAATATAAGATTTTGCAGTTAATGTGCTTGCTTAAATGCTTAAATGAAATACACGTTGTTTGTCATACGTTTCTAAGCCATGATTTGCTAGCATTGTCTGCAAAAATAATTTATAAAAAGGAAATGAGTTCATGTTTCTTCATTAAATGCTAACGGCGGGTAATGACTCCCGACAATGAAACGGGTAATTATCCCCGAGAGTAAAATGGGTAATGATCCTCATGTAGGGGCTTATGTCCCTGACCATCGTGGAGGTTGTCCGTGCCGGATAAACAATAGGTGGAGTACGAACCAAGGACATTCGTACCATGAACTCATTTGTTGAAATCTAATTGGATAAATTATTTGAAATATTATTAATATTGTGAAGTTTTATTTTGAAATCTTAATTAATGATTTTTAGAAACAATATTGGTATTGTGAATTCATGATTGAACAAATGAATTAAATGATTTGTTGAAAATAATACTTGTGTGGTAATTATACCAATGATTGCTCGAAATTATGTTGTATACTTATTTTGTATGTTACTTGACTCATTGATATTGTTATGCATGTTTTGAAATTGGGAATACATTCTACTGAGCTTCCATCTCATCACAATTGATATTCTTGCAGATTTCTCGGAAGTTAGAAGTGGAAGTTAGAAATACGTAGCTTAGTGATTGCATTGGTTTTTATTGTATTGCTTGAAATGTAATTTGAATTAATATGTTTGGTTGAAAATGTTATGAACGATGATTAGTGGATTCATATGCTTAAATTCATCTAATTTAAAAGTTCAATTATACTTGATATGAAAAGTAAATTAGTTGAAATATATATATATGCATCTATCTCGTTCCGACCCGCCGTAACACCTTGAGTTCGGATCTCCTTATGGATTTGACCCTGATCCAGAACTCGGGGTGTTACAAAAGAGATTCCGACCAATTTGAAAGACCGGAACGTGCACCCCGTTATATTGGGGGTGCACAAATTTGGACAATACTCCCAGGTTGATTGTGAATTATTTTTAGAACGCTATTTTTAGGCATACAAAATGATAATCCTATCTAAAATTGGTTTATAAGGGGTATCAAACGGGTAGCTTAAATATTTAGATAATCTTAAGTAGTTTAAATTTTAAAAATGTCTTCTACTAATTTAAAAACCTAAATATAATCTAAATTAAAAATCAAAATTGGTTTCATAATTTCATTCTTCTCTTCTTCTTCAGCCGAACTTCTTTCCCAAAATCGTTGATTTCAATTTTTCATCGTCGTCAATTAATCATTGATTCATAAAACTTTAGTCGTCGATTATGCACAACTACAAAACTATAAAATGACTCGTATAAAGGTTCCTTTCATAGGTAGGGGTTCTAATCTGCGAGAAGAAGAATAAGAAGAATAAGAAGAAGGAGGAGGAGGAGGAGGAGGAGGAGGAGGAAGAGGAGGAGGAGGAGGAGGAGGAGGAGGAGGAGGAACACAAATTGAATTAAGTGAAGTTGGATAAGGAGGAGATCGAGAACCAAATCTTAACATGTACATTAGAAGGTATTTTCTACAAACCCATCTCTTATTTCCTTGCATTTGATTGAGAAAATGAGTTTAAATCGAAAAAAATATGGGTTTTGGGAAGTTACAAACTAAAGTTCGGTTGATAATTGAAACGAATTATCAGCCGAACTGCTTATATTTTTTTATTCTAAAGGTGCTGATGAACAATTCAGATGATAATTCGTTTCAAAACGATAGCCGAAACTTTGTCCGAACAGTTCAAAAATCTCACAAGTAGTGAAGGTCGGTTGATAATGGTTTTTTAAATATTAGCCGAACTTTTCTTTGTTGTTAGCATTACGCATAAGTAGTGAAGTTCGGATGATTTTTTTTTTTTGAATATTAGCCGAACTTTTCTCTGATGACAGTATTACATATGAGTAGTGAAGTTCGGCTGATAATGGTTTTTCAAGCATTAGCCGAACTTTTCTCTGTAGCTAGCATTAATATAAGTAGTGAAGTTCGGTTGATAATGGTTTTTCAAACATTAACGGAAATTTTCTTAGATGCTAGCAATATACATAAGTAGTGAAGTTCGGATGATAATTGTTATTTCAGGGCAGCTAAACTTTTTGATGTTGCTTGCATTACACATAGTAGTGAAGTTCGGCTGATAATTGTTATTGTGGGACAAACAAACTTTTTGATGTTCCTAGAATTTTCAGCTGAGCTTATATTTTTAGGGAAAATCCTTTATGATTTCTAGCCAAATACTTATTGTTTGAAGTATTAATTAAGTTTTCTACTTTATGTTAGGAACAAAGGTAAAGGTAAAATAATGAACATGAAGGTAACTCCTTATACATCTAAAACCCACGATCCTCGAGGAGGCCACACCAAAAAATTGGGAGCCAGTAACATGGGAACTTTCAAAGATGACGCTTCAGGTTCGGTTGTAATTGGTGAACCATCGTCAGAGATACAAAGAGAAAAAAAGGTAGAGGAAGACAGAGAAGAAGAAGGAACAGGAGGACAAGGACAATGAGGAATATGATAAGGAGGAGGAGGTGGATATGGTGATTACGAAGACGAAGAGGATGACAATGAATAAGAAGTACCACAACAACAACTGAAAGAGAAGAAACTTACTATACCTATGATAGAGGGGCATTTTGCTCTCTGCCGCTCTTGTGATCCTTAATACTCAGCTGTTTGGCCGAGCAGGGGCACTTTGCCCTCTGCCGCTCTTGTGACCATTGTGTTTTTAGTTTATTGGTTGAATAGGGGTTGTAGGCCCTCTGGCACTCTTATGACCTTTTGTGTTAGTTGTTTGTTCAAACGGGGGCGCCTTCCCCTCTTCCGCTTTTGTGACTATTGGTACTTAGTTGCTTGGTCGAACAGGGGCGCTTTGCCCTCTGCCGCTCTTGTGACCATTGCTACTTAGTTGGTTGGTCGAGCAGGGGTGTTTTTCCCTCTGCCTCTCTTGTGACCATTTGATGTGGGGTATTGGCTGGGTCGAACAGGGGCGCTTTACCCTCTACTGATCTTGTGACAATTTGTTCTTAGTTGTTTGGTTGAACAGGGGGGTTTTGCCCTTTTCTGCTCTTGTGAACGTTTGATTGGTTTGGTCGAGTAGGGGCGCTTTGACCTCTCCCGCTTTTATGACCGTTTGATTGGTTTGGTCATGCAGGAGCGCTTTGCTCTCTGCCGCTCTTGTGACCATTGTGTTTTTTATTTATCAAAGATAAAGGATAACTGAAACATTTTTTTTTTATTAAAATCAAATCCTTGGTAACACTTTCTCGTACATAGAGTTGTTCATGAATGAAAACTTTTTAACCACTTACCATTGATAAGAGTCTTGATTTTGGATCTATCCATCCGATTTAGGTGATAGTATCCAAACTTTACGGTTTTTCGAATTATGTAAGGTCCTTCCCAATTAGCCGTAAATTTTTCGGCGTTTGCGTTCCGTTGTACTGACCTTTTGATTATAGTGGTTAACGACGTATTTTCTTTATGCATCAGCTAATCGTTTGGCGCGAGTTCTTCTTCCTCTATTGTATCAAGGTGGGCAAAACGACTAACCTGGCGGAATAATGATTTCCACTGGTAAGATAACATCTTTCCAAAGACCAAGGAATAAGGTGACGCCCCTGTTGAGATGCTCTTAGATATGCGACATGCCCACAACATTAGTGGGTCCTATGACATATTTGAATCGGTTACCACCCATTCATTGCATTCGAGAGCAGATCATCGGTTTACTCGAACAGTCAGTAGCAAACCATGAAGTTACACTACCACCTTTATTGATAGACATCAAAAAAGTCGACAAAAGCAATGCCAGATACTTCCACTACCATCGACGGGTGGATCATCTAACACAAGATTGGTTCTCTCTCCAGGTACTTTCAATCATAAGAAGAACGCAGGAGAGATCAAAATAAGCAGTCAAACGATCAACGAGAATCCGCTCCCTTAACACCAGGTCATGATGCTATCACACGACCCAACAGAAGATACCTGGAAACCTTGGGATCCGATCAACGAAGAGGTGTGTGAAGCGGAGGAGGGAGCCCCGATCTTCGACAATACTAAAAGCATAACAAGCAAGTTCGCAAAAACAATTTTGGCTTAACAATTCTTAGATTCGCTAGGTTTCAGTGAGAACCAGACTCGAGAAGCGGCGAAAGCCATCGCAGCAATAGTCGCCGGCAAGCCGTATAGCTCGGTGCCAAAAGGGGCAATTATATTCACCGATGAAGACATCTGCTACCCAGGAGAGCAACTTTGACCGCTTTACCTGACGACAACCATCAACGTGCAACAACTGAAAAGGGCATTCATCGATAGAGGCGCATCTCTGAATCTAATATGTTTCCACACCCTGGATCTCTTGGGTATGGAACGCTCGTCTATCCGAATGCATGCAACCACGGTAAAAGGGTTCGAGGGGAGCGGGCAAACAACCATAGGCGTCATCAAACTAGTAATGAGAATCAGGCCGATAAGAGCTCTCACCCCATTCTACTTACTGGAAGATGGCACGACCTTCCATGTGTTACTCAGACAAGGGTGGTTACTCAACCATAAGGTAGTAGCTTTGACTTACCACCAGTGTGTAAAGACGAACATAGGAGGAAAATAGTACTGAATCGCCGCAACTAACAACCATTTTGGGCCAGAAAAGGCGTACATAACAGACATTGTATTCTATGATATAACAAAGGAACCATAGAAGGTGCCATGAGTCCAGCTTACCCCACTTCCCAAATGGTAGGATGAATCGACCCCCAAGGAGAAGACTGTAAAATCAGTATTTATCCCATCATGGATGACGGTTAGTCCTCCTCCGAAAAAACAGAAGCTGCAAGGAAACTCCCAGTTCCGACGCTTTTTGAAACTGGAAAGAGGGCACGATACCGCCTATACCAATTAGCAGAGGGAACTCCCGAGTCTGAGCACGAATATGCCCTGTCCTCCATCGATATAGAGATAACGGACTCACCCTCAGGAATAACCAAAGATACTGAATCACTTTCATGTAAATCGGAAAGAGACACGAGGAAGTCATTATAAGAGCGTGTCATAGAGGATCTGACCACGGATGGCATGGAGTAAGTCAACATTGGAACGAAAGAAGACCAACGTTTTATTAAAATAAGCAAGAGATTGAGCAAAGAAGAAAGAGGCGCATTGATCGAACTCCTGATCGAACTCAAAGACATATTCGCATTCAAGTACGATGATATGCCAGGTATGGACAAAAACCTCGTTGCCCACAACCTGGGTATGTCAACTGAATTTCAACCAGTCAAGCAAAGAAATCCCGATTTTCCACAGGAAACCGCCTTGGCAATAAAAGAAGATGTAGAGCGATTACTGGAGGCTAATTTTATAAAGCCCATCCAGCACCCTACATGGTTGGATAATGTTGTACCGGTGTCCCAAAAGAATGGAAAAATTAGATGATGCGTGGATTATCGGGATCTCAACCGAGCATGTCCGAAAGATGACTTTCCAATACCACAGACAAATGCTTTATTATATGCTACAAGGGGACACATGATGTTTTCATGCATTGACGATTTCAGCAGATATAACCAAATAAGGATGGCGGCAGAAGACGCGTTCAAAACAACGTTTCAAAAACCGTACGACAACTTTTACTATGTCGTCATGCCATTCGAATTAAAAAGTGCCGGAACCACCAGTCAGAGGAAAATGGTATTAATTTTCCATGATCTTATGCATCAAATATTTGAAGTATATGTGGACGACATCTTAGTCAAGTCAAAAACACAGGAAGATTACGTCACCCATTTGAGACGAGCGTTTGACCGATATCGTAGGTTCAAATTGAATATGAACCCGCTGAAATGCGCTTTCGGAGTGACTTCGGGCAAATTCTTGGGCTTCATAGTGACAAGCGAGGGGATACAGGTCAACCAAGACAAGGTAAAAGTTATAACCACGATAACGCCTCCCAAATATGTAAAGGAATTGCAGACCTTCATTGGAAGGATATCATATGTAAGACGCTTCATCCCTGGCCTCGTTCAACTCCTAACCGCGTTCCTCTCGATGCTAAGAAAAAACACTAGTTTTGAATGGGGAGAAACGAAACGGGACACTTTTCACAAGATCCTACTATGTTTAGTCATCCCTCAGGTCCTCCAACCACCTGTGAAGGGAGAGCCTCTTTACCTCTCTACCGCTTTCACGAACTTGGCGATAGGCACAGTCCTTGCGCAGGATAGAGGAAACGATAACCTGTCGCCCATATATTATTTTATCCGGGTCTTGAAAGACGCTGAACTGCGTTACCTGAAGGTTGAGCAAACATGTTTAGCTTTTATATATGCGGCACAAAAATTAAGATCATACCTCCTGATACATGAAACTATCATCATCGGGATAGCTAACCCTATTGCATACCTCGTAGCGAAACCAGTCATGACAAGAAGGACTGCAAGAAGGCTCCTACAATTGTCCGAGTTCGAACTAAGATACCAGAAGCCTCGGGGAGTCCGTGGTCAAGCGATCGTTGATCTTTTAGTGTCTTTCCCAGGAGATGACAACACACCTACCCATGACGATGTGTTACGAGAAGTGGAAGAAGATGAGAAAAAAAGCAGTGGGTCGTGTCCTTCGACGGGTCCTCATATGAAAAGTTTGGAAGAGAGGGTATTGTTTTCGAAACCCCAAAAGAAGATCTTTTGTCCTACGCTTTTAAACTGCACTTTCATTGCAGCAATAATATTTCTGAATACGAAGCCTTGATACTGGGATTAAGAATAGCCAAGAAGCTCGATCTCGGAGGTTTGGAAATCAGAGGAGACTCCAAACTAGTTGCTAGCCAAGTGAACGGAGAGTTTCAGGTAAAGGAAGCATATTTAGCGCCATACCGAGCGAAGGAACAGAGCCTAATGGCAGAAATAGGCTTAACTATGGTAGAACACAGGGAAGAAACTCCAACATGCATGCAGACGCATTAGATACACTTGCGACAAAGATTCAACTAAACGACAAAGAGGAGGGAGCCGTGACAGTAAAACGAATAGAACTGCGGAACACATGGAAATAAGACATGTATTTTGAGGATACGGACGACTGGAGAAATATATACTTGGAGGACCTAGCAAAGGCCGACGGGGATCATGCCATTCCAATAAAAGTGTTAAAGCAATTCCCGACAGTCCGAGGAGATCTCTACCACAGAGCACCCCGGGATCACTAGCACGTTGCTTGAGCAAGAAAGAAGCGGAAGAAACAATACATAGGATACACGAGGAATCATGAGGGAAAACTGGAAGCGTCTGATTATACCGACGTCTACAAAGACTAGGAGTATATTGGCCAAGCATGGCATCCTAAGCAGTAGCCGTCCAAGACAGTTGTAGGGACTTCCAAGCTTCGCCTCAGCCGATGGAGGTGTGCATGACGGAATAAGACACTGGAAACAACCGTATGTGGACTACATCCAACGTGGCAAGCTTTTCAAATGCAGACGGACGACGCTCAAGATACAGAAGTAATCGAACAAATTTTTCATAAACGAAATAATTTTGTATAAAAGAAGTTATGGCAATGCAATCATGAAATGCTTATCCAAAGAGAAGCGGTAGAAGTCATGAACAAGTCACACGATGCAGAACATCAAGGCATGCCCAAATTTTTCTTACATATTTACGAAGGAGGTTTCTACTGGACGACTATGAAGAGCAACACAACAATACATGTGAGGAAATTTCTAAGTTGCCAAACTCACGGGCCTTTGATCCATGCATCTCATACCCAGCTGCATAACATTGTCACGCCCTGGACGTTCCATAGCTGGGGTTTAGACCTGGTCGGACCAATAAATCCAAATTTTTCCAAGCGACACAAGTATATCATTATAGCAACCGAGTACAGTTCGAAATGGGTAGAGGCGATTCCGTTGAAAGACTACGCATGAGAGACCATCGCCGTGTTCATCAAGGAACACATAATATGCAGATTCGTAGCTCTAATGATCATCAAGGACTATAATTCCAAGTCGTTTATCAACAAGGATGTTTATGATATCCTTGAGCAGTACAACACCCGATTACACACGTCCATCCCGTACTACCCTCAGGGGAATGGCCAAGCGGAAGATACTAACAAGACCCTTCTGAGAATCCTGAGCAGGACTGTGCATGTTCACCATAGGGAATGGCACAAGCATCTTCCACTAGCGTTATGGGCATATCGCATATCTCAGAGCAGCTCAACAGGGGCATTTCCTTATTCCTTGGTCTTTGGGAAATATGTTATCTTACCAGCGGAAATCGTTATTCCGCCAGGTTAGTCGTTTTGCCCACCTTGATACAATAGAGGAAAGACAAACTCGTGCCAAACGCTTAGCTGATACATACAAAAACGCGTCGTTAACCACTATAATCAAAAGGTCAGTACAACGGAACGCAAGCGCCGAAAAATTTACGGCTAATTGGGAAGGACCCTACACAATTTGAAAAACTGCAGAGTGTGGATATTATCACCTAAATCGGATGGATGGATCAAAAATCAAGACTCTTATCAATGGTAAGTGGTTAAAAAGTTTTCATTCATGAACAACTCTATGTACGAGAAAGTGTTACCAAGGATTTGATTTTAATAAAAAAAGGGAATGTTTCATTTATCATCTATCTTTGACAAATAAAAAACACAATGGTCATAAGAGCGGCAGAGAACAAAGTGCCCCTGCTTGACCAAACCTATCAAACGGGAGAGGTCAAAACGCCCCTGCTCGACTAAACCAAGCAAACGGTCACAAGAGAAGAAGAGGGCAAAGCGCCCCTGTTCGACCAAGCAACTACGTACAAATAGTCAGAAGAGCGGTAGAGGGAAAAGCGCCCCTGTTCGACCCAGCCAATAGCCAACATCAAATGGTCACAAGAGCGGCAGAGGGAAAAGCGCCCTTGTTAGACCAACCAACTAAGTAACAATGATCACAAGAGCGACATAGGGCAAAGCGCCCCTGTTCGGCCAAACAACTAAGTACCAATGGTCACAAAAGCGGAAGAGGGGAAGGCGCCCCCGTTCGACCAAACAACTAAACACAAAAGGTCACAAAAGTACCAGAGGGCCTAAAACCCCTATTCAACCAATAAACTAAAAACACAATGGTCACAAGAGCAGCAGAGGTCAAAAGTCCCATGCTCGGCCAAACAACTGAGTACTAAGGATTACAAGAGCGGCAGAGAACAAAGTGCCCTGTTTGAAAAAAATTTAGTACATGTCCAAGAGCAACACACAATGTTTTTTTCTAAAAAAGGGTGGAGTTGTATAAAAAAAGAATACACGACATATTCGAATAAAAGAAAAGGTCGTGATGTGTTAACAAGAATTCGAAAGTACATACTACCAATGTAGTCAATATCGGATTTAGGTTTGTATCGGGGAGATTTTGGTTCCAAATATCGGCGAAATACCGGTCCACACATTTTATACCTATAATTATTATATCAAACATTTTTTCCATATTGCATCTATTAAGATATAAAACTAGTACTCATTTTTCTAAAATACCACAAAAAACATGAGTAACAATTGGAAACCCTAGAACTAGGATAAGGAAATTCTTTTTTTTTTTTTTTTTATTGATTTTTTTTTAAATCCCCCACCCTAATTTCGGTCATTTCGGTCATTTCGGCCATCTCGGTCAACTCATTTCGGGTCAACTCGGCCAAAATTACCGGCCATACCATATCAGCGATATAGCATGTCTCGTTTCGGATGAGTGCCGAAACCGGTATTATCGGTGAGATTTCGGCCATCTCGGCTGAAATCGACTGCACTGCATACTACGAGAATTTATACAAGTTTATGATGAACATAAAAAGTAAACAAAATAGCACGTGCACAGCTCAGATGTATGGTCGCGTATTCCAACTTCCGCTCATAACATTCCATCTCCTCCCGCGCATGGATGGGTGATTCAAATAGCCACGCGGAAGGATCATTTCTGAAACCCAACACGTCAGCATAAAGATCCATACTATGCAAAAGAAAGATATCAATTTCTTTCTACCATACTTTCTATTATTGTATTGTCTCAAGTTGTACTAGTACTGTATGAAGAGGTACAATGTTTGACTAGCAGCAAATGCAGCCGTATATATTTCCATAAGACGAGCATACCCTCTCACATTTACTTCGAGAAAGGTGTGCTTAAGATTATGCATCTCCAGAGACAAGTTGGACACAACTGCTTGATCGGCTCTTACTAGACGAGTAATAACTGTACTTTCAGTGGAATATGCCATAAATATATGTAAAAAAAGGAGGGGGAGAGAGAAATAAAACAAAATAATTATATTCACAAACACGAATGAGCAAAATACATGCAAACGTTGCTATTATATAGAAAAAACTAGATAAACAACATGACACGTAGCCAAGAAAACTGACATCTCTTTAACCGGACATTACATATACAAAAAAAGGCAGGATATAAATAAATAAATAAATATATATATAAACTAAATGACTAAGCTTGCTCCATAAATGCGTCTCTTCCCTCAAGACAAGGCTCGAAACACCGCTTGAGCCGAGTTGAGATCCACTTCTACCACTTGCACTGCTCGATACACATCCAAATATTGGAAATAAGTAGAAGCACGGCGTTCACGGTAGTAAGGATGTTGTTAAAAAAATAGAGAGGGAAGCAGTAAACCCTCGTGACGCGCCTCTTGCAAAGACGATCAGCATCCACAAAATGAGAGCTACAAATACCATTCTCACTGTCAAAATGGTCAAATACAACACTCAACGTACTATAAAATTGAGCAAATGAGCGATTTCTGATACCAAACGAACACGCACCATGAAAAAAGAAGTCGAGAAGAAAACAGAAAGACAGGAAAGTACAGAGATAAGACCCAAACATGAAATTACCCAAATAAGGAAAGAGTTATTATGTATAATAAACACAGGAAAGAAGCCCAATTAAAGGCATTTAATATCACATTTAATGAGTATTAATAGCATTCTAAATACACCGACACAACCTCAAAAATAATCATCTTGGCTGGCGATCACCATGCAACAAACCTCTATCTCTTGGTCTAAGTCCCTCATCATAATCACATCCTCATTGTATGACTGGTTGGCCATATAGCGCCGGGTGACTACTTCATTATGCAAACTATGGACATCGCGAAGGACCCGGCCGGGAGCATGGGCCTTCTGAGCAATCTCAAGTGTTTTGTGTTGTTCTTTCCAAGCGGCACGCATGACGGCGCAATGGGTTAACCTATGAGTCATCAGCATCCCCACCTCATCCTTAAACACTAGAAGCCGCTCTAGCTCATCCCGCTTATCGAGGGGTGTCACAAGAGATGGCACGGCGGCCATGGTCAGAGTATACCCATGAAGTTGATGATATATATTTCCAAAAAAAAATTGAAGACAGAATTACAAATAAAGAATGCGAAGGGAGGAAGCAAAGTGAAACTAACATCATTAAGGAACTCTTAAATAGAAGGAACAATGATTACTTGTTTCCATGTGGTCAATCCGACCGTTAAAAAATTGAATGTTCTTAGGAATTGTAAACACTTAAAGAAAATTATGCATACCCACATAACAATGAAATAGTTGATTAAGCAGCCGTCCATGAAAAACACATCCCATGATAAAAAAAGATCCACATATATTTTAGAACAACATTTAATGAACATCTAAGTTACTACAGGATACTAATACAGACTAATCATCCTGATAGGCCAGCATTGCGCGGTAAACCCCTATTTCCCGGTCTAAATCCTTCATCATCAGCACGATCTCGTCATATTGCGAGTTAGCAGCATGACGCCTAGTATGCGCCTCATCAAGCAGTCGATTGACATCACTCATAATACGATCTTCAACACGATCTCTTCGAGCGATTTCCAGCGTTCTATATTGTTCCTCCCAAGCGGTATCCATGGTGGCTCGATGAGTTATCCTGTGAGTCATCAACATTTCAACTTCAGCATTCACAACCAAAAGCCGCTCGAGTTCACTACGCACGTCTGAAGTCACGACGGTAGCAGCCATCGATGCCAAAGTTAAAGTATAACCATGTAACTCATGAGCCATTTTTCTAAAAAAAAAAAGAAGAAGAGCTAGTAAGCGAAAATATTCCAACAAGAAGAAATCAATAAACGAGACAAGTAAGAATAGGAGAAAGAAAAGAATATTTAAATAAAAATAAACGACAAACATAAATGAACCACGTGTCCAAAAGCAATTACTGCAGATATAATATAATTACAAACATAATTACAAGTACAATAGACGCGACAGTAGTAAAGCCTGACTAAAAAAAACAAACAAATACAACTAAAGACCAATGACACAAAGAACTCGTAGTAACTTATCAGTACGGTAGATATCTTGGTCAAGCTTCCAATGCATCTCATTAGCTTCTATAAGAGCGTGCTCAACAATATTTAATTTATTATTCGCTAAATTAAACACGCACATGGTAGTTTTATAAGCACCGGTAGCCAACTCATGAATCGGGAATACATGGCAAATAAGATTAGCATTATACCACCATCTGTTTACCACGTTACGAGCAGCGTATGTTTCTTCCCACCGCGTTTCAGCAATAATTCTATCCTCGATCAGACCTTGCAATTTTGGTTCCAGATTATGAATAAGAGTGGCAGCTGCTGGGTAATCCATCAAAAAGAGATGTTACGAAATAAAAGAATATAAGCACTACTTATAAACAATCACCACCACAATAAAGTACTCGAAACTCAGGCACCATTAATGAATAAACACAACTATAATAAATGCCATCAATACATGATATAAAATAATTACTTAAAATTATTAAACACCACGATTAAGTTGAGTAATTAAAACCCCAAACAGAGTTTCCAAAAACTAAAGATGGGAGAATCGAAGAGAAAAAAGTCAACCAAATCCAAAAGAAACACAACATACTAAAACAATTGAAACAAGGAATAATCAAACTCATTCAAAAGAGGCAAGCTCCCACTTTTTCATCTTGAGTTCCTCGTGTGCCTGGTCCGCGGCAGCATCAGCTTGTCGAGCCTTTTCGGTAGCATTGGAAACGTCAAAAATAAGCTTGTTCAAGGCAGCCTTCTTTCCTTGAGCCGATATAGTCAAGTCGTCATTATTTTGTTCCAATTTAGCGACCAGAGCCGAAAGATTTAAATGCGTATCGTGCTTACGCTTGACCGTTTTCAATAGCTTGTCCAACCACAACATGGGAAAGCGAAGGTCCATGGACGTATGAATGGAAGATTTCCACCCTCTCAGAACATCGGCATCAGAAGGAACACCACCAACCCGAGACCCTCAGTGTCCTCGAGCAAATCCTTGTTCATGAAAACCAAAGTATTCATATCAATAATACCCTCTTTCACTAGAGGGCCGCTTCGACCAACGATCACCCTGTAAGTGGAAGCCAAAGTAGAGGGAACCCAGAAACCATGCACTTGTTTGTAAGTCTTGGGATCTGCTCCAGCTTCGTCATCTTCCACGACTGTAAGGAAACAAAATTTAGGATCCTCCGGCGTAACTAACAAAGCGGCTGCCTCCGCTTCCTCGACCAGTTGGATATCGAGGGCAAAGTCGTCTTCGATAACCCGTGCACACTTGGAGCCGCTAGTCACGCCTGAAGCATCCTTTTTTAAAGCATATATGTTATCGCGTTTCTTCATGCTAAAAAACATACTAAAAAAAATAATGATGATGAAGCTAACCTCAGAAACTATAAGATCGGGAAAAGGTGCTCGAGCGGGATGGTCGGTTGTCAAGCAAAGCAAAATTATCTTAAGTTCTTTCACTTACAGTTATAAATAAGAGTATAGTTATAAGAACATATTCGATACATAAGGAGATATGAGTTGTTATTCGTATTTAAAAACTTATCTAAACTGGGGGAATTTTGTGTTTCAAGACTAAAGTAATTATATTAATTATGCTAGCAGAGAATGAGTAAAGAGTATCAATAGGTTGAGAGTACTTGTTAAGGGTTCATCTTCGATCACAAGACATGCACTTTAACTAATAACTAGAGTTGTCACTTAATCATTCATTATCAAGAGCCCTAGAGTATCCCATCAAGAGCATACTCCGGTAAATTCCTCATGCCATCACATACCATAACGATAAATATGTAAATACTACTCAAAGAACAACCTAATACAACATGCTATCAAGTTTAATCCTTCAAGAGCTTTAAGTTCTATGAATTAGGCTAACCAATGTAATAGATATACTACGAGTAATCTATTTAACATAGGCCAAGATTCTACATGCAATCACACAAAGGTTTTGAATACAATTGGTAATCACAATATGCTACTAATGACGAGGTTCATCAACAATTTCGTATCTCAAAAACCTAGTCTAGCAATAGATATCCATTCATGGTTATTTATTAGTGCTCTTAAACAAATATTCATACAATCATACTTGGCGATCATAAATGGTAGAACAAGACAATAATGATTTGATTAAGATGATAAAACTAATATATTAATTTAGTAGCATGTTTATGATATACGACATCCTTAACCAATACGAAAAGTTTATCTACTCATGGATTTCTTAAAATCCATGGAAAAACAATAAGTAGAAAAGTAAAGTAAACCCTAGGTTGTAGAAGAGTCCTCAACTCCAAAGCTCCTTCTCTTTTCTCCAAAAGATATGATCCCTGATGAAAATCAATCCATAGAAGTGTCTCTTACATAGTAGTTCTAAATATAAAAGAACCCATGCTCAAATCTCGTTCAAAACCCGTGCGTAAAGGTGAGAAATCCACGACAACCCGAGCCTGGTCGGCCAAGTCTGTCCAACCACATCCCTTTATAGTCATCCGGGTCTGGATGACTCCAGCTGCTCCTAGTCAGCCAAGTCTGGTCGACTTCTCTTCTTCCTAGTCATCCGAGTTTGTATGAATACAACCCCTTCTGGTCGTCCATACCTGGACGACTATCGGTCTTTTCTTTTTTTTCCTTTTGGATTTTAGTCGGCCAAGTCTGGACGACTGGCTTTTGGACTTCGCCTTTTCACCTATATCTTCTTCATATGAAGTCGGAATGACTTCATTCTTTCATCGTTAGATTCGTTTTCTTGTTCTCTTCAACACGTGAGAAGATATCCTGAATTCAAACAAGTTCCATTTCCTTTTGGATGATTCACCTAATGAGAGACATAAAATAGAACAACAATACAAAGTAATTCACATAAAAACTAGCTAATATGTGTACGAAACGACACTCCATGTAATTTATGCACTTATAAAATTCCCCCACACTTTTCTTTTGCTAGTCCTCGAGCAAACTACAAATCTAACTAATCTAAACTACAACAACTCTTTTTCGGGTAGTATATGGTTACACTTAGCATGTGTAACAAGCCTTTGAACCCCCTAGGTGTCCCTAGTGGACGAGTTATAGTCTCGTGAGGTTTTACAATAGGTATACCCATAAAACCACAATTCCAACTTTCAAAAATTCCAGAGCACATGCATCAAAGAGTTACGAAGACATAAAGTTTTTTATACACTAACAATAAGGAGTTACAAGTATAAAGAACATTATTCTCATGCTTAACTCTTGAGTTAGAAGAAACCCACAAAATAAAAGAATCCAGCCTCAAGAGCGATTGAATAAATATTCCGTCTTGATTTCTGCCTCACCAACTTAAAAAACGAACTTTATGGTTCTCATGTGTGCAGACAGGAATGAAGATAGAAATCCTGCAAGAAAAGAACCGTAATATTTATTATCCTATAGAGACGTGGGATAAAAATAACCCATTTTTTTTTTATTTCTCTGATGATATCTATGAAAGGAAATCAACCACTATGCAAGGATGAAACGCTTACTTACCTTCTCACTCGATTCACAATCAACACAACTCTCATAGCAAATATAAACGTCTTCGTCTTCGGTTTCAACTGTTGATTATAACTTCTGAATTTTGTAGAACTTCGGCAACTTGTACCCGTTTTTCTTTGATTCCTTGTTGCTTGAAACTTCTTTATATATTTCTTATTTCTCATGGCCTTAACTAATGAAATAACACACTTACTAGGAAATTAAAAATGCATATCTTTTTGTATTTTGTATTTTTTATTTTATGCTATAAAAAGATAACAACTACAAAAATAGTAAAACTAAAATTAACATGGCCATGAGGAAAGGATTTAAGCACCTGATTCATAACAACTTATATTGCCTCGATATCCTATAAACTACCAAAAACTTGTATCTTTTTCTTTTCTTCCTTTTTACTTTGTTTTGTCTTCACTTTGGTATAGAATTTTGCTCCTCTTTGTGTTGCTTGCAAACCTTGACTGTCTTAAACTTTCTTTGTGATTTTGATGTTGCTCTTCTTGTTGATAATGATGTGTTTCTATTGCTGCTTTGTCGAGAGAATGGTTCCAACTGCAAACAAGACTACAAGATAGAGTTAGCAATTCTAATGACATCCTTATGATTGAATAAATAGCACTCAAGAGATCAAAAGTAGTGTTGAAATTGGTGCGAAGTTGGGTAGTTCATCATTCTGCCCGGAATTAGCGTAAAATGACACACTCAAAAGGATAATTTTTAGACAGCTACAAAAAGTTGAAGGTCTGGTGCCTCGCTTGATGTAACAATAGGTAGTCTCCACTAATGATTGAGAAGCACCCTGATAATGTATTTTCTATCGGCGGTTTAAGTCCCTTTTTGTCAGCTCTTGCCTCTCAACTTAAGAAACCCAAATGTCGTTCTCTATTAATTCTAAGTTCAATTATTTCGGTGAGAACTCTGTATGTAGACTTAGCTAGAAATATACTAAATGACTCTAAACTCTCTAAAAGTAGGAAGTTTTCATGCAAATATGTAAAAAAGTTTAAAAATTCAAAATTCTACCTACAAAAGCAAATATTAAGAATTTTTATATGCTTAAACACTCCCCCACACTTAAGCTTCATATTGTCCTCAATGTAAATTGATTCATCCAATGTAAAATCAAAGTGGGAAATCCTATAATATGATATGAAAAGATAAGAAAACTAAAAATAAATAGATAGAGATATAAAACCAATGGGTTGCCTCCCATTCAACGCTTGGTTTAATATCGTCATCCTGACTTGGCATTTACCTTGCTACTCCTCCAGAGGGAGTGCATATACAAAGTTGATCTCTTCCACAACTTCCAATGTGAACGACTCATAATACGGCTTTAGTCAATGTCCATTCATCTTTAGCTCTTTTCCTGTAGCTAAAATTCGAATATATACTGCACCATGAGGAAAAACGTGAATCACAATAAAATGACCTATCCAACGAGAACGTAATTTACCAGGAAATAAAGTAAGACGTGAATTGAATAACAAAACTTTTTTTCCAACACGAAAGTGTTTTCAAGAAATCATGTTATCATGAAAAGTCTTTTCATCTCCTTGTAAATACGCGAACTTTCATATGCATCATTACGAATCTCTTCTAGTTCATTGAGTTGGAGTTTTCTTTGTTTTCCTGCACCATCCATCTCCATAGCACTGTTGAATAGCCCAAAAAGCCTTATGCTCAATTTCAACAGGAAGATGACATGGTTTACCGTACACAAGCCTAAAATGAAACATCCCAATACGTGTTTTGTATGCAGTCTTATATGCCCATAATACATCATCAAGCCGTAAAATCCAATCTTCTCTTGTAGGATTCACTGTTTTCTCTAGAATGGACTTCACTTCTCGATTACATACTTCTGCTTGACCGTTAGTCTATGGATAGTATGGTGTAACTATCTTGTGAGATACATTGTACTTTTGTAACAAGCCCTGAAAGAACTTGTTTCGAAAGTGTGATCCCCTATCGCTGATTATTGCTCTTGGAGTTCCAAACCTTGCAAAAATTTGATCTTTAACAAAATATGTAACCACGTTAGAGTCATTAGTTGGGGTGGCTTTCGCTTCCACTCACTTTGATACATGATCAACAACGATTATGATGTATAATTTACCGAATAAATTAACAAAAGGCCCCATAAAATATATACCCCAAACGTCGAACACCTCAACAAAGTGGATAACCGTTTGTGGCATTTGATTTCGAGCACCTAGATTTCCTGTTCTTTGGCATCTATTACAAGTAGTATAAAATGTGTATGCATCTTTGCATATAGTTGGCCAAAAGAAGACACTCTCAAGTACCTTGAGTGTGGTTCGTTTAGAACCAAAGTGTCCTCCACAAGCATATGAATGTTAAAAAGACAAGATAAAATTGAATTCAAATTAGGGTACGCACCTTCGTATAAATTGGTGTGAACAAAGTTTCTATAGATATGAGTCATACCAAATGTATTGATTCGCTATCTTTTTAAGTTTGTCTCTTCAACACGAGACAAATTACTTGGGATTTGTTTAGGCACTAAATAATTCACAATATCAGCGTACCATGGTTCTGAAACTGCGATAGAGAATAGTTGCTCGTCTGGAAAGCTTCCACGCAACGGGATAGCTTCTTCATCTACAATAAGATGACTCAGGTGATCTGCAACAGTGTTCTCAATGCTTTTCTTGTCTTTAATTTCGAGATCAAACTTTTGTAGGAGTAGTATCCATCGAATGAGCCTTGGTTTTGCTTGCTTCTTTACAAGTAAGTACCTAAGTGTTGAATGTTCAGAAAACACAACAACCTTTGTACCAATCAAATAAGAACAAAAATTTTCCAACGCAAATACGATTGCTAACATTCCTTTTTTATGGTCGTGTAATTCTGTTAAGCATCATTCAACGTTCTGGAAACATAATAAATGACATGGGGTAGCTTCCCAGTACGCTGGCCTAATAATGCATCGACCGCATAATCACTGGAATCACACATAATCTCAAAAGGCTAGCTCCAATCCGGTGGTCTAATAATAGGGGTTGTTATCAAAAGTTCTTTCAACCGATTGAATGCCGCCAAACACTTCTCATCAAAGTTAAAAACCACGTCTTTTTGCAGTAATTGGCATAATAGTGATGCGACCTTGGCAAAATCCTTGATCAACCTGCGATAAAATCCTGCATGACCAAGAAAAGAACAAATCTCCCTCACCGTAGAGGGAGGGGTAAGAGCACGAATAAGATGTATCTTAGACTATCAACTTCCAAGCCTTTAGAAGATATAATAGGCCTAAAACATTGCCATGAGTTACCATAAAATGGCACTTCTCCTAATTTAGCACAAGAGTAGTCTCAACACATCGTTTAAGAATTAATATGAGGTTATCCAAGCACAAGTCAAATGTATCACCATACACATTGAAATCATCCATAAAAACCTCGATAATGTTTTCCACATAATCTGAAAAGATACCTACCATACACATTTGGAAAGTAGCAGGTGTGTTACATAAACAAAAGGCATCCCTCTGTATGAAAATATTCTGAATGGACAAGTAAAAGTAGTCTTCTCTTGGTCCTTAGGTGTTATAGCAATCATTGTAACCTGAATAACCATCATAAAAAGAGTATTAAGAGTGTCCAGACAATCTTTCAAACATTTGATCCATAAAAGGTAAAGGAAAGTAATTCTTTCTAGTGGTTGTATTCAGTTTCCTGTAACCTATACAAACCCTCCAACCGGTTTGCACACGAGTTGGAACAAGTTTATGTTCATCATTCTGGACCACTGTAACTCCCAATTTCTTTGGTACAACTTGTATCGGATTCACCCACTTGCTATCAGAAATGGGGTAGATAACTCTCACATCTAAAAGCTTGAGTACCTCTTTCTTTACTACTTTCATCATCGGAGGATTCAAACGACGTTGAGCCTCCCTTTTAGGTTTTGTCCCTTCCTCAAGAAGTATTTTATGCATACATGTAACTGGGCTTATTCCCTTGATTTCAGAAATTTTCCATCCTATAGCCGTTTTATATTCTTTCAACACCCGCAGAAGTTTATGTTCCTGTAATTCAGTTAGCTCATTCAAAACTATTACCGACAACTCCTCATTATCACCCAAATACATGTATTTTAGGTGATCAGGAAGAGGCTTAAGTTCTAGTTTAGGACCCTGCAAGATAGATGGCAAAGTTTTTTCATTAGAGCATGGTAAAGAGATAAAATAAATATCATGAGTTGGTGAGCACTCTTGTATACAATTAAGGGAGCCTAAGGCCTCATTAAGTTCATCTCCACATTCAAATATCCCATCAATGGGTGTAATTAACACGGTTTCAAGGGAATCTTCCCAATTCATATTGAACATATGTTGAGCTAGGGTATCAATAACATCAATATAGAAGCAAGAGTGGACATTAGTAGGATATCTCATCGTTTCATAAATGTTAAAACGTATTACTTCTCTATCGAATTCCATAGTCACTAACCCGCTATGCACATCAATCTTTGTTATAGTCGTGCTCATAAAGGGTCGTCCCAACATCAAAGGTAGAGATGCATCAGTTGATCCTTCTTTCATCTCCAACACACAAAAAATCCGATGGAAAAATTAGTTGATTTACCTGCACAAGCACATCTTCAATAATACTTCTAGGGTATACATTAGAACGGTCAGCTAACTGTAAAGTAATTCTAGTTTCTTTCAGATGACCTAAATTAAGAGATTCATATACAAATGCAGGCATACATTTATTGATGCTCCTAAATAAAGCATAGCCTTATTAAACTTTGTCTTAGCAATAACAATAGAAATGTCAAAACTACCAGGGTCTTTACATTTTAGTAGGAGTTTCTTTTGCAAGATAGCCGAAGCATTATCCTCCACTCTCATTACCTCATTACCGGTCAATCTTTGTTTATTGGTGCACAAGTCCTTCAGAATTTTTGAATATTTGGGGACTTATTTGATTGCATGTATGAGTAGAATATTCACATGAATCTTCTTGAAAATATCTAAGATCTCCTTATCTTGTTCCGCCTTTTTAGAGTTAGCAAACCTTCAAGGGAAAGGTAAAGGAAGGATATAAGTAGAAACATGAGATTTAGAGTTTTCTTTAGGTACCTTATCAATTTGGGAAGAGTCATTAATCTCTTTCTCCAAAACCGGCCCCTTGGGGTCTTTGTTGTTCTCAGTAACTTCTGGTCGCACAGTTTGTGTTCCACTTCTCAATATCACAGCACTGACATTCTCCCTTGTACTAAGAGGTTGAGAAGGGAGTTTCCCACTATTATGTGCCTTCAGATGATTGATTTCACTTGCCATAGTTCTCACTTGCGTTTGTAGCTCTTTGATTGTATTATCAGTTGTTTGCTGATTTTTCTGCATCATTGAATGTTATATTCTTCATCATGGAAAGCATCTCTGAAGATTCTGAGTTCTGAACTGGTTGTGGTTGTTGTATTTGTTGTTGAAAACAACAACGACAATTGAAAACCGATTCTGGAGATGCAACTTGCTTGTTTACATAACTGAAGTTGGGATGATCTCTCCACCCTCGATTGTATGTGTTAGAATAAGGATCGTATTGTTGCCTCTTCTGATTTGGGAAAATAGCATTAGCTTGATCACTTCCTTTTTTATATCCTTGGGATGAGGATGAAACCACTACGACTGCAATTTGTTGCATTATTGCTGCCATATTGCCTATTTGATGACGAAGTTCAGAGATTTCGCTCACTTCATTGACTCTCCAGATGAGTGACTCTGACCCACGACTTGAGAATTATTGAGAATTTTCTGCCATGTTCTCAATTCACTCTCTAGCTTGATCTACTGTTTTGTTCACTAGTGCACCACCACCTGCAGCATCGAGAAGATTTGTGTCACTTGCTTGTAAACCCTTATAGAAGTACTGGATAATCAACAAATCACTGAATTGATGATGTATACAGCTATCCACCAACATCTTGTAACGTTCTTAGCATTCATACAATGTCTCTCCTGCCATCTGCTGAATGCCACAAATCTCTTTTTGAATCTGAGTTGCCTTTGATGTAGGAAAGTATCTCTCTAAGAATAGTTTCTTCAAACCATTCCAAGTTGTGACTATCATAAGGTAGATAGTATAACCATTCCTTATCAGTGTCCATCAAGAAGAATGGAAAAGCTCGTAACATGACCCCATATGCATTTGTATCCTTTAGTAGCATGGCCATGACTATATTATAAAAACTCATTAGATGTTTGTTTGGATCTTCATTAATCATTCCATGAATCTTTGGTAGATCACGGATCAACCCTGGCTTGATCTCAAGTGTAGATATTGTTTAAGTGCAACATTGTTGTATATCCAGCTTGTGAGAAGCTAAGTCCTTGAGTGTACGGTTTGCGTCACCCATTGCTTTCTCTTGTTTGTATTCCGGTTTATCTTTCAGTATAGTTTCCCTCCGAGTATCTATTACAATCTGTGGATACCCGACAAGTTTAGGTTTCGGTCTCGCTTAGGAGCCAGAAGATAAGCACCTGAAAAAAAAAAATCAAAAAAAATTTAAAAACTAAAAATAAGAAATCAAAAAACAAAATAACAATCTGTTATGCCTCACCGGCAGCGACGCCAAAATTTGGTCGGTTGTAAGCCAAAAAAAATTATGTTAAGTTCTTTCACTTCACAATTATAAATAAGAGTATAGTTATAAGAACAGATTTGATCCATAGGGAGATATGGGTTGTTATTCATATTTGAAAACTTATGTAGACTGGGGAATTTCGTGTTTCAAGACTAAAGTAATTATATTAATTATGCTAGCAGAGAATGAGTAAAGAGTATTAATTAGTTGAGAGTACTGGTTAAGGGGTCATCTTCAATCACAGGACATGCACTTTAACTAATAACTAGAGTTGTCACTTAATAATTCAATATCAAGAGCCCTAGAGTATCCCATCGAGAGCATACTCCGGTAAGTTCCTCATGCCATCACATACCATAACGATGAATATATAAATATTACTCAAAGAACAACCTAATGCAACGTGCTATCAAGTTTAATCCTCCAAGAGCTTTAAGTTCTATGAATTAGGCTAATCAATGCAACAGATATACTATGAGTAATCTATTTAACATAGGCCAAGATTCTACATGCAATCACACAAAGGTTTTGAATACAATTGGTAATCACAATATGCTACTAATGACGAGGTTCATCAACAATTTCATATCTCAAAACCCTAGTCTAGCAATAGATATGTATTTATGGTTATTTAGTAGCGCTCATAAACAAACATTCATACAATCATACTTGGTGACCATATATAGTAGAACAAGACAATAATGATCTGATTAAGATGATAAAACTAATATATTAATTTAGTAGCATGTTTATGATATCCGACTACATCCTTAACCAATATAAAAAGTTTAGCTACTCATGGATTTCTTAAAATCCATGGAAAAATAATAAGTAGAAAAGTAAAGCAAACCCTAGGTTGTAGAAGAGTCCTCAACTCCAAAGCTCCTTCTCTTTTCTCCAAAAGATATGATCCCTGATGAAAATCAATCCATAGTAGTGTCTCTTACATAGTAGTTCCAAATATAGAAGAATTCGTGCTCAAATATCGTTCAAAACCCGTATGTAATAGTGATAAATCCACGACAACCTGAGCCTGGTCGGACAAGTCTGGCCACCCACATCCCTTCTTAGTCATCCGTGTCTGGACGACTCCAGCTGTTCCTAGTCGGCCAAGTCTGACCGACTGCAATCTCAAATTTCTTCTGGATTTCAGTCGGCCAAGTATGGCCGACTGCTCTTCTTCCTAGTCGTCCGAGTATGGACGACTACAACCCCTTCTGGTCGTCCAAACCTGGACGACTATCAGACTTTTCCTTCTTTTCCTTCAGGATTTTAGTCAACCGAGTCTGGCCGACTATCCCTATCCCTGGTCGTCCAAGTCTGGACGAATGGCTTTTGGACTTTGCCTTTTAACCTATATCTTCTTCATATAAAGTCGGAATGACTTTATTCTTTTGTCGTTGGCTTCGTTTCCTCATTCTCTTCAACATAGTAAGAAGAAATGCTGAATTCGAACAAGTTCCACTTTATTTTGGATGATTCACCTAATGAGAGTCATAGAATAGAAAAGTAACAATAATACAAAGTAATTCAAAAAACTAACTAATATGTGTACGAAATGATACTCGAAACATATAATTTATGCATTTATCACGGGAGAAGGCTCATGAGGATTCGAACGAGGGGAAAAGGAATCTGAAGATGAGTCAGAATCGCTAGAAGAACCTGGGGAAAAAATATACACAATAAGGCAATAGAATGGACATATAAATAGAATAAAACTAAACTAAAAGGGATAAACATTAAATAAAGAGTGGGACATGTGGAAGGCAAATAAGAAGCAAGCACCAGAAGAAGAAAGATTTTCGTAAGAGGGCACATGACCCTGAGATGCACCAACTTGGGAACGGGATGAACCACCATGACTATATGATCTAAGAAAATTGGTAGGTGTCTCCTGAGGCTGATCCCTAGAGAGGGTAGTCATGGCCACCAGGGGATTAACTGAAATTATGTTTAAACGCGGAGAAATTGCCCCACCTCCGCTCGTCAAATCAATACACATGTTGTGCATACAACCCATAAAAGAAAAGGAGGAAGTACTTGTAACAGCTCAGTCCGATCATGTAGAGGAGACATAAGAGAAGCATCAACTGTAACAGACGTATGGGTACGCAGAACGGGTAAGATATTTGCATCACGTTTGGCCTTTTTAGTCCTATGGTGAGGCGACCATTCATGTTCAGGATTATTAAGGTATTCTTTCATCATAAAAGAACACGGCTTGTGCCCGACATAACCGCTAAGGAAATCACCCTGAGGACGTGTAGCCAATTAGAGTGTTTCATCTGCGCAAACTTCGAGTAGAATGATGAGCTACCTAAATTCGCACCAATTTCAGTACTACTTTTTGATCTCTTGAGTGATATTTCTCTCAATCATGAGGGTGTCATCAGAATTGCTAACTTTATCTGGTAGTCTTGTTTGCAGTTGGCACCATTCTCTCAACAACAACAGGTCCATAAAAATACCATATCATCATCAACAAGTGGAACATCAAAAATTTGAAGGAAATTTGAAGAGTTCAAGGTTTACAAGCAAAATTACAAGAAAGAGCAAATTTCATATTCAAGTAAAGCAACAATACAATGAGCAGAATTATATATACATGTTGAAAACTTATGTACAAGAGCGAAAGAAATCAAAAGATGAGAGTTAGTGACTTTCATGATATCAAGACAATACAAGTTGTGAAGAATCGAGTGGTAAAATCCTTATCCCATAGCCATGGTAGTTTCATTATCTATTTTAGTTTCAGTTTGTATTTTGAAGTTCTTCAAAAAAAAATCGAAAAAAAAAAAAAAAAAAAAAAAGTTTATCATTGCTTTAGTATATAATTATGTTGGTATTCATTCAATAAGGCTGTGGGGAAGAAGAAATCTATAAAGAAGTAAAACAACAAGGAATCGAGGAAAGGAGTTAAAAATTGTCAAGGTTCTACGAAGATCAAGAGTTAATCATCAACAGTTGAAGACTGAAGACGTTTCTATTGCATGCTGTGAGAGCTGTGTTCATTGTGAATCGGATGAGAAGGTAAGTAAGCGTTCCCATCCTTGAATAGTGATTGATTTCCTTCGTAGAGATCAGTAGAAAAAATAAAAAAGGTTTCTTTCTCGTCCCACATTCTGTGGGATAACATCTTCATATGATTTGTAAGGTTACCTTTCCTTCCCACCATTCAACGTGTGTAGGATTTCTATCTTCATTCCTGCCTGCACACATGTGAGAACCATAAAGTGCGTATTTTAAGTGTTAAATTCATAAAATCTTGTTGGTGAGACAGAAATATTCGGTCGCTCTCGAAGCTAGATTCTATCATATGTCGGTTTTCTCCTAACTCAAGAGCTAAGCATGAGAATAATGTTCTTTGGAAATTCTAACTTCTTATTGTTAGTGTGCAGAAACCTTATCTTCGTAGATCTTAGGATGCATGTGCTATGGAATGTTTAAAAGTTAGAATTTAGGTTTTGTGGGTATACCTTTTGTAAACCCTCACGAGACTATAACTCGTCCACTAGGGACACCTAGGGGTTTAAAGGCTTGTTGCACATGCTACGTGTGAGTGTCCTCGACGAAATGAAGTTGTTGTATTTTAGTTTAGATAGTAGTTTGCTGGAGGACTAGCAAAATCTAAGTGTGGGGGAATTTTATAAGTGCATAATTCACACGTTTTTAGTGACAAATCCATGCTTGTTTTAGCTATAATTCTTGCATATTATTTGTTATTACGTTTGTTTCTATATTATATCTTATATTAGGTGAATCATCCTAATAAGATTGAAATTGGATACAAAATAGCAAATAAGTGAAGTACTCCAAGTATTCAAGCATTCCAAGGCTAAAGAAGAAAAATGGAGTTCATTGCGACATGAAATGACTTAGGGTATTGAGTTCTACAAGTGAAAAAGGGCCAAATATAAATTCGTCTCATTCAAATCCAGGAGTACTTGATACCATTTTGAATACAACGATAATACAAAGCCAAAGCAAAAAGAATGAGGTCATTCCAAGTTCGTATGAAGAAGTTATAAAAAGAACTGTCGAGACGAAGAAATGGTCACCTGCAGCTCAAAAGTTGGCATTGTCGCATAAAGGGAAGAGAAAAACACCTTCAGTCGGTATTGTTCATTAAAAATATATATATGCCGACTGTATGACTTTTTGTTACATAGAATTGGATTAACAGTCGGCATTGCTCATTAGCAGCTTATCTATGCCGAGTGTAACAAAATTAGTGGCAGAAAATTTCACCTTCGATCGGCATTGCTCATCAGCAACCAATCTATGCCGACTGAAGAGAGTTTAGTGTCAGGAAGTTGAGCCAACTGTCGGCATGGTTAGTGGGAAAAAATCTGTGCCAACTGAAGAAAGCCCAAGGGGTCCGTTTGACGCGTTTTTGACTTCAAAAAGAGGAAACCCGGTTCCGGAAGGATTCTAAGACCTAGATATCATGAAGTACTATAAAAGGAGACTTCCAAAGACATTAAGAAATATCCTTTTACAACTTTTACATAATTTTGCAAGCTTTGGAGGAGATCAACAACACCAAAAGAGGAGAAAGCTAGGGTTTCAGAGCGGTTCTATTATCGTAACGATTTCTTAACTATTTTCTTATGTATAACAGGGATGCTTCTACATCCCTAATTGATTGAGGATGAATTCTAAGTTCTAAACATGATTTGATTTAATATATGATTCTATTGTGAGTTCTTCACATGATTATCATTTGTTTATACTACAAAGAATGTTTATGATAGATTGATAGATTGTTTAGGTAGACAACTGAATTGATTTATTGATTTAATCTATTTCTAGTATTGAGTTGTTAGATAAGTAATAGTTCATTGACTCGTACACAAGTAGAGAACACGAGACCTTGCAGAGGGATTCTATGGATCAATCTGTGTATGAACAACACTAGTAAGTTGACCTTGATATAAGAGTCTAACTGCTAGGATTAACCGATAAATTCACAAAATATAAAGCATTTGACCAAATTACACCCTGAGTGATCTACTACTAGGTAGTTAGGACGAATAGAATCTGGTGGGCGAGAACTTCCGTATCCAGTGATATAAGGAATTTCGGGGTTAACACTGATCTAGTTGTTATTCTACGATTGATGATAATCTGTGATTAACAATGAGTATATGAATATATTAACTTGATGATTGTTTATTAACGAAGAAGGATTCCTCGATCATATCTCTCTCCATTGCTTACAACTTTACTTTTAATTGTTTTCTCATTTACTTTGTTTAAAACCTAAAACAAAACCCCCCCTTTGTGATATTCGACAACTTAAACACCTTGCTCCTCATGGGAACGAACTTAACTTCCATTATATTATTCTTTAATTGAGTGAAAATAACATCACTAATTTGATTGCACCTACGACACGCATCAAATTTTGGCGGCGCTGCCGGGGAGCGGTTGGTTTTAGTTGTTATTTATTTTTATTTATTTTGTTTTTATCTTTGTTTTCTAGATATTTTTTGGTTTCAGGAACATCTTTGATGAATGCTTAAAGAGGGAAAACCAAATCCCATTGGTGTACGTCTTCGATCAGGAACTTTACTAAAAAAGGACTTCGTTCGAGCAGTAAACACCTTGTTTCCTCCTAGTTCTTCACCAAGTGATTTTTCATATTCGGATAAAGATGAAGATCACATAGAAGAGATGGGTGGTCCTCAACCTTCGGAGAAGAAGCTACGAGAATTGACATCTCCATGCTTAGATTCGTAACCATTGTGTATTACTCTAACTGACACAGTGGAGCTGAATTCGAATCTTATTCACCATTTTCCAAAGTTCAAGGGACTTCTAGGCGAAGATCCGAACCGTCATCTTTAAGTATTTCAGCACATGATGACAAGTCTTAGGAAATATACTGAAGACAATGATAAGGCTATGCTGTAAGCTTTTCCATTTTCTTTAATAGATCTAGCAGAAGAATGGTTGTATTATCTTCCTCTAGGGAGTGTTACAACATGGACTGAGATGAAGTATTTTCCTGCTTCTAAGGCGGCCGTTGTTCGTAAAGAGATTAGTAGTATTTTACAGATTACTAGGGAGTCTTTGTATGAATACCGGAAGAGGTATAAGAGATTATTGGAAACCTGGCCACACCACAACATATCCTCAACTCTCATCATTCAATACTTCTATGAAGGATTACTTCCGGAACAGAGGAATTTGATTGATGCAGCCGCGGGTGGTTCACTTACTGAAAAGATGATCTCGCAGGCAACCAGTTTGATTGAGAGTATGGCATCGAATGCTCAACAATTTTACATAAGAAATGACTCAAGTATAAGAAAAGTCAATGAGATGAGAGATTTCTCACATATAGAGCAACGGATGGGGAGTGTGGAAATGATGGTACAACATATAACTTCTGCAGTTGTTCTTTCATATGAAGAGGAGGTTGAAGTAAATGTTATTTTGCCTAATCAGAGTCCAAGGTATGATCCCTACTCGAACACTTACAATCCTGGTTTGAGGGATCATCCAAATTTTAGCTATGCGAACAAGCAAGCAGAAGCTTTTATACCAGTTTATGGGCGACAAAGTGGTTTTCAACCACAACAACCTGAAGAGCAGGGGTCTTCTATTGATGATAAGTTTAACATACTAATGCAAAGTATGCAAGGTATCACTTCTCGAACACAAAGTCTCAAGGAAGCAATGCTGCAAAACCACCAGGAGCATGAATCATCCATCAAGGACTTGCGGATTCAGATGGGACAGCTAGCTACAAAATTGAATCAGATGAAATCACAAACTTTAGGGAAACTTCTATCATAACCTTTTGTGAACCCAAGAGAGCATGTTAATGTAGTAACTCTAAGGAATGGAAGGCAAGTTGAAGAACCACAACAACAAGAGAAGATTAGTGGTGACTTAGAAAAGGAAGTAGAGGAAGAAACCGTACCAAAGGAAAATCCAATCTCAACCGTCCAACCTAAGGACACGATTCCTACCTTTACCATACCACCTCCTTTTCCTAGTCGTTTTTCCAAGTCCAAGAAAGAATATCAAGATTAAGTAGATCATGGATATCTTCAACAAGGTGTAAATCAATATCCCATTTATTGAAGTCATCAAAACTATGCCTAGATATGCCAAGTTTCTGAAGGATTTGTGTACAAAGAAGGATAGGTTGATTCCTAATAAAGTCGCTAAGGTGGGCGAAAGTGTTATAACTATGTTGTTAAAGAAGATGCCTGCAAAGTGTACGGATCCTGATCATATTATGTGCAGCTGCGTACCTAACTCTGTATTTCAATCCATTTTATCTTTTTGTCATTCATATGCTTGTGGAGGCCATTTTGGTTCTAAACGTATCGCTCTCAAAGTTCTTGAGAGTGGCTTTTATTGGCCCAACTTATTTGAGGATGCATATGCTTTTTCAAATCTTGTGATAGATGTCAACAAAAGGGTAATCTAGGTGCTCGAAATCAAATGCCACTCACACTGATTCTTGTTGTAAAAAATATTCGACGTGTGGGGACTTTATTTTATGGGTCCTTTTATTAATTCGTATGGAAAAATTTATATACTTCTTGTTGTTGATTATGTTTCAAAATGGGTGGAAGCTAAAGCCACCCCTACTAATGATTGTCAAGTTGTTTGTGAGTTTGTGAAGGAAAATATTTTTATTAGACATGGCACACCACGTGTGGTTATTAGTGATGGAGGTTCACACTTTCAAAAATCCTTCCATGCTCTTCTCAAGAAGTACAATGTCACACACAAGATTGGTACGCCTTACCACCCACAAACTAGTGGGCAAGCTGAAATTTCAAATCGTGAGATTAAGTCTATTCTAGAGAAAACCATCAACAGTACATGGAAAGATTGGAGTTTGAGACTCAATGATGCATTATGGACGTGTAGCACGACATACAAGATATCGATTGGTATGTCTCCGTATCGGTTGGTTTGTGGAAAAGCTTATCATCTCCCGGTTGAACTAGAACATAAATCCTTATGGGCGGTAAACATGTGCAACATGGAGTATGATGAAGCAAGGAAACAAAGGAAACTGCAAATTAATGAGCTAGAGGAGATTCGTAATGATGCTTACGAGAGTTCTCGCATATACAAGGAGAAGACTAACTTTTTTATGACAAGATGATTTCTCGAAAGAATTTTGTTATGGGACAGAAAGTTCTTTTATTTTATTCTCGTCTTAAAATATTTTCTAGAAAGCTAAGGTCCCACTGGATTGGACCGTATGTTGTTACTAATGTTTTCCTCATGGTGCAGTTGAGATTACTAGTCTCTGAGATGGGACAGTTTCCAAGGTCAATGGCCATAGATTAAAGCCATACTACGAAAACATCACATATATGGATGTAGATGTGTTTGAGTTTTAAGATTTGCTCCCTCTAGAGGAGTAATACATGCGAATAGAGAGTCGCGATGACGAATTTAAACCAAGCGATGCATGGGAGGCATCCCATTGGTTTTGTATTTCTATATCTATCTTTTGTTTTTTATTAGTTTTGCATATCACATTAGAAATTTTCCATCTTGATTTTACATTGGAAGAGTCAATTTACATTGAGGATAATGTAAAGTTTAAGTGTGGGGGAGTGGTTAAGCATTTAGATTTTAAAATGTAGAATTTTATAAAAACTTTTTGCACATATTTGCATGAAAACCTTCAACTTTTAGAGATTTTAGAGTCACTTTGTATACTTCTAGCTAAGATTACGGAGTTCTAACCGAAATAACTGAACTTAAAAGTATAAGAGAACTATATTCAGAGTGCTTAGTTGTTGAGAGGCTAGAGCTGATAAAAATGGACTTAAACTGCCGGTAGAGAATTTAGTATTAGAGTTTTTGATCATTCAATACCCATGAGTGAGGCACCAAAAATTAAACGTCTAGACTGTTTCATCTGCGCAGACTCCGGGTAGAATGATGAGCTACCTAAATTCGCACCAATTTCAGTACTACTTTTTGATCTTTTGAGTATTATTTCTATCAATCATGAGGGTGTCATCAGAATCACTAACTCTATCTTGTAGTCTTGTTTGCAGTTGGCACCATTCTCTTGACAACAACAAGTCCATAGAAACACCATATCATCATCAACAAGTGGAGCATCAAAAATTTGAAGGAAAGTTGAAGAGTTCAAGGTTTACAAGCAACAACACAAGAAATAACAAATTTCATATTCAAGTAAACCAACAATACAATGAGCAATATTATATATACATGTTGAAGACTTATATACAAGAGCGAAAGAAATCAAAAGATGATAGTTAGTGAAGTTCATGATATCAAGACAATACAAGTTGTGAAGAATCGAGTGGTAAAATCCTTATCACATGGCCACGGTAGTTTCATTATCTATTTGATTTTTAGTTTGTATTTTGAAGTTCTTAAAAAAAAATAGAAAAAAAATAAGTTTATCATTGATTTAGTGTATATTTGTTTTGGTATTCATTCAATAAGGTCGTGGGGAAGAAGAAAACTATAAAGAAAATTCAAACAACAAGGAATCGAGGAAAGTAGTTACAAATTATGAAGGTTCTACGAAGATCAATAGTTCATCATCAACAGTTGAAGACTGAAGACGTTTCTGTTGGATGCTATGAGAGTGGTGTTGATTGTGAATCGAGTGAGAAGGTAAGTAAGTGTTCCCATCCTTGAATAATGGTTGATTTCCTTTCGTAAACATCAGTAGAAAAAATAAAAAGGTTTCTTTCTCGTCCCACATTCTGTGGGATAACATCTTCATATGATTTGTAAGGTTACCTTTCCTTCCCACCATTCAACATGTGTAGGATTTCTATCTTCATTCCTGCCTGCACACATGTGAGAACAATAAAGTGTGTATAAGTGTTAAATTCATAAAATCTTGTTGGTGAGACAGAAATATTCGGTCGCTCTCGAAGCTAGATTCTATCAAATGTCGGTTTTCTCCTAACTCAAGAGCTAAGCATGAGAATAATGTTCTTTGGAAATTCTAACTTCTTATTGTTAGTGTGCAGAAACCTTATCTTTGTAGATCTTCGGATTCATGTGCTATGGAATGTTTAAAAGTTGGAATTTAGGTTTTGTGGGTATACCTTTTGTAAACCCTCACGAGACTATAACTCGTCCACTAGGGACACCTAGGGGTTTAAAGTGTGTTCATCCCAATAAGAGTGAAAGTGGCTATAAAATAGATAATAAGTGAAATACTCCTAGTGTTCAATCAATCCAAGGCCAAAGAAGAAGGAGTTCATTGCGACATGAAATGACTTAGAAAATTAAGTTCTACAAATGAAAAAGGGCCAAAGATAAATTTTATTCATTCAATCCAAGATTTCCTGGGTATATTTTGAATAGAACGAGAAGACGAAGCCAACGCAAAAAGAATGAGGTCATTTCGAGTTCGAATGAAGAAGTTATGAACAAAACAGTCGAGACGAAGAAATTGTCACCTACAACTTAACAGTCGGCACGGCTTATTAGCAACACATCTATGCCGACGGAGTAGCATAAATGGAAGATAAAAACACCTTTAGTCGGCATTTTTCATTAGCAACATATCTATGCCGACTGTAAGACTTTTTGTTACATAGAATTGGCTTAACAGTCGGCATTGCTCATTAGCAGCTTATCTATGCCGAGTGTAACAAAATTAGTGGCAGAAAGTTTCACCTTCGATCGTCATTGCTCAACAGCAACCAATCTCTGCCGACTGAAGAGAGTTTAGTGGCAGGAAGTTGAGCCAATTGCCGGCATGGTTAGTGGGGGAAAATCTATGCCGACTGAAGAAATCCCAACGGGTCCGTTTGACGCGGTTTTGACTTCGAAAAAGTGGAAACCCGGTTCCAGAAGGATTCTAAGCCCTAGATATCATGAATTACTATAAAATTATACTTTCGACACATTAAGAAATATCTTTTTACACCAAAAGAGGAGAAAGCTAGGGTTTCGGAGCGGTTCCATTATCCTAACGATTTCTTAACTATTTTCTTATGTATAACATGGATGATTCTACATCCCTAATTGATTGAGGATGAATTCTAAGTTCTAAACATGATTTGATTTAATATATGATTCTATTTTGAGTTCTTCACATGATTATCGTTTGTTTATACTACGAAGAATGTTTATGATTGATTGATGGATTGTTTAGGTGGACAACTGAATTTATTTATTAATTTAATCTATTTCTAGTATTGAGTTGTGAGATAAGTACTAGTCCATTGACTTGTACACAAGTAGAGAACACGAGACCTTGCAGAGGGATTATGTGGAGCAATTGTGTGTATGAACAACACTAGTAAGTTGACCTTGATATAAGAGTCTAACTGTTATGATTAACCTATAAATTCACAAAATATAAAGCATTCGACCAAATTACACCATGAATGATCTACTACTAGGTGGTTAGGACGAATAGAATCTAGTAGGCGAGAACTTCTGTATCCAGTGATATAAGGAATTTTGGGGATAATAGTGATCTAGTTGTTATTATACGGTTGGTGATAATGGGGTTATTAACAATGAGTGGATGAATATATTAACTTGATGATTGTTTAGTAATGAAGAAGGATTTCTCGATTATATCTCCCTCCATTGCTTACACCTTTACTTTTAATCGTTTTCTTATTTACTTTGTTTAAAACCTAAAACAAGGCCCCCCCCCCCCCTTGTCACATTCGACAAGTTTAATACCTCGCTCCTTGCGGGGACAAACTTAACTTCCATTATATTATTCTTTGATTGAGTGGAAATAAGATCACTAATTTGATTGCACCTACGATACGAATCACCTACGGACCTCTTCTTGAAAGATATGCCAGTTTGGAGAGACCAAAGGAAGACACGTCGGAGAGGGAAGAAAAATAAATTGACCGATATTCTAATCTTGTCCCCTCTCTAAATACAAAGCGACCAAAACTACTTCTGACATCAATATCGTCAGTAAGATTCGAACTCGGAAAAGGAAAATGAACCCCATTTATCGTGCCACACGATCAGGATTATAAGACATTGCTATAAATCTACCCAAAAAGAAACCAGGGAGCTAGCCAGGCAATACAGCCATGACGGAATCAAAGTCGTCGACTGTCAAGACTTGTGAAGAATCCAGAGTCACCTCCTCAACCTCGGTAATAAAATCATAGTGGAGAGGACCCGAGCGATCATCATGATAGGGAAAAGGTTTGAACTCCTTAGCCACGCCCAGATAATTGACAATGTTGTTTTTCGTAGATTTCCTCTTCCCGCGCTAAAGAGCCATACGCGGATTGTAATAGGTAGCATGAGCTACATCAACTGTGCTATCCTCTCTCATAATATTTTTCTCGCGGTGAACGGATAATGTATTAGCTAAGGGAGTATAAATGGGAAAATGTTCCCACGCCCATGCTTGAAGGAAACTCGCTGCAACAAATTTCTCAACCCCATGTAAAACATCTACCCGGCGGATGTCATGTCATAGGAGATCCAATTGGCGATACAAACCGCCCAGGAACATGGGCGCCAAAGGAAAAGTGATGCCACATGACATCAATACAGCCATCAGCACAAGCTCATTCTTGATAGTATCACGAGGGCTGTGCAAAAAAATATCATGACAAATCCATAAGAGAAGAAAGGCCGTTAGTTCATCACGGGGATCCATTTCCTCCCGAGCAGGAGGGACAACTTTCCCGTCAGTTAGAGTCGGATCCCAATATCTCACCCATAAAGGAAAAGACGTATGCTTGTTCATTTTGACATCACGATCGGAATGAGCCTTTCCCCGGGTAACATGGCCCAAAAGAGAAGCACCACCTGAATTCTTCATGGCACTGGCCATCACCTTCTCAACGATTGGGAATGTTGGAGTACTTTCGTTACTAAATTGCACGGCTTTCCCCCTCCTTGCAGAAGCCGAAGTTGCTTTAGATTTCCCTTTGGCCGTCTTTCTTGGCTCAGCGATATCTCTTTTTTCAAGACGGGCCCCCTTTACCCCAGAATCTCCATTCTTCGCTACCCTAGCCTCTCTGGATTTATCTTTACAACGAATAAAATAGGCACATAGAGCCCTATCCGAGTCGTTTATGACCTCGTGGACAGCCGCTTTATGGTAAAAGTGAGACCTATGAATCGGCAATCCAGTTAGAGCCACAATATCTTCCAGCACTGGGGCGGCCTCACCCTAGGCGAAAAAGAAAGTATGAACCTAAGATATCCAACTCGTGTAAAGCCGGAGCATGTCACTTTTACATTTGATAACCTTGTGATGAAGAGACGCTTCTATCGCATCGTCTATCCCTAGAGAGTGGATCTTAGCCGAGTGATCAGGGTTGGAGTGGATATACGCGAACCAGGGATCCCAGAAAAGAGAAGTCTTAGCCGACGAACGTGAGTCTACAGTCGGAAGATGGTAATCCCCACGGTGAATTTCCATGCACATGATCTTGTTGAAGGCATGAAGTAGAAGGTTGCCCTCCTCAGGATGCATAAGCCATTTGGAAGAGGAGAAGACAGGTAGCACACTCGGATTGGTAAAGCGGGAGTCGAAGTAATCATCTGTAGAAGGAATCCACTAACCATCATCAAAAGTCTCGGGTTTTATGGCCTGCATAAAATTAACGCTACCAATGATTTCTCATAAGAGTATGATATCCCATCAATAGGAGGAGGAAGGTGTTCTTCGTCGGAGTGGCCGCTCGACTCAGCTTCTGCTTCTATTCCCATTTCTTTCTCTTCTTCTTCTTTTGCTGAGGAGCGTCGGGGAGAATTATATGAAATTGGGAATAATAAAGGAGAGAGAATGCGTGCAGTAAAAAAAATGACTATAAAAAAGGAGTCCCGAATATATATAGGGAGAACTTTTGACAGTGGGGTTAAGTAAGACAGATACTCATAGGATTGTAACTATAAGAAGATTCCAAAAGTTAATGGGACACATCATATGAAAGAAAACCAATCGTTGTGCATGCCTAGAGGGTGCGTGTTAGGGAGTTAGTCAAAAGAAACCATTTTAATACAACATCGAATTCCTATTGGGCTTCCTAATGGTTATCCCAATAGCCAGGGGACTAATGTTGACACCTGAAAAATGACCACCCATTGATAAGGGGAGTCATCTCTATTAGATGGGCCCGAGCTCTCGATTATCTTGGGAACTTGGGGATTAAGCCCAAGTTCCTAGAGGTATATCCATGGAAATATAGGGATAAGGAAGGGATAAAAGGAGAAATTAAGGGTAGGATTGAGGAGATGACACTTTGGTAATACTAAGGGGTTTGAAAGGACATGTGTCAGGAGGAGGTAAAGAAGGAAAGTCTATAAAAGGAAAAGGAATGGTACTAAGAAAAGGATTTTCAAAGGAGTTGAGTACAGAAGTTTTCAAAGTATGTGAAGCAACTCAAGATAGCAGACTATGTCTTGGGATTCACCTGCGTTGGTCAAATTGGTAGTAGAAGCAGGGATAGTGAAGGAACTAAATAACTTAGGGTAGTTTACTTGGTTTCAACTATACGAAGTTGCGGTAGTCAATTTGTATATCGACTGAATTCTGAGAGTATTCAAAACTGGATTAGGTCTCGGATTTTTTCTACCAAGCAGTTTTCCTCGTTAACAAAATCTTGTGTGTCTATGTGATTTACTTTACTTCTATGTTATATTTTTTACTTTGTAACCAAAGTAAATACATTTGTACCTTAATTATATCTTGTTAAAGATCCATAGTTAGTTCAAACCGAAATTTGAATATTCTCAAGAATTGCCTTGTTGAAATAATCTTTTAGTCGTTATTATTTCGATAAGGTTATACAAGGTGGGTATGCATATGTTGATATCAAAAAGATTGTGGTATACTTGGTACCCTTGTCATTTCGAAAATGTTAATGAAAATTGATATTTGTCGTATATTGTATCACACATAACAACGAAATTAACATAATTTCATAATTTCCCAAGCTTCTGTATCCGTTTTTAAGTATCACCACAATGCCAATATAGTTTTCAACAAGAGATAGAGTCATTCGATGGAAATTATTTCAAGATTAATATCAGCTGGTGCAAATAAAAAGTACATATAAAATGAAGCAAACAATGACCATAAAAATTGATAGTTGTTCATACTTTTTTGTTATACCTTCCATACCCTCCAACCAAGCCCTTGTTCTTTCTAATAAATTTTTGATAAAAATTAATAGTTGTCGTATATAGTAACACACATAACAATGACACTAGCATAATTCCACAATTTTCTAAAGATTTAGTGTCTGTTTTTTAGTATCACCACAGTATGAAGCTAACTTCACCAATAATGTTCTACGGCAAGATATAAAGTCGATCGGCCGAAAAGTGAAAAATAACACAAAAGGGATAGTTTTAAAAATTTCCTATATAAGAGTTCGATATTTGTCGATTCTAATAATCTTAATTAATAGTAATCATTAGGCCATGTCAACCCAGTATAATCTACTACTATATGTTCTTAACATTATTTTTAGTTCTGAAGATCACGGGAACAAATAAAATTCTTGGACTTATCGTACTTGGAGACTCAATGGTCCATGCAGGAAATTATTAAAGATAATTAAAGTATTTAGATAAAATATAGAAAATATAAATATATCTGGTATTTTATTCTGGTATAAAATAAAAAATTTAACCATAGTCGTTTATTAAAGATGACTAAACGTAGATCGTCAATCTGTTGTGTTGTTCACCTACTGCAGTGACCTTGATGATGGTTTTCGTAGTAGTGGTAAGAAAAGTATCGTTCGCTCGAACTTGTGAAGATTGAATTTACATTTAATAAATTAATTTTAAAATAAAATATACACAAAATATGAAAATAATATTAACAAATACCGAGGTTATGGATTTCGCCATTAACCAATTAAAGTGATTCAATTCAATAATTATAATTATGCAATTCTTACACTAAATTTGATTCTAATATGTTGCAAAAGTAGATTCTCAAAATAAAAATTGTATAACAAAAGCATGGAGCATCTAAAACCTAGGCTAAGCATGTACCATCTAACGAAATCACAATTGTTTAATAAAAATCATTAAATCAATTTTTAATCAAGGAAAATAATCATAAAAGAAATTGCAAAACTTCCTCCGTCACCTCAGCATATGGGGTTTAGATCATCTTGCTCAAAACTCCCTCAAAAGTTTGGTACATAGCTCAAAGTGTTTGAAAATAATGAAAAAGAGTGAAAATAATGAAAACAGTGAGTTTGTAACATTTATAAAAGTTACAGACACACTGTTACAGAGGAATAACTGTTTCCTGAAGCTAACGTTGCAAAGTTAAAAGCTTTAGCAACAGAAGCTTCAAACTTTTTTCCACGGAATCTTCAACCCTATGACAACGTTTTCTTCATCTTCTTCATCATGATCACGAGCAATTTTTTTTGGAATTCTTGATTTTGATCTCTGGCGTCTCCAGACCCCCCTAATCTCTTCCTCTATCACCTCTATTTATACTACAGTATCAGCAACACCCTAAACTTTCGAAAAAAATAGCTTTCATTGAATGAAAGATTCCCGGCAGTTTACTATCAAATATTTTCTTTCTCTTTAAACCAAATCACGATCACCCTCTTCTAATGTGTTTCCTTATATTGATTCAGGAATATCTTCTCAATAACTCCACTCTTACACAGATCAATGATCGATAATATCTTGTTTCTTTTCTAACTATTTCACGGGATTTTTTTCTTTAACGGGAATATCTCTTTTCAATCTGTTTTGTTTTCTTGTCTTTACCTCTGGTTGATTTGGTGTGTGTAACTCCTAAGGAAAGAATATATCACATCTTTAAAACTCCAAAACATCCAGAAATATCATTTGATATCTTCACAGATTCAAATATGTAAGAGAGTGACTTTTCCCGCCAAAATTTAATTTTTGAATATTAAATGGGTGCCTTTAAAAAATGAGTTGGTGCCTTTATCAATTTTTGCGGGTGCCTTTAACACTTTTGTTGGGGGTGTTTTTAGCACTTTTTAGCCAATTTTCCCATGATTATTTATTCTTCCTACCAATACATAAAATAACACAATTAGTATACAATCGAGTCCTAACAATATACAAATTGAGATCAAATAAGTTATGAAAAAGTGTCTATCAAATACCCCCAAACTTATTATTTGCTAGTCCTCGAGCAAATCTAATCTAGAAAATAAAAATAAATCCTAACTCACTTTCGCAGGCATCGCGATTGCACTTAGCGTGTGCAATAAGCCTTTAAACCCCTAGGTGTCCCTAGTGGACGAGTTTTGTCTCGTGAGGGTTTACAAGAGATATACCCATAAAACCTTTACTCCAAACCCTAGATACATGTGAACGATTGAGTTTAAACACTAAACAAGCTATTTAGTTGGCATACTAAATTCTTCGACTATAAGAATCATTACCCTATATAAGTCCAATTATTGTACACGAGTTTTCACTCAGCGTACTAAATTTCATATAAGAATTCAAAACTCTACTCAAATAATCATTGAACATCCAAAACTGGATAAAAATTCACATTGCTCGGAATCAATCAAATTCAAACACAATGATAGATTAGAAGATGAAAATAGAAGTAATGAATGGTGCATATGTTGACTAAGGTGAACGATGTTTCCCAAAATATTAGTATAAAATCCGGCTCGGATGCTCCTATTTTTATTATTATTCCCATGGATCCTGCATTCCACGCTTGCTTAGGCGACGGAAACAGGGAGAACACACACATATTGCTACCAAAGTGTCAATTTTTTATTTATTTTTTTCAACAAAATTAAAATTCTAACACATCCGAACTACGACCTTATGGCAGTACTAGGGCCCCACCAAATCATTTAGAGAAACCTAAAATTCCAAAAATAAAAATAGAAAGTGATATGATTATGATGATTCCGAGATATGCTTGTTCAATGATTATCATGTTATTTCTAACACCTGAGTGCATCCAGATATGAATAGACCATTTAGATGGGCACACCAATTCCTATAGATAAGAGCTACGTTTCCATTTACCTAGAATGGTTAGTGTCATCCTGAATAATTCACAAGTTTCTAGACTTTGGAGTTTCATATTTCACTTAAAAGTTTCTCCCTTACCCCAAAACTTAAATCTAACATTGTCCTCAATGTTCTAAAGATGAATGATTAAATATATGAACAAGGAGAAACTGTTACCAATCGAAGTAAAGGAGTTAAGGAAAGATATTACCGTGTCACATGAGCATGGGTTACCTCCCAAGAAGTTCTAAGTTTAAAGTCTTCAGCCAGACTAAGAAAGAATTAATCACCTCATTAAATCATATATCAATAGTCGGAACAACCGTGGGTCATCTGACTAAAATAGTATTATCCAAAATAGAAGGATATTACAGCAGGCCCAGAAAGTAAACAAACCGAGTACAACCTTATCCCTATCTAGTGTTTTATTTATGACAACTACATCTAGTTGAGGTTCAGGTTCGGGTTCTATGAAAGGGTATAGATAAATCTCTTTAGGCTGACTTTCCTCATAGGTGGGATCCGGAAGATCAGGTTGTAGAGTCTGGAAAAACTCAAATAATACATTTAAGGCACATAATAATAACCTGAATAATTGTGGATCCTCAAAGTCAATCAGATTTGACCCACACAGTTGACTACAATGAAGGTGGTCATTCTTAAGCAAATGTGTCGATTCTAATCTCCTAAAGTAATTAGGCTTAGTCTCAAAACTTGATACTTGACACATTTGAAATTCAAACGTTCCAACATATGGAAGAAAATGTTTTGTTGGGAAAACAAAGTCAATCTTGGTATTACTTCCTAGGTAACCAAAATCGACCAGAGAATGGGTTTCTAAATACTGAACTTCTTTTTGGACATCAACAGGCTCAGAGAATATAGTTTGAAGATGATCTTGAAAACTGGTAGAGATATCAATTAGTTTATGCACAATATCAGGAGTAGGCGAGTCATCTGGGTATTTAGATCAAAGTGATTCAACAAAACTTGAGAAGCACACAATTATAACCCTAAATTAGGTAACTTTTGGAAGTCTAGGGGTCTAGAAACAACCTCTAAGTCGGGTGAATAATCTTGTAAGATAGATTCATCTATGGAATTAGGAAAATCATCTACACAATCATCCACGGGTTCATCTATATATTCTGTGTGGAACGGAGATTCACTACAAGACTGATCATCATCAGCATATAATCTATGGCATTCTAGAACTCTCAATCTTTGCTCCGAACTAAGCGGTCTGTGTTTATAATACTTCTCATATATCATTAAAGATGATTCTTCTAGAGAGGTATTTGGATCACTAGCTTTCAATTTCTCGAGGGCATCCTTCAAAGACAAAGAATCATCGGTACCCCCAAACTTAGGGTGGAAATTACTCTCATATGGACTAAAAACTGTTGGTTGGATTCTAGGGTCCATAAGTTCAGAACTACACTCAACTTCCTCTATCATATTAAAATTCTCTAAGAGTTTGTCATCTTCGTCAGAGACTATTATCTTCGAATCTTTAGACTCTAAATCACTAGTCTCAGGACAAACTCGTTTCTCTAAACCATTATCGGCTTCAAAACAAGAAAATTCTACATCTTATAAAATAGTAGTATCTCTAGTAAAATCCTCTTTCTTTTGAATAGGTGAATAATCATTAAAATTATTTGGATTTGAAACAGAAATAACACTATCACCATGAAGCACAATCGGAGTGACAATTTCTTGATCACTCTGCATATATATTTTAAGTTCTTCACCAATACTATCATCATCATAATAATAATATGAAGATGTTTGAACCTCGTCTAAATAAGTAGTGTTACCAATTCTATCATTGTCCTCTTGACTAGGTGAATAATTATCAAGGGTATCACTATATTGGAAATTAAGATCATTTTGAGCAATATTATTCTTTGTAGAACTTTCGTTCACACTTAATAAGAACCTATTTATATCCTCATTCATCTACTTTATGATTCTTCTTGTATCCCTAGTCAACTCCTTGGCGGAATTCTCTATAGAAACAGCTAGGTCATAAAGATTGCTAGGTCGTAACTGCTCGTGTGATTCTTCTAAAGGCATAATAGGTTCATTATAAGTACTAGATTGCACATACTTTAGGGCATCCCTCCAAGACAAAGAACTCGAATTTTGCTCATTTTCATGTTCATAAGACGGGTGTATGTACGAATAGTAATTGGGATCACCCTGGTATGAACCATAACCTTCAGAAGGTTGGTAGTGGTCCCAAGTACTATCCACACTATGGTCATAGTAAGGGTAATGCCCTTTTGAAACTCAGTTGGATATTCATTGTATTGGCTATCGTAATACCAGTTCGACATTTTCTAACAAAAATTTCCTAATAAGTTTACAAAAAAAAAAAATCTAAGATAAATCCTAACAGGAAAGGGTTCTAAACATACACAAACAAGGCCGACTCAACCAAATCAAACCTACTGAATCTAGCAAACAAAAAGCATGATAGCTCCACTTAGATTGTTTCTAGACCAGCTTTTATTCTTCCAAAAGGCAACTAGTTATAGTTATGGCGAATCTCTCAGAACGATCTGAATTAGATTAACTCGAATAGAAATAGGATAAGCTCTAAGGAGCTTTGATAACCCTGCCTCTTTGGCACCTTTTTCTTGGGTTACAAGGCGGCTCTAATCAACTTAAAATAATCTTCCTGAACTTTAAGTTATGCTAACAAAGTAACAAATACAGTCCTTTTGAATGATTTTCCAATAAGCTCGATACCTTATAGGTCTCTTTCTAGTCAAAATTTAGGCTTAGGTTCGCGTAGATAACGTGTTCCTAAGTCGGGTAGAAAGGATACGGTGATGAAATCCGAACCCTTATCTTATATGGCCAGTTTTTGTCCTTTACTAGAAAAGTAAATTTTGTATTCAAGTCCTCAACATATATGCATTACGAAGGAATAAAGAAAACCCACTGACAGGGGATTCGTGGGTTGATCGAGTCTTACCTCCCGTACCAGACGGGCGATGAATCGCTGAAGTCGACTCGGGCCACCAACTCCTGTGTCAGTGTATGAACCCGAGGGGCCTAGACAATATCGTAATTGTCGTCCTTCCCTGTTGCATTTTATATTTAAATACCCTTCCGTAGGGCTTAAAAATTATTAATAAAGTTCACAAGTCCAAAGTCCAAAGTCCAAAAATAAGAAAAAAAACAGAAAAATACCTAAAATTATTACAAAAATAATAAGAATTTCCTAATACAGTTTTCTAAAAAGAAAAATAAAAACCTAAAAAAAAATAACTAAAAAAATCTTGTCTTCTTTTTTCGTTCTTTTTGCTTTGTCTTTGACTCCAAGTCTTTAATCAATCAATATAATCTTTAGCTCCAATTTCTTTTTGATCCAAAACTTGTAATACAAAAAAAATACCCAAAAACATAAAATAGAACAAGTAAAAATAAAAAAAATAAAAATCTAACTAAACTAATTAACCTAAAAAAAATAATCTAAAAACAATTCTAAAAACAAGTCTGCGTCGGCGGCGCCAAAAATTAATGGTTTTCGTAGTAGTGGTAAGAAAAGTATCGTTCGCTCGAACTTGTGAAGATTGAATTTACATTTAATAAATTAATTTTAAACTAAAAATATACACAAAATATGAAAATAATATTAAAAAATACCGAGGTTATGGATTTCACCATTAACCAATTAAAGTGATTCAATTCAATAATTATAATTATGCAATTCTTACATTTAATTTGATTCTAATATGTCGCAAAAGTAAATTCTCAAAATAACAATTGTATAAAAAAAGCATGGAACATCTAAAACCTAGGCTAATCATGTACCATCTAACGAAATCACAATTGTTTAATAAAAATCATTAAATTAATTTTTAATCAAGGCAAATAATCATAAAAGAAATTGTAAAAATTAATTAAACTATAAATATACCACTTATATTGAAACAATGGCTTCCTCAGTCACCTCAACATATGGGGTTTAGCTCATCTTGCTCAAAACACCCTCAAAAGTTTGGTACATAGCTCAAAGTGTTTGAAAATAATGAAAAAGAGTGAAAATAATGAAAACAATGAGTTTGCAACGTTTATAAAAGTTACAAACACACTGTTACAGAGGAATAACTGTTTCCTGAAGCTAAACGTTGCAAATGAAGATATCCGTTGCAAAGTTAAAAGATTTAGCAACAGAAGCTTCAAACTTTTCGCCACAGAATCTTCAACCCTATGAAAACGTTTTTTTCATCTTCTTCATCATGATCACGAGTAGATTTTTTTTGGAATTCTTGATTTTGATCTCTGGCGTCTCCAGACCCCCCTAATCTCTTCCTCTATCACCTCTATTTATACTACAACATCAGCAACACCCTAAACCTTTGAAAAAATAGTTTTCATTGGATAAAAGATTCCCGACAGTTTACTATCAAATATTTTCTCTCTTTAAACCAAATCACGATCACTCTTCTAATGTGTTTCCTTATTGATTCAGGAATATCTTCCCGATAACTCCACTCTTACACAGATCAATGATCGAGAATATCTTGTTTCTTTTCTAACTATTTCACGGGATTTTTTTCTTTAACGGGAATATCTGTTTTCAATCTGTTTTGTTTTCCTGTCTTTACCTTTGGTTGATTTGGTGTGTGTAACTCCTAAGGAAAGAATATATCACGTCTTTAAAGCTCCAAAACATCCAGAAATATCATTTGATATCTTCACAGATTCAAATATGTAAGAGAGCGATTTTTCCCTCCAAAATTTGATTTTTGAATATCGAATGGGTGCCTTTAACAAATGAGTGGGTGCCTTTATCAATTTTTACGGGTGCCTTTAACACTTTTGTTGAGGGTGTTTTTAGCACTTGTTAGCCAATTTTCCCATGATTATTTATTCTTCCTCTAAATACATAAAATAACACAATTAGTATACAATCGAGTCCTAACAATATACAGATTGAGATCAAATAAGACACGAAAACGTGTTTATCACTTGACCCAATACAATTAAGTATGGGGTGTAAGGAAGTGTAATAATTTGTAAATATAATAGCCAGTGCAAAAACGCGTTTTCCTTTACCTAGAATATTTGCACCAATCAAACTTTTCCAAATATCCTCACCAAAATTATCGCATCATAAAAGACTAATTTCGGACAATAAAAAATGAGGGTTTCGTCTAAGCTTTTTGTGTTTAGATGTATATCTTGAAATTTGTGTCGTTTTCACAAACATTGCACCTTTTCAGTTTATGTTGTTGTACAGTTTCGGTTCAAGCAGGTACTTTTTACAAAACGTTTCATACAAAAGGCAAACCCCAGCTATAGGATCATTGTACGTAGGACAATTACTTCCGTTTTTATTACTGGTTTTAGACAGATTTCTATCAAATGTCGTAACTCTTGGCAAAAGATGCATTTGTTAACAAACATAAACATGCCTTTATTAATTACTTTTAAAAAGATTATGTATGCCACATCAGTCTCTATTCTTTTTAAATGTGAAAATCAATATAGTGTCACCATATCACCACAATGATCCTCCTTTATATAATAAAAGTATTGACTGGTTGATATATTTTTTCCAAAAAAATCTAAAAATCTTTTTAATTTTTTTAAAAATTTAATTACTAACTATTTTAAAAATAAAAATAAAATAAAATCATTCACGTGCAATGTTTTACCAGTCAACCTTCCACGGTGCAAACGGTCATCTAGTATTCCATGATTATCTTTAAGACATGGTTGTTAGATTGATGAGAAATATATTTTTCCCACTCATTCGTCATACTTCGGTCAACACATTGCAAGTGCAAATTACATTTAACATTATGAATGTTATCCATCTAAACACTATGTTGAGTTTCAACGAAAAATGGATAGTTATAATAACTTTCAATGTTGAGTTTACTATCCCCAACTAAACGAGAGATACCATCTGCAACTTGGTTATCATCTCTTCTTACAAAAGTGAAATCTAAAGACCTATTCTTTATTTCATTAATGATATTCCTATTCTCCCGTTGAACTAGAGAATAAGAATCAGTGATAGATTGAATGACCAGTTTTGCATCAGCTTCAATGTGGATCTTATCAAAGTTTTTAGCTTTAACCCAACTAAGTGCCTCACGAACAGCCATGCATTATGCTCTTTCAGGTCCTAGGATGCCATATGAATAGGTGCTTTTGATGCCTCCACATTGTCATGTATGATCCCGCATTACTATATCAGACCCCATTTGATTAGTATTACAGTCAAAAGAAGCATTTATATTAAATTTAACAATATTCACTTCAGGTGGTTTCCATTCAGAAATAGCTAATGCTATTACGGGATATTTTGGGATATTTTGGTTATACAGTTTTTGTTGTTGTTATTTGTATATATCTGTTCCGAGTTTATCGGACCTAATGTAAAGTTGGCTATATATTGCCGTACATTGATAATAATAAGAAAGCTTTCACAAACGAATTCCCTTGTGTTGATAATTTTATATGGAATCAGAGCTTATCTAATTTTTTTTTATTTTTTTTCTCATCTTCCTCAACACGTTCTTCAAATGGGAATCAATGATGATACTTCCGGCACCATTCCTGCCGTAACCACAGCCATCAACCCAACATCTCCATACTTTCTTCACCTTTCGTCAAGTCCCGGTGCGACGTTGACTCAGATTATGTTAAAGGGTGATAATTTCTCTTCCTGGGAACAAGCTATAACATTAGCTTTGCGATCTCAGAACAAACTTGGGTTTATCGATGGTTCGATAGCAAGCCGGCGAAGACTGATGCGTTATTCTCTTCGTGGGATATTGTTAATTCTATGTTGTGCTCATGGATTGCCAATTCACTGGACGATTCTATTCGAGCCACCGTCTCTCGTCTTACTACTGCGAAGACTTTGTGGGATTGTCTCAAAACAAGGTACTCCATCAAAAATGGACCAAAAGTTTACAAACTTTGGTCCGATCTTGCCGTTACTAAGCAATCGGGAACATCGGTAATGTCGTATTACACTTTGTTCCTTGGTATGTGGGAGGATCTTACCATTTTATCTCCTATTGAATCTTGCTCGTGTACTTCGGATTCATCGATTTTTACTTGGTTTAGTAACTTGAAAACATATCAGTTTTTGATGGGTTTGGATGAGTCGTTTAATCAATTGCGTACTCAGATTATTAACATTGACCCACTTCCAGACTTGGATCGTGTGTATGCGATGGTAAGCCAAGAGGAAAGCCATCGGACTGCCGTTCAACCTCGTGAATCCTCTATTGTTGGTTTTACGGCACAATCTTCTGCCTCCGGTACACAGTTGAATGAAAAACCAGCCTGCTCTTATTGTCATAGGCGTGGACATGTCTATGAGACTTGTTGGACGCGTCTCGGTATTAAACCGGTGGCCGGTAGAGGACGTGGCAGGGGGCGTGGGCGCAGTTAGGGTGGACGCGGCCACACAGGCCTGACTGGCCAGCTACCCAGTTCTGCAGCTGCGGACACTAGCGCTCATGTTTTTGCTGCTGCTGTACAGGCCACGCAGCAGCAGCCATCCTCTGTTTTTCCTGCTGCTACACAGGCCACGTAGCCGCAGCCAGCTGCGACCAGTTCTTCGTCGGGTGCTCCTTCATTTCCAGCTGCGATTCCGGTCTCACGAGTGAACAAGTGCAGCGCCTTTTAACACTTTTAGAACCTAAACTTGATAAAATATCTGGTAAACTTGATAAAATGTCTGATAAAACTAACACTTTTAGAACGTAATTTGTCTTGGCTTATTGATAGTGGTGCATCGCATCATATGACCGGAGATCTCACGCGATTGCGCGATGTTTGTGATATTACTCCATCTCCCGTTGGTTTACCCGATGGTGAACGAGCATCGGCTTCTAAAGAAGGGACTTGTGTTTTACCTTGTGGATTGATCTTGCGGCATGTGTTGTTTGTTCCCAGTCTAACTGTTAGTTTAATGTTTATCAGTAAGCTTGCTCTTGATTCCAATTGTGTCGCAACATTTACGGATCGACTTTGTTTGTTACAGGACCGTATCTCGGGGATTCAGATTGGTCTGGGTGAGCTACGTGGTGGGGTGTACTACTACAAGCCGGTGTCTGTTGCGAATGCTACATCTCAGCCTCAGGATATGTATGAGCTTTGGCATCGAAGGTTGGGTCACCCGTCGTCAAAACCCATGTCTTTAGTCAGTATTCATGGTAATAAAATTGTGATGCCCGACAAACAATCGATTTGTGATATTTTTTGTCGGGCGAAACAAACTAGATGTCGTTTTCCTATTAGTACCAACTCTGTTTCAAGTATTTTTGAATTGGTTCATTGCGATATATGGGGTCCGTACCGTCAGACATCATTGACTGGTGCCCGGTATTTTCTTACAATTGTGGATGATTTTTTTAGTCGTGTTGTGTGGGTTTATTTAATGACTGATAAAAGTGAAGCAAGCGGTTTATTGCAACGATTTTGTGTTTTTGCTAATACTCAGTTTCATAAGATGGTTAAAACTATCCGTACTGATAATGGCTTGGAGTTTTGTTCCTCTCAAATGGACGCATTTTATGTTAAACACGGCATTGTACATCAAACGAGTATGGTCGATACCCCACAACAAAATGGACGGGTCGAACGGAAACACCGTCATGTTTTGAATGTTGCTCGGGCATTACTTTTTCAGGCATCCCTTCCGATTGAGTTTTGGGGAGAGTGTGTTCTTACGGAATCATATTTAATTAACTGTACGCCTACTCCAATTCTTAATGGACTCACTCCGGTTGAGAAATTATACTCCAAATCGCCGTCTCTCGATCGTCTACGGGTATTTGGATGCTTATGCTATGTCCATCACAAAGATCGGTCTAAGGATAAATTTTCTCCGCGGAGTCGTCGATGTATTTTTTTGGGGTATTCTTATGGTAAAAAGGGGTGGAAGGTTATGGATTTGGAAGATCGAAAAGTGTTCGTCTCTCGGGATGTGATTTTTGATGAAACCGTGTTTCCGTTTGCGCAGCCTTCACCTACGCAAGTTCTGCCTTCTCTTAGTCCACCACCATTGGGCCCAGTAATCGGGTGGGCTGACCCGTTTAATGGTAGTAAGGAACCCATACAGAACATGAGAGGGAATTGTACTTCACTTTCTCCTTCTTCTTCTAGCGCCGATTCTAGGGTAGACATTACATCTCCTTCCATTAATGTCGAGAATCAAGCTTCATCCTCACCATATCCTTCTAGCACCAATTCTTCCACCGCCGATTCTCATAGTCCGGCCGACTCAGCTACAGCTACACCACCTCCACCAGAATCCGACCGTCCTCCGCGTGATCGACGACCACCAGCTTATCTTACCGATTATGTTTGTCACACGGCTACGTTTGTACACCCCTCCCCGTCTCCTCCGGCAATCAGTTCCTCAGGTATGCGATTTCCTTTAGCAAATTACGTTTCTTGCGACAAATTTTCTTCTTCTCATAAGAAATTTTTAGCTCTCGTAACCACGGGGGTTGAACCTCGTACTTTCAGTGATGCTATGTTAGATTCCAATTGGCGTAATGCAATGCGATCTGAAATCGATGCTTTAGAAAAGAATGGTACTTGGTCTATTACAGGGTTGCCTCCGGGAAAGAAACCGATCGGGTGTAAATGGGTGTATAAGCTGAAATATAATGCCGATGGGTCTATCGAGCGCTATAAAGCGCGTCTTGTGGTTCGTGGGGATAATCAGGTTGCAGGTATTGATTTTGACGAAACATTTGCGCCTGTGGCAAAACTAGTTAGTGTTCGTACCTTCTTGGCAGTCGCTGTTATTAAGGGTTGAGAATTACATCAGCTGGATGTAAATAATGCGTTTCTTCATGGAGATTTACATGAAGAGGTATATATGCGGCTTCCTCCCGGTTTTGCTTCGTCATTTCCGAATAAGGTTTGTCGGTTACGCAAATCTTTGTATGGTCTTCGTCAATCTCCGTGTAATTGGTTTGCTAAGCTTGCTTCAGCTCTTCGTGCTTATGGTTTTATTCAGTCTCATGCCGATCATACTTTGTTTACGTATCGTAAAGGCAGCGTGTTTCTTTCACTTCTTGTGTATGTGGATGACTTGATTTTGGCAGGGAACGATACTCAAGCCTGTTCCGTGTTTAAAGAATATCTTAATAGCTGTTTTCAGCTGAAGGACTTAGGTCGGCTGAAATATTTCCTCGGGATTGAAGCTGCCCGGAACAAAACTGGTTTGTTCTTAAGTTAACGCAAGTATACACTTGATATTTTGTCTGAAGTTGGCCTCACGGGTGCTAGACCTGCTACGACTCCAATGGAACAGAATCATACTCTTGGTCGAGCTAAAGGGAGTCTTTTACGTGATCCCGAACAGTATCGTCGGTTGGTAGGTCGTTTGGTTTATTTATTAATTACCCGACCTGATATCAGTTATGCGGTTCACATCTTGACTCAGTTTTTACAAGCTCCACGACAAGAACATCTTGATGCTGTGATTAGAGTTCTTCGGTATTTATAAGGGTCTCCGGGTCAAGGTATTTTACTTCGGGCGGACAGTTCTCTTCAACTCTATGCATTTTGTGATTCTGATTGGGCGGCTTGTCCATTGACTAGGCGCTCACTTACGGCTTATTTTGTGCAACTTGGTTCTTCTCCGATCTCTTGGAAGACCAAGAAACAGCCTACGGTGGCTCGTTCATCTGCGGAGGAAGAATACCGAGCCATGGCAGTTGCGACTTGTGAACTTACTTGGTTGAAGTCCTTTCTTTCGTCACTTGGTGTTATGCATCTTCAGCCAATGAGATTATTTTGTGATAACCAGGCAGCTTTGTATATTGCGTCTAACCCGGTGTTTCACGAACGGACTAAACATATCGAAGTCGACTGTCATTATGTGCGTGAACAACTATTAGCTGGCAACATTTGTACTGCACATATTCCATCTGCTTCACAGCCTGCTGACATTCTTACTAAGGCTCTTAGAGCTCCGCAGTTTTCCTACTTATTGCGCAAGTTGGGTGTTCGTGATCCCCACACTCCAACTTGAGGGGGCGTATTACGGGATATTTTGGGATATTTTGGTTATACGGTTTTTGTTGTTGTTATTTGTATATATCTGTTCCGAGTTTATCGGACCTAATGTAAAGTTGGCTATATATTGCCGTACATAGATAATAATAAGAAAGCTTTCACAAACGAATTCCCTTGTGTTGATAATTTTATAAATGCAGAATTGGTTTATAAAAATATGATGTTGTTGTTATCTAGTATTTCATTGATGCATTGTGAAAGATAGTAATTTATTCTACATACATAGTTATAGGGGTTTAGATATTTTTCTTGAAAAATAGACTCACATCTGTCTTTCCAGATGATCCAAGAACCAATCATTAGATAAGTAGTTCATTTGCAGAATTGTTCATCTTCACCTCTACCAATATTTAAGAACCATGAGACAATCCATTCAGTAATGGAATTGCATCTGATGCTAACTGCATCAATAACTATATTTATTTTCCTCCATACCGCTCTCGAATATCTACACTTCCATAATAGGTGTTCTAAAGTTTCTTCATCCCTTCCACAATAGCTACATCTAGTATCCATGTCCGAATTGAAAATAGAGAGTTTGCATCTAGTAGGAATGATCCCTTTAAGACATTTTCATACAAAAAATTTGGTTCTGTGAGCTGCATTGCTTTTACATAAAGCCCTCCAAACACTCTTGTTGATATTAATGCCATATGTTATTGTGTTAGAACCAATATCAGAGATTTTGTTATAGGCACTTTTGACTGTAAATTTTCCATATTTGGATGACATCCATATCAATACATTTTCTTTGGTGACATCCACAAATATTTGTATAATCAAGAGAGCGGTATTATTATCGAAAAGCTGATGTATCAAACTAATGTTCCAGTTGTTGGTTTCCGGATCAATGAGTTCAAAGACATATTCAAAAGATCGATAGTTAATGTCAGCTGGGACTGGAGGATTATGGATGCCAATTATCCATCTATCCATCCAAATTTTGTAGATTTACCGTTATTAATTTTCATGAAGTAATTTTGATGAAGCATAGTGATATCAAAGCAGTTGTTTATGTATTATTTACCTAGTTCATTTGAGGCCTACCAAATTCTTTACCCACCTAGAGGAGAGAATAAGGGGTTTCTCAAACGGGTGAAACTACTAAATTACCCTTAATAGTTATAATTACACTTATGTCCTTATCCCTAATACTAAAACCTATTTTTATTTTATTTATTTTTATTAATTTCTTTAATTTTTTGCCATTTTTTGTTTTATGATCTATTCCTATTTCTCTCAAAACAGATCAACAAGTGAAAAAAAATATCTCAAACAAATTTTCTTTCAAAACCAATTTTTTTGGGATTTTTATTTTTTATTTTTTTGGTTCGGGAATGATTGGCCGATACAGAACTTGCACGATGGCCGATTGTTCCAAGAATCGGTGGATGTAGACAATCATATCGGCCGATTCTTATTAAATAAATGCTTATTTTTCTGGATGTTTTTTAGGATATAATTGGCATATAAAATGTTTCTCATCTATCAATTTTAGTTTTTATAAATATTTGAAAATCATATTCATATCAAAATCGGCATATGTTCTACATCGTATCTGCCGATTCTGGTTCATGTTCTTCATTTACGGAGAACAACATCCACAATCGGCATATAAGTCACTAAATACCTATCAATGCTAATTTAGTAAACTCATTTTTCTGGTTTTTTTTAGAATACAATCGACAAACATGAACCTATCTATTAGTCGATTTTAAACAATCAACAGACAAAATGCTTCAATCCTACCGATTTTAGTTTATATATAATTTTTAAAATCATATTAATACTAAAATTGACAGGTATTTTTCGTTGTATCTATCGATTCAGGTTCATGTTCTTGGGCCGCATATAATTGTCATGTAAATCACTAATTACTTGTCGATTCTAGTTAACTAAAATAGTATTTTAAGATATTAAAATACTCCCTCCGTTTCAGGAAAAGAGTTACTTTTCCTATTTGCACAATTGTTAAGGCAAGATGAGAGAGAATAACTTTTGTAATTTATTTCCAGATTTACCCTAATAAAAAGTTTAATACTACATATATCTTTATGATGAGAATAATAACATTTCTTAAAATAATAAGGTTAGTTTTGAAAGTTTATTATATTGAAAATGAAAGTAACTCTTTTGTTGGAACAAAAATTTAAAGAGAAAGTAACTCTTTTCCTGAAACGGAGGGAGTATTAAATAAAAATTATAAATACTAACAAAAAATAGAAAATATCAAAAAAAAGTTAAAAAAACTAAATAAACTAAATAAAGAATAAAATAATTAAAATAAATATAAATAATTAAACTAATCTAAGATTAATTAATTGATTAATATTGATTATCAAAAAATGTATTAGTTAGAAAATAGTTAGATAAAAGATTTTTAATATAACTATAAAATGATTCTATTTAAATTTATTGAGTAGACCTCTAATAATTTGATCGAGCCTCAAATTAAGCAGAATTATTTAAAATAATGATTTGGTGGAGAATTATACCAATCAAAAGAAAATGAAGCCAAGAACCGTCTTTATCTTATAATTAAGTTTGAGAGGAGAATATTTAAAATAATTACAGGCCTTGATAAGGACAAATTATGCAGAACCTCACAATTGATAAACTCAAAAGGGTCTACCAATCTACCTCATCCATGGGGCCATTCTTTTTTCCTCTTCGATATATTCCTTCCTTTTCTTTTCAAATAAAAATAGTGCAACAATTTCAATAGTTTTATATGTACCTCCAATTCAATGAAAAAAATGTGAAAATAAGAGATGATTTCATAGCAAACTGGTTAGAGCAAAATGGTTGTGTAGAGTTTCAGTATTCCCCTATCTTTATTGTCTCATGCATCAACGAAGATAAAACAAAAACAATAACTCACGTACATTTTATTGTCTTGGACTCTCGGCAATGTTAATGAATGAATGGAGACAAAATATGCTTACCTCTCAAATTGGTACATATATTCATGAAGCTATTCATATAAATGATTACAATGCAGGGGCAAGAAAAAATCCCAAATATAATAAATTACCAAGTCTATTCCATGTAAGGTAGACTTTGACTAGAAATGCCTTAAAACTGTGCACGTATACAAACAGTTTCCAAGGATTTTTTTTCCTTTTTCATACTTACCATCACCAACTCTACTGGGAAAACCTTTTGCAATGGGTTGTTTTTACCTACTCATTATTTACCAAGTAGATACAAAATCGTTCAAGTTTTTCTGGCAGAAACCTACACACTACGTACATACGGGTTCGTAGATTGATATTTGTATTTAGGCAACCAGATTGCTGACAGAGCGACAGTGCAATTGGTAAGGGTAAAAACGATTTCATAAAATTGTAGCCGAGTATAGATAAGAAATGATAAAGATCTGGTTGCTGTTGTTGTCTTAGGTGGGAAATCAATGTCAAGGAGTTGAATCATTACATGACGTACTAGCTAGCTAGCAAGATTTTGATTTGATCTTGGAAGGTGTTGTATCTACTACCTTAACTACCAAAAGAAAACAAAGTATTCATATCTATCCACACACATAAGAATTCAAGTCCAAGAGTGAGAAAGAGAAAAGCATGGGTGTGAAATGATGTAAAAAAAGATGAATAAGAAAAACAAGTGTAGTAAACAAGTAAAGGTAGATATGAAGAAACACCATCAGAGAGAGACTCTGTGGGGTTTAGTTTCCACTGTGGTAAAAGAGCCACGTAGACTCAATCAAACGAATTTGAAACAAACAAAACCGATTCTCGATGAAAGTACATGGACTTATTTTGTTTTCCGGAAACAGGCATGCAAGATAAAAATTGTCTAGAGGCGACTAAGAAAATACAACATAAGCTGGACCATGGAGTGATACGGAAATCACACTACATGTACAATTTCATAAGAAATATAGAAAACCAACATTATCTGATTCTCCTAAGCTGAGTTTATCCAGGATTAAAAAGAAAAGGCAAAACAAAATTGAGTGTAAAAAAGAGACTAGGTCGGGGAAAAAAAACATAAGGGCCCAAATATGAAATGGAGAGGGACCCAAAAAGGGGATTAAAGGAAGCACTAGTATTCCTACCGGCATGATATTCCTTTCCTATGGAAAAAAAAGAAGAAGAAGAAGAAGAAAAAGAAAGCAATATGTATGGGGTAGTTTAAAGGAAAAGGTTGACAGAAACACTTCACCCATAACAAAAACATCAAATTGGAAAAAATATAAGACATAGATAAGACTGATCTTAATCGCGTTTTCATCACTAGAGATAAAATGTAACCATTGACTTGGGTTATATCATTATGTTATGGGCTACCTCATCATATATAGATCATTGATTTTGTATAGTAGTACTGTTAGTGTAGAGGTGAAGTTTTGAAGATTTTGTCTGAGGTGCTGTTGCTGTTTATAGATACAATCATAGCATATGGTGCATGCATATATCATGACTGATGAGCTCTGCTCACCTCTTTCCGAAAGTCAATTACCCCTTTTTATGCCATTTTATTGTCAAATTTTTCAACTTTTCATTTACGAAACAAACTTATTCTTTTTGATTCGGCAATCGACATAATAATCTCTTTTGCATGTCGATTAATACTACCATTTCTGTTTCAGATCTCTTTAGTATCTGCTTGGACAAATAAGGACCGAGGAGGATAAAGAAAGGGCCGTTTTCATTTACATCTTATATGACACCTCGAAAAGAAGTATACGATGTAAAATGATCATCCCAGAGAAAAGAAGAGACACAATCATTGCTACGAGCTAAACCAAAGATTATGACCGTGAGCACCAAAAACCCATCCGTTTTTCTTAATAAACACTGTTCACTAAATGCTAACTCAGGACACAGTAATAATGTTCCAAGGTTCAATATAAACACACTGTAAATGCATGGTCTAACAGAATCAGTATAAGAGACCAACTTAATTCGGACTTGATTATAGCTGAATCAATGAACTGTCTGCTTAGAGTTTAGTTGTCCGTTGACAATGAGGTTGCAAGTTCCTGATTGTCTTTTCAAGGTAATTAATTATTTTAAAAAAAAAATCTACATAATATCGAAAAAAATGAGTTTTAATATAAAAAAAATTAGTTTTGGTGTGGTTTGATCATACGATCTAAGGGTCTCTGTGAATAATTTTCTTACCAAAGTAATGCTTATGCAAACATTATGCGTCTTAATGTCGACATTTTCTTCTGCTTGTTTTCTTACCTGTCGACATTTAATTTCACACATAATTTTCTGACTTAATTGCATAATTAATTTGACTTAATTGCTGCACTAATTTCACTAATTAATTTTCTTCGCCTATAAAATAAACTCGAATTCTCAATTCCAAAACACACCGGAAGTGGCTACTATCCTATCTTCTTTTCACCTCTTCTCGCTTTGATTTGTGTTGTGTGTTTTCTATAATCACTGATGTCGAGTTCGTATATGAGTGGCAAATATTATAGTGTTATACAATATTTGTATCAGACAGTTTTATCATATACGTAATTTCATTGTGAGGTGCTCATTATTGAGGTGCACTGGTGAATATTTGTGTTAAGGATAACTTGAGGATCAAATGACTCTTTTCTTTTTGTGTTATTTGAAATTTCAGTGATTCGATTTAGTTTTCTATCATTTTATTAACATTATTTTTTAGTACTTAATCGTTGCAGAACCAACACATAGATCAACACTTTGGAGGATGTCCCTAAGCTTATTCATGGCATACTTTAGATCAAAATTCAATAAAGTGCAACATTAGATTCAGTTATCTTATTCTGCGTTGAAGAATTTTCAGTTATCGGTAAAGAAAAAAAAATTGTTTTCATTAAAATTTCACACATTCACCAACACTGTTAATGGGTACTGATTTACCGAGGAGGGTACCAAAATCTATATAAAACAAAGTATGTTCCAATTTATCTTAATTATATGGATTTTGGTTACTTCCCCAGTAAACTGGTAACCTCTTTAGCAACCATGTATTTCACATTCATTTCAAAATTGCTAAGATTTTTATGTCTTGATTCATCATCTCAATTAATTTTACAAAAACAAAGAAATAAAGTCAATCAAAGTCATATAGTTTCAAACAACATATCAATAAAATTAGATTCATAAGAACAAAAAACTTATTTCATTATAAGAAGCAAAATACTTATAAAATTG
>JAJJMC010029825.1:1847366-1885916 GCA_023531435.1 Papaver californicum
GGGACGTGGTCACGCTGGCGGCCTAAGTCGATGGTTCCACTTGTTCAATGTGTGCAATTTCGTTGATACCGAATTTCGAACTCCAACTAACATAATCGAGTAGATTTTCCCATTATACTTATTGGAGATCCATGAACATCTCCAATAGATGCCTGACTCCCTATAGGTACCTGAGATTATATGTTGTTAATCGCTGAGGACAATGCAAAATAATCATAAACATTAGATTTTTTTTTTCTTCATTTTCTAGTTTGTTGGCATCATCAGAAATTATGTTCTAGTGTTGGTCGAAAATTCAATAACGTTGTTATAGGATTTCACTATATCCTAAAGTCAATTATTTTGTATCCGCGAATCAAATTCAGAATCTAACTATCTAATTTTTTTTTGCATAAAAGCCTTGAAGCCAAAGGTAAATGTCGGCATGGTCGTGAGGTTAGGACCTTTACAATCTATAAAAAGCCGTCAAGGTCCTAACATCCAACAATGACGACACTAACCTGCAAATTTACCATTCTATGAAAAATCGTCATGGTACAACAATTGATAGTGACGACCCTTACCTGTAACTTTGTTCATTAAGAGTCGTCAATGTACTATGTCTATACCATGATGACTCTTTGACTCAAAAATTCTTGTATGAAATATGTGTTATGGTCCCATCGGTTCATACCATATACCATGACGTCTCTAACCAAGTTTAATATGCAGTCGTCAGTGCGTATATTCATAACCTTGAAGACTCCATTTGGGAATTTTTTGGTTTTTGCTTTTGTAAAACAATTGATCATAAAATCATTTTATTGAATCGAAAAGGCATACATCGCGTTACATTAACAGAAATGAAATAGAATGGATCATTAGATTACACTTAAACAATTAATCATATAGTTTGAAATCATAGGTACTTTCTTCTAAAATACGACAGTAATCCTCATGCTTAAACGTTTTTCCATGGATAGTTTCATATCTGTCGAGAGCCATCGCCCACTGGAAAAAAAAAATAAATTAATTGTAAGTTTGTATGTCTGAAAACTATTTTTGATAAACGACTTATTGATTGACATACTTATTCTTGTCGCACTAGATTCGGTAGGATGAACTTGTTTTATAACTTTTATTTCCTGTTTCAAAGCTTTCAATTGTTGAAACAGCTTCTCAAACCTTTTCTTAATGACTTTGAATGTCCTATGATTACAATTTCTGTCTAATCCCACAAAAATCTTAGACATATGCTTCCACCAAAAATCGGATGTCTGATCCATGTTGATGTCTTGATTAACGTCTTGTTTACTTTGGGTAATGTACGCTCTATCATAGTCGTGCTTTGTGATCGTAACCCACGGTCTAACAATGGTAACATCTTCAGTGTATGGAGTTACCATATTTAGTTCTTGAAAGGAAGGAGTGAGAATGAGTTGGAGAATGAGAATGAAAATGAAAAATGAAAGGGATAGGTGAGAATGAGAATCAAAATGAAAGGGACAGGTTCCCTTTTATAGTGTTTAATTACCCAACGACTAGTTGTTTTTTTTTTAAAGTCGTTGGGTGAGTCAACCATACTTGGCAAATTTAAATTTCGCAATAACTGCTTCTAGGGTCGTCATGATTATATTGTAATACCATAATGACCCTTATAACTTATAGACAGTCGTCATTTATGTTTTTCGAAAACCATGACGAATTCTATGGAAAATTGGGCAGAGGAGTGGGTATTTTTTGGTAAAGAGTCTTCAATGTAAATTTAGTGTCATCAGAGCCTCTATAAAGGGTCGTCAACCTGCTAAAAAAGACAATGACGACGCTAGACTAAGTCGTCATGGTCGATAGTTTGAGACCATGACGACTCCTCTCATTGTGTGTGTTTAAATATGTTTTTTTCTTTCTTTGTAGGTGGTTGCAGAACTAAGCGATGAACCTGATCCAGTGTCGTAGATAGGGACGGATACTTCCCACCATTATATGACTGACATGGTATGTGATCTACCCTTTGAATTGATTTATATTCTCAAATAGTTTGACTAGTCCTCTCGTCAACATAAGTATACTTCTCATAAAATCAAATTTGCGAAATATAGACATGGGAAACTAAGGCGGAGGAAAAAGAATGGGTTATCTCAAAGGCCAAAGAGAAATGTGCGTGTTGGTTCAAAACAACCAAATCACGGCTACAAAGTTTGAGATGAATTGCGAGAGAGGTCACAAGCGTGAAAGCCATAAAGCAAAGGTATACAAATACAAAAAGAAAACGACGAGGGTCTACAAATCAAATACAAAAAAATGTGGGTGTCCATTTAAGATTAGATTTAATAGGAACTTTGAAGGTGGTCGATGGAGATTGTTGAGTGTTCCCGATGGCCGTCATAACCATATGTTGCCCCACAATATGCACACTGCATATTCCCAATTGAAACCACATGAGATGGAGACGGTCCGAAAGATGAAGGGAAGTAGACCTCTTAAGATCCTGAATAAGATCAAGGTCGATGATAAAAATAACTTTTCGACAATTGCCACAATTTATGCCGCCAAAGCAATGCTCAAATGAACCAATTATGATGGTAGATTAATCATGCAACAATCTCATTGGTTAGCGAAAAAGCTAGACTACACGATGCAAAGTTGGGTCCGGACAACAAAGTGTCTCACATTTTCCTTCCGCATCCGAAGATGGTTGCATTGGCTCAGTATTTTTATCAGGTTTTGATAATAAATTATACCTATAAGACTAATAGGTATAACATGTCGATGTTGAACATTGTCAGTCATACTTCGGTCAAGCAACCATTAACGGTGACTTGGTGTTTTATAAAAAAGGAGGAAGAAGAGAACAATATTTGAGCGCTGGAACAATTGAGGTTGATTTACCGCAATGAAGAAACTCCAGGGGTTATAATTATCGATAAGGAGATTGCATTGATGAAGGCCATTCAACATGTTTTTCCACTCGCACAACATTTTCTATGCACGTGGCACATCCAATGCAATGCCTTTCAAATTGCAGACGTCATATCCAAAAGCCTAATCGCGTCTTAAATTAAGTGTATATATTTAAGAAAAAGAGAACAAAAAAGGCAAAAACACTTACGACAAGCTTTAGAGTTATAGAGTCAGTTCTGGTGTCGGGTGCTGGAGCAGAAGAAGTAGAAGCTTTGTTGTTTTTCCACCCGCGAGAATCAATCTGTATCACACGACCATGGGAGAACTTTCGGTACCATTCCAAGTAACCCTCATTTGCCTCATAACCGTTATTCACATGATCCCAAAAAGAGTTGTGTACCAAATTAGCATGTCTATTATCCCAATTACTGGTCTCCGATAGAGGATCGTAAACCGCTTCAATGCTAGAAACATCGTACTTGCATTCATCAAGTTTGAGTTGGAATTTTGGTTTATAATCCTTCTCACGTGGTTCTTGAATATACCCAAGTTGTCGCATTAATCTCGACGGATCATACATTGAGAATCCATTAGGGTGAAACAACGGACCATTGTAAAAAGAGACATCTTGCCTTCTATCAACTCTCTCTCCCATATACAGATGAAATACTACATCTTTAGCTGTCATGTTGTCCAAACTTTGTCGCATGTCTAACAAATGCCTTTTATGAAACTTCTCTTGACCCCCAGTGAACGTGTATTTCAATCCTCTTGGTTGATCCCTGGTCCAATCGACGTTCACTTTAACGTGTTCGTTGTCTTTGAACAATGAAGGAGAATGTTCGTAAATCCACACCTACATAATCATCAAAACAATAAAACTAGTATTCATCAAACAAGGGATTGAAAAATAATAATAGTTTATCAAACAAACAAATATGATCACTTCAATTACCTGGAGTAGACTAGTATTCCCGTTCATTTGAGATGTTCGTTCCCTAGATGCTTTTGCTAGCTCCTCATTCACGTGTGCGACGACGACAGTCCCCCATGAGTACTTATTCACATCTTCCAAATGATGCAAGAGCTACAGATAATTGGCGCTGACCCTTTTTCCTTTGTTGTCAGGAAACACAACATCCCCTAGCACGTACAACAAATAAGCATCTGCGACAGCACGTACTTCAACCTTATGGAGGAGACCATTATCTCTTTCCTTTTGTAGGGACCCAGTATATGAGCGCCTCAATTCCAACATGTTAAACTATCTCTTGAGGTAACTGCTCCCCTTGACCAACTTGAACTTCCTCATTTCTGCATCCCAGCCAAACACGGAATTGGCCAATTCATTAATTTCACTCCAAAGAAGTTTGAACTTTAAGTTGTCTCCAATAGATTTTCCTTCGACCTGGAGCCCTAAAATCTTCTCTGCATCGTCAGGAGTTATATTCATCTCGCCAAACGAGAATCATAATCAATCTATTTTAGAATAAAACCTCTCACAGAAGCAAGAAACCGCGACCCTGTCATACACAATCACAGAGTTCTGTACAACAGGATACAAACCAGAGTTCTCTATTAACATCTTCTAGTTTCCATAACTCCATTTTTGCATAGGAAGAATGGCGTCTGAAAAGACGCGTTCGTATGATCCTACAAAATGGAGGCAAAATAGGGAGAAAATAACCCAATCAACAAACAAATTAACAATAAGAAGTTAAAAAACAAAGTTGAGATTGTTACGATGGTCTGATGGATGGTACGAGCCGGGATATGCAAATAGAACATTTCCTCCATCTAAGGGTATGCCTTCGACATTTCGACCGCGTTCAACATCCATGATCAAGTGGGGTTTGGAAACGTGCCTCACAGGTGGGGAAGGTGGGACTTTTTCCTTGCATGTGTCATTCGTTTGTACCTCTTCCTCCCCCTTCTCCCCATCATCATCACCACCACCACCATCACCACCGCCACCACCAGACCCACCACCACCACTATAACCACCAGCACCCCCCAAATGATATCATCAACATCATCTTCAGTCTCTTCATTGTCATTGTCAGAATTCACAAATGGAATAGGGGAGGCAGAAGAAAGATGAGGAATCCTCCGATTCGTTACCTAGTTGTGCACGTTCACGAATAAAAAAAGGTACCTCCTTCGGACGTTTTGAAGGATTAGTGGGTATATGTTTTCCTTTTCCTTTCTTTGTCTTTCTAACCCAACTACATTACAAAATACACAAAAAATCAAAAAGTTAGAATCAACAATCTCAGACTTAGTCATAGAGTCGTCATGTTCTAAATTGTCGACGATAACAACCCAAGATAAAACATTAACGATAAAATATTTGTACAGTGACGACCCTTATCATTGAAATGGGACAGAGTAGTTGTTTTTTCCTATGGGAGTCGTTATGATTAATAAAGTGTCGTCACATATTTAATGTCGACATAGTTTTAAATTAAACCGATGCGACCCTAAACAGACCCTTCGTCTTCAGGAAAAATTATCAACTAGGATCGTCATGGTCGAAAATAAAATACCATGACGATTTTTCATACTTCTACCATGTATATGAAAATTCTTTATGGTTTACGGTTATCGATCATGTTGTCCCTTTCCCTGTAACTGCAATTTTGCGGTTTCTAGTCTCGATTTACACTCAAAACAAACGTACATTCACATCCAACAAATAGAGATATGGGTTTTGGTTACTTACTTTTTAATTGGGACCGTTTCGTTGTCCGATTCTTCTCGATTTGATTTCTTGCTCCTTTTCGACTTTAACTTTCCTTTAACTTTCTCTGCGATTCTAGGTGGGCTAACATCTCTATGGAGATTCTTCATACGAGCCATGTTTGTAGGTAGAACAAGTTATTGAAGAATAAAGTTTTTGAATTGATTTTGAAATAGTTAGGCAAGAAGAAAAAAAAAAGAGTTCTTTTTTTGGGTTTGATTTTTAAATATAATTAGGGGCTTGTAGATTAAGACTAATAGGATTTTAGGATTAGTTATTAATGGTGAGGATAAATCTATATTTTCATCGCCTTTTGATATCCCTATAGTTAATGGTGTCCCCCTAGATTTCTCCAAACCCCCAATTAAGCCAGGATAAAAAAGAATTCGAAAAAAAACCAAACTTAGAGCAACCAGCTCACACGTGACACCGAGCGGTTGTCATGCCTCAATCCTCATGCATCCAAGTAGACCAACACCACACGAGCATCTCACACACTAGTTCCAGTTCCAGTCCCAAAATATAAAGACTGAAACTGACTAAACTATTCACAGGTTAAAAATGTCAATTTCTAGAATAAGAGGGTCAAGTACGTAAACTTGACCTGTATAAAGACACCAAGAGAGGAATTGAATTTTTTCGATTTGCGAGAAAAAAGAAGTCCTTTTCTTTACTGTATATTTTAGCGAAGAATTTACTGCTACTTTTGGTTGTTTCTTCGTACCTCTCTCTCTACATTGACGCACTGTTCAACAACAATAATCATTTTCATTTCATCATCCACTTAAGCTAAGTCTCTTCTTCTCTCTTATTAAAGATGATTAGGGTTTCATTTTCAATCCATCATCATCTTCTTTGATGCTCTTCATATCAGTCTCTCTTCTCTAAGTTAGAGAGTAAGAAAGAGAGAGAGCCTTTCAGAGAAAATTTGAAAAACTGTGAAGATTTCAAGTTTAAACTGAGAGAACAGAAATCTCTGAACCAACTTTTGGAAACTTGGGAGATTTGAGCTTTAAACTGGAGAAATTAAGGATTTATGTGATTTGAGCTTTAATCTGAGTACCTGAAAGTAGGAATTTCTTAGGGTTTATTTGAGGTTTTTGGTTAAAACCTGGTCGGTAAACTTGAATTCGAGTTTGTGAAGCTTTATTAAGGATCTTCTTTCTTCGATTCTTCATCAAGAGAGTGGAGATTCAGCTAGTTAAGTCCAAATTGGGGAATTTCTTTAGGAAAACTTTAAAAACTTGGAACTTCTTCTTTGAAAAGAGAGAAGGAGGTTGTATAGTATCAGTCATTAAAATAGTGTTTTTCTGAAGAAAAGACAAGTGTATTTTCGGAATGGTTAGATGATAGAAATCTAAGCGGCAACCTGCAAAAGTAATTTTGTTTTGAGAATCTTTCAAATAAGTCGTATTTATCTTTAATTTAACAAAAAAAAGAAAGAAAAGAAGGCGGAGTTTACGAGAGAATCTTAGGGCTAAAACAAACAAACCTTATAAGCTTATAATAGTAAGGCGTTCACAGTTTCTTTCTTTACTTCTGTCTTTATCTTCTTCTTCCTGTAAGAATTTGTATTTTGTGTAAAAAATGGCGATGGTTCTAACGCCACACAGAGAAAATAGTGGTGGTGGTGGTAGTATTAGTAAACATTTTGATGCTGCTGGAAAGTATGTTAGATATACCTCTGAACAAGTTGAAGCTTTAGAACGAGTTTATGCTGAATGTCCTAAACCTAGCTCTATGAGAAGACAACAGCTTATTCGTGAGTGTCCTATTCTTTGTAATATTGAACCTAAACAAATCAAAGTTTGGTTTCAGAATCGCAGGTAAATAATATTTAGAAATTTCCTTTTCTTTGTTTCTCATTTTCATTCATTTTTGTAGAGGCAGAAAAAACTGGACTGTCTGTTATATGCATTGCAGGTGTAGGGAAAAGCAGAGAAAAGAGTCTTCCAGACTTCAGACAGTGAACCGGAAATTGACTGCCATGAACAAGTTGTTAATGGAGGAAAATGAAAGACTTCAGAAGCAAGTGTCACAACTAGTGTATGAGAACGCTTACATGCGGCAACAATTGCAAAACGTAAACTCTTTGATTTCAATCCAATTTAATCATGATTTAAAAGAAAAATCCTTTTGTTTCTCTTTTTCTTCTTTTTTCTTTTACCTTTGTTTCTTTGATATATTCTTGTTGATTGTTCTTTTTCGTTTACATACCTTGTTAATCATCAAGAACATCAGTACTTGCATGCATATTATTGTTTGCCAAAACTTCAAGTTTTTACTTAAATGATATCACGGAAGGAAGCGACCTAGTTTTGAAGTTGCCTTGGGATTTCTACTATGTCTTTTATGATCTTTAGCTGTTTCTGTTGCAGGCATCTGCGGCAACCACTGATGCAAGCTGTGAATCTGTGGTTGAGACTCCACAGCATACTGTAAGAGATGCAAATAACCCCGCTGGGTAAGTTTCTTAACAGTGATCATGACCCCAAACCGTTCCGTCTCTCTAATTTTTATTTTTTTTAATTGATATATATATGTTTTATTTTGCCTCTTTATCAGACTCCTATCTATCGCCGAGGAGACCTTGGCAGAGTTTCTTTCAAAGGCTACAGGAACTGCTGTTGATTGGGTCCAGATACCTGGGATGAAGGTTTTTTATTGTCACCAATTGCCTCTTGTTTTTAATTGCCGGTTTTGTTTTCCTCATACATCAATGTAGGCATTTGTAATTTTGTGCTCAGAATTTGCATTTGTAATGTTGTTACTCTTTGTTGGTAATCTAATTATACTGTTTATCTAGCCTGGTCCGGATTCAGTTGGGATTGTTGCTATTTCGCACACTTGTAGTGGAGTGGCAGCACGAGCCTGCGGTCTCGTTAGTTTAGAACCTATGAAGGTAAGCTTTGGCATTAAACATGATGAGTTCTGTCATTTAGTGCTTTTGTTAATTAATTGGCTACCAATCAGATTTATGTCATAGGTCTTATTTTTATATGATGCAACTTGATGATTAACGTTTCCGTGTTCCATTTATTGACAGATTACTGAAATTCTCAAAGTTCGTCCATCTTGGTTCCGAGATTGCCGGAGCCTTGAAGTCGTAACTTCGTTTCCAGTTGGAAAAGGTGGGACAATTGAACTGGTGTACATGCAGGTGAGAAAGGACAATGCTAAATTTGAACTCTTTGTATGAGTTTGGAACTTTTAAAGCATCATCAGTACACTGTATAACAAGAATTACTTACCTGACATTTGCATTCAGATGTATGCTCCCACCACATTAGCTCCTGCACGTGACTTCTGGACATTGAGATATACTACGACATTAGAAGATGGTAGTCTCGTGGTATGTGTATTTTGCCAGTTCTTATGCCACAGTAGGCTGTTTTGTGTTTCTTCGATTGTTTATATTTCTCTAGATAAACCACCAATACCATTAATAATTTGTAATTTCTCGTTGGTTGATGGCTTGGAAAGTTTGCATATTGTTTCTATCCAGTCAACAAATTGCCTCTTAAATTTTGATTTTGAATAGCTCTCATGGTTTCATTTTGGTTCAGAAGTCATTATGGCAAAACTAATCAGTGCAGTCACATTTGGGTTCAAAAGCTATCCATTGTGGCAAAACCTGTCAAAACAATAGATTTGTTTTGTTGGTACTTCGTAGCAACTTCTAATGATGCATATTCAATGTTTGGTTTTGATATCTCAAGGTCTGCGAGAGATCCCTATCTGGTTCTGGTGCTGGACCAAATGCATCTGCTGCCAACCAATTCGTGAGAGCTGAGATGCTGCCTAGTGGTTATTTGGTTCGAGCTTGTGAAGGGGGAGGATCCATAATCCACATAGTTGATCACCTGGATCTGGAGGTTCGAATTCGATAACCATCTTTAACTAAGTGTAAATGAACCTTCATTCCTAACCACTTATATTTCCATCTCCTGAATCAGGCTTGGAGTGTGCCTGAAGTGTTGCGACCACTGTATCAATCATCTAAAGTTATAGCTCAGAAAATGACAGTTTCGGTATGTATGAAATATTTGTTTTATGTTTTATAAGAAAAGTCCCAATCAAGGTATTTTATAATTTTTATTGCTTTCGAAGGCTTCTTTCTGTTCTTTTCTGCATAAAACTTTTTTTTGTATGTATTCCGGATATTGATTCTGTTGCTTGCATATTTGTTACTCGTTTCGAGTCACAAGCTAGGTGTGTTAGAATGCTTAAGAAACAATATCTAGTTTGCTGTACTTATTGCTTTCATACTCAAAGCACAAAAAGTGTAAACTTATTGAGCATTTGCTTTGCAGGCACTTAACCACATCAGGCAAGTAGCCCAGGAGGCAAGTGGCGAAGTGGTGTATGGTTTGGGTAGGCAGCCTGCTGTTCTACGAACTTTTAGTCAAAGATTGAGCAGGTAATACTAAAAATCCTTTTCTTCCTTCTTGCAATATTTCTTCGGGTTATCTTTTTAGCTTATGTTCGCTCAATCCCTGTCAATTAGGGGATTCAACGATGCACTCAATGGATTCAACGATGATGGGTGGTCTTTAATGACTTGTGATGGTGCTGAAGATGTAACTATGTCTGTTAACACCACCAAGAATGTGGGAACAACCAACTGTCCGACCAATGTCCTCCCAGTGTCTGGAGGAAGCCTCTGTGTAAAGGCTTCTATGTTACTCCAGGTGAGTTAACCTGAATTCATGTCTGGATTATATTATCTTTATTGTTGTCTGGTATTCCCCTCTTTTAGTGTTGGTGAGGCATCAGGTTAGGAAAACAGACCTCTGACAAAGCAGATTCTGTCGTCTGCCTGTTCTTTGAACATGGTAGGCAGGATCTGCTAATTTACTTTAGACCACGATTTAGCATTAGTTGGATCTGTGTAGGGCAGATTTTTGTTACTAAGCAAGCTCCACTTTTATATAGTAGTTGCTTTTTTGCATATTAGCAGCTGGCAAGACAATCTAGTGAGACTTGAACATAATTTGAATTCTGCAAAGTATAGTTTGTGCTGGAATGCAAATTTATCCGTTTTGGTGTTTCCTCTTGTCAGAATGTCCCCCCTGCACTGCTGGTCCAGTTCTTAAGGGAACACCGTTCTGAGTGGGCTGATTACAGTATTGATGCGTATTCTGCTGCATCAGTGAAGTCCAGCGATTACTCATTCCCAGGATTGAGGTCCACCAGGTTCTCTGGCAGCCAAATCATCATGCCACTTGGACACACAGTGGAACACGAAGAGGTTTGCTTCATCATCTCTACTTAATTCTGTTGATTACATGCCTCATACCACTTGGTCTGAACTTTAGTAGCATGCCTTTATATTTTTTCTATTGCTTGCCTCTTACCACTTGGTCAAAATGATTCTTCAGTCGCTGGAAGTAATTCGACTTGAAGGCCATGCTCTCACTCAAGAAGAAGCTGTTCTATCCAGGGACATTCACCTTTTACAGGTTTGTCACCATTAACCATATAATCTACAATTTCTGGTTCTGTTTTCTCATCGAGCTCTTTGCAAGCTTACAATGGTTAACACAATTCTCATGTTAAAAATTAATAGTTTGCATTTTTAGTTTTGTTCTTAGAAATTGCTTAGAGAGGTAAATATATTTAGTACGGAGTACTATTTTAATCTTATCATTGGAACCTGTGCATTATATTGATTTATTTTCTGTCTATGTTTGTGTTTGTGTTTCTTTTCCTCGGCACTGCAGATTTGTAGTGGAGTGGATGAGAATGCGGTTGGGGCCTGCTCTGAACTTATTTTTGCTCCAATTGATGAAATGTTTCCAGATGATGCTCCACTTCTGCCTTCTGGATTCCGTATTATACCATTGGATACAAAACGAGTTGAGTTTTAAAGCTTCTGTTCCTTTTATGCTTCTCTTTTTGTAAAGGGTACTTGTATAGTTGTATTCCTATACGGCGTTGGTTGTTTACTGAGCTAAAAGCCATTATCTTAGGTTGAATTTTTGAATAAATTTAGTGGGTTAGAGATTTTGGATTACCTCGACAAACTTCATGCTTATCAATGTTATCATACATCATGTAAGCAGGACACATCAACCTCGCATAGGACATTGGACCTGGCATCCAGCCTTGAGGTAGGCCTACCGACAAACCGTGGGACTGGAGATGCATCTCGAAATACCTCTAACATGCGATCAGTGTTGACAATAGCCTTCCAGTTCCCCTTTGAGTATCATCTTCGTGAAGATGTTGCAACCATGGCTCGGCAGTATGTACGCAGTGTGCTTTCGTCCGTGCAGAGGGTTGCCATGGCCATTGCTCCATCTGGACCAGGTCCACTGTTGGGGCCAAAGCTATCTCCAGGGTCTCCGGAAGCTCTTACGCTTGCTCATTGGATCTGCCAGAGCTACAGGCAAGACTGTTTTGTTATTTGACTCAGACGGATATGTAATCAGAAAAAAAGCTTTTCCTGTGCTCATACCGTGCTATATGCCTATATTTCTCTACTAAAGTTGCTTTGTATCTTCTAGTTATCATGTTGGAGCCGAACTGCTAAGATCTGACAGTGAGGGAGGTGACTCTGTATTGAAGCAACTCTGGCATCATCAAGATGCAATATTATGCTGTTCTTCGAAGGTGTGGTTACAGCTCCATGGAAATATTTAGGGTTCAGATTATCATATTAATTAGTTTGTGATTGGATCTTTAGTCCAATATGAATGTCACGGTTTAAAAAGGTAAGTTTTGTATCTTTGCAGTCCCTCCCAGTCTTCACCTTTGCCAATCAAGCTGGACTTGACATGCTAGAAACCACATTAGTGGCATTACAAGACATTACATTGGACAAGATATTCGATGAGAGTGGAAGGAAGTCATTGTGCGGGGATTTCGCTAAGCTAATGGAACAGGTAACTAATAAGTAAACTGAAGCATTCGATCAAAAAGTATCTCACGTAACACATGTTTACTGCTGCAACAAGAAATTAATCAACCACTTGCAGTTCATTTTTTAAGACCATTTATTGTAATAAATGGTCTAATAGATACAGGCAGAAACTGATTTTTCACAATCTTATTTTCTGTTTGCCTTCTTGCAGGGTTTTGTTTATTTGCCAGGTGGGATTTGTTTGTCAACGATGGGACGCCACATTTCTTACGAACAAGCCATTGCTTGGAAAGTCCTTGCAGAAGAGAACACTATTCACTGCCTTGCCTTCACCTTCATTAACTGGTCATTCGTGTAACCAAATCAATTCTATCTCCAACAGCAATTAATCGGAGAAAGATTGTAGTTAGTTTATCCGTTTTCTGTTGTATTAAAATTTCAGTGTTTGTTTGTAAATTTATATTTAATTGATATCTATTTGATTTCAAATTTTCCAAAGTAGAGAAAATCAAAAAGAAGAAATTTGAATATAAGTTTATCAATGTAGTTTTTGGATGCTTCAAAATAAATAAGAAAATGTAGTTTTTGGTGGTGGTAGTTGAGACGATTAACTAAAACTGCGCAAACAGTTCATTTTTCTTTGGTGACAGGTAATGCTCATGTCACATCATAGCAGCACTGGTACTGTTATCATGAAGACTGAACCCAGCTGAACAAAAAAATCGGCAGTCAAAGATCATTTTCCTTTTGCATTTTCTTCTCTTGTGGGTTTAACTGAACTTCAACTCCATTGAAAAATCAGTCACTAGTAACTACTCACACAGTTCCTGCGTAATCACTATAGCCGTAACAACCAAACCCAAAATGCATTTACATCTTGGCGCTGCCATTTTCTCTTTGGTATCAACCTGGCTGGAAATTGCTTCCTATGCACACCAAAGCTTTTTAATGTGATGTGTCAGTTATTTATCGGTTAGACGTGGTTTTAGATTGTGGAGACATTGATATAAGATCTTGATATATTGGAAGCACTTCCATGACCTAACCTCCATTTCAGGTCCTTGAAGGCTACTTTCTTTTAAGTCAAATTACTTTTTTGCTGGCCATGCCACCTTCAACAGAGATACCATTACCACAACCCATACTTTTTCTAATTGTACAGTTGTTAAGCAGATGAGAGACATTTTGTCTTATGTTTTTCATTTCTAATGCATGTGCAATTGCGCGCGTCCAATACTCTGGTATCTGACAAGGGCAAAACATCTTTTATTAGTCATACAACAAATTGAGTTCCCTGGAAATTCCGTGAAGACCATAAAAAATATATGGTCCAGAAAAGAGACCAAAAGGGTATTTCCCCCAAAACAAAACTATCCCTCTGAAAAATGCCGGTGCATGTTAGAGGTGCTTTTTTTTTTTTATAGAAAAACTTAGGCGAAGTCTAAGAGAAAGTTACAAGACCAGTCTCAGGCACAGGCAAAACAGTCCTGCCCTGATTGTAATTATTGTTTTTACAATAAGTAGCTAAATCTAAAGTTTCCAAATTATCAAATCTGTGAATAATCTGGAGATTGTTTAAAACAAAAATAATAATAAAATGATGTTCTTCCTCATTCCTTCTAATGGAAGCATGATAGTTGAGATTGAATCTTCTTTGGACAACACTATTGTAGAGTAAGTTTAAACGAACTAAAATGTCCATGTTTTCCACCTGGATTTCCACGTTTGAACAATTCGTGTCTTCGACCCACTGGAAGGTTAAGTCTGCTCCTCCTGTTACTCCCCATTCTCCACTGTGTCCTGGATGTCTTCGAGCCCTATGATAGTTTTCTATCATATGCTGTTAGTGCATGTTATGTGTGCTGTGATCCATAAGATCAGACAACAAAACATTCGTCCATCATGCCTCATAGAAGCACCTAACATCACTTAACGTGTGACCCTGTAACCATTGTCTAAGCTTTGACCTGCCTAACAGGACTGCATCATCATCACCATCACTATGTTAAGTTTCTCGAACAATTTTTCCTGTACACTGGGACAATATTGATAAGTCTGATTTTGGTATGTGGGGGACTACAATTGCATGGCATTCAAAGAATGAGTCGAGATCAGAGGATGTGGAGTTCAGAGATAAGAGATTGGGACTTGACAAGTCATTGCAACCAACAATTTGTAATCTGTTTTTTTTTTTTATGAAGCATTTTGTAATCTGATGTTGTCCGGTAAGAAGATAATTTTAGTCACGAGAAAACGACATTTATTGTTCATTTATTTACCCATACAAAAGACAGTTTGGGGTTCAATATCTTATATAACTGTGCAGAGAAACCCGTGTGCAGTCATTCAATTAAATAACCTCGTATTTTTAGAGCGATCTAAAAAAATTTAGAGCGATTAATAAAACAAAATAAGAACACTAAGAAGTAAATATCAGCATACTCCTTATCCATATATTTTTTAATGACTAATATATCCTTGTTTAATTAGTGTTAATATTGATGAATTAGTTAGTTAATTTTGGTTATAGTTAGTGTTAGAAAATTATTTGAGTTATGGTTTTAGAAAAGAAATAGAGAGTGTGTTAGAGAAGAAGAAGAAGAAGTTTGGGAAAACTAGGTTATACCTAAAATTAATAACAAATATGGATGAGTATGAGGAAGAAGGTGAGAAACATCATGAAGAACATAATATTGAAGGTTCAATAGCGTTTAGAGATGACGATTTGGGATATTTGTTGGATGATTCAAATTTTAGTGTGGAAGAAACCCTAGACGACGATTTAACGAGAGAAAACGATGAATCACATCAAAATGAAGATAATAATGCATCAAACAATTAGGTATTGTGTTAATAAGCTCAAAAACCCACTTTGTATGCGTTTGTATGTGATTATTAACAGAAAAAAATTCATGTTTGCATGCATTTAATGCCATGGACGTCCTAGAATCGGTAGATAATGGAGTACCATATCTACCGATTATACTGGACTGAGCCAAAATTAGGGTATAATCGGTAGTCTCGTGAAGAATGATTGCTACCGATTAATCAAAATCCCCAAATCGAATTTTGTTCAAATTTTGTTTTCATAATCGGTAGTTTACGACTACTTATTATCTACCGATTGTAGTTGTCCTCCCAAAAATGAATTTCTCCAAACTTACAAAATTTCTAACTCTTTATCTTTCACAATCGGTAGTGGATGAATATTTTTATCTATCGATTTAGACTCGGTAGTTTGTAAAATCACATATCTACCGATTGTGATTGTAGCCAGAATTGAATTAAACTTTATAATTTTAAACTTTGTAATCGGTAGTTTAAAGATCAAAATTATCTACCGATTTCATTGTAATCGGTTGTTGTTTAACAAATTAAACCTCCAATTATACTTGTTTTTGTGTACATAACTTGTCTTGATTTCTTTCTATAATCGGTAGTACGGGAACATAATTAACTAGCGATTGTGGTTAACCGGTAGTACATGGACATAATTAACTACCGATTGTCGTTAATCGGTAGTACGAAAACATAATTATCTACCGATTGTTGTTGTCTAACTCATTGTTATTTTATGTAGATTGTTGAATCGGTTAATCAATTTTCATATGAGGGTCCTGATATTTCCCTACACTATGCAAATGATTTGGTATGCTACCTACCCATTTTTGTCTTATTCTAAGAACGTATGTTACATGGTTAGGATTATGATATTTGTTTTGTTATATGCGTATTAAGACATTTGGAAGTAAGGCGGAGGCAAAGGAAAGGCTTATCAACAAGGCAAAAGAGAAGATGTGCGTTGTAGTTCAGAACAATTGCGTAAGGGTTGATCGATTTGAAATAATTTGTGAGAGAGGTGGCGAGCGAAAGAGTCACGTGGGAAAGGATCGTAAATACGTAAAGAAGACGGAGAGGAAATACCGAGGTAATTCAAAGAAGATTGAATGTTCATTTAAGATTATCTTCAGTAAGCCCGACGGTAAGGAAGGTAAAGTATGAAAAATGTTTAGAATTGCTAATGGTCGTCATAACCAAAAAGATCCGGAAAGTCTTGTTGGGCACGTAATGGTTGCCAAGTCAAAACCAAAGGAAATTGATACGGTGAAGTCTATGAGGAACGTAATGAAAGCGAGTGTAGTCCTATCTAAGATAAAGGCGGACGACCCCAACAACTTGCCTTTGTTGTCGACAATTAAGTCGGCGCCACTATCGATCAAAAGGACGGAATGAGATGGTTGAGTGGTTATGTAACAATCAAAGTGGTTAGCCGAGAAACACAATTACACATTGAGAAAGAAGAAAATGATGGTAAAGTGATTCGTATTTTCTTGACACATCTGAAGATGATCCAATTGGCTCAATGATTTCATCAAATTTTGTTGATAAATGCTACTTACAAGACAAACAAGTACAACATGTCGTTGTTGAACATTGCTTGCCACACTTCGTACAAATCCACATTCACGATGGCGTGGGGTTTAATGGATGCTGAGAACGATGTGAGTTTCATTTGGATGTTGAAAACATTAAGGTCGATTTATAATGGCGAGCCTTTTCCAAGGGTTATGGTAACGGATAACAATCAAGCCTTGATGGATGCAATAAAGGTAGTGTTTCCAGAAGCCCAGAATTTTCTTTGTACGTGGCACATTCAATGAAACATCAAATCCAATTGCAGACATCATATCCAAGCTAAAAAACGAAACCAAGGTACCAAGAGGTCGAAGGAAGAGGATGAAAGTATTTGTAAACTAACCGTGGAAGAACGGGAAGAACAGAAAAGGTTAGCTGATTAAAAGTGGGCCGAGGATGGAATAAAGTGGTCTTTATTTCTAAAAGCATGGGATAAGCTAGTTTGGTCGATGACAGAGGAAGTTTATGAACACAACTTGAAGAACTTTGAGGATGAATGGGGCAAGAACTATCCCAAACCAGTTAAGTATTGCAAAACACAATGGTTGGGACGTATAAGGATAAGTTTGTGTTTGCATGGACATATGAATATCAGAACTTCAAGAACGAGGCAACAAGCATTGAAGAGGGGTCCCATGGGCGATTACAGAAAATTCTAGTCGGTAGTTAAAATGGGCTTGTGTCGGTCCAAGAAGCAATCCATGAGTTCACCAATCGTGACCTCACTAAGATTTACGGTTCAATAGAAAACAAGTCCGCATAGATTCCCGTTGACACATTTAGAACATAAAAATCTTCTAAGGGGTATAGTTTACAAAGTTTCTTGGTGGGAAATAAATTACACGATACAACAATTGGAGTTGTATAGAAATCACGATGTTGAGGCTACGGTTTGCAATTGCAAGACGATAATAGGTATTGGACTCCCGTGTCGTCACGTGCTTGGTAGGTATTTTGAATTTATTGACATTAATGATATTCATCCCTTTTGGAAGCAATTATCTTTCACTCCAAATACCTCGGTGGTGAATGGTGCGTCATTCGTGGAGACGGAACGGTTTGCACAAATACTCGAGCGTTACTCTACGTCAAATGGGACACAAAAGCAAATATTCATGCACCACTTAGAGGAATCCCTTCACCCATGTCTAAAGTTTGTTGAAGAACCAATGAAAGGAAAGGCGATGGGTAGGACGAATACCGAAAAGCCAAGGTCAATTCAAAGAAAAGATATGAAGGAATGGTTATCTATTCAACGAGAGCTTTCTAGGCATGAGCATACTGAAGCTGAGTATCAAGATGTGTCGGCTCTAAGGAAAAGGGATCGTCCAAGGAAGGATCAAGGTGGACCAAGCTCACGACAAGTCAAACCTAAGGTCTCTACGATTCCTTCTTAAGTAAGTCAAACCTAACCTATACACGGAAGACCAAATCGAGGTACGTATACAATATACGATGAGTATTTGGAACAACTCCCTCTACTCATTATACCATTTGTTTTGCCCACCGACGATGTCGATGGGGATGGCAACTGTGGTTTTCACGTTGCTTCGAAACAAGTATGAGACTTTAGTGAGGCGGTTACCGAGAATATCACCCAGTGACAATATTTAAGAAATAAGATGGCCGCCCAACTATTGGAGGATAAGGAATTCTATATTGAACTGATGAGAGAAGGAGATAGACATGTTAGAGCACAAGAGTTCAAATAGTTATATACTCGTGTAAAATGCCGAAAGGGATTGAAGACAATCGGGTCCAAGTATTGGATGGTAATGCCGAAATGTGGGTATCTTTTAGCGGATGTTTTGAACTGCGTGGTACATTATTTATGTCCTCCTTCCTTAGGAGTGAGTGTTATGTTTACACCCACAAGGACGATTTTTGATGAGTCAGTCAAGGATAGACGAATCATTATGGCATGGATTAATAACAATCATTTTATCGGTTTAAGGTTAACAGAAGATTGTCCATTACTTCCATTGAGTAGGTGGTCGGGTTACTTCCCAACTAACCATTGCAAGGAGTGGTTGAAGCAATACGAGTTCAACATGGAGCGTTGGGATCGTTTAACAAACTTTCCCAAGGTCCCAATTGAATTGACCGAGGATGGTGAGTAGTTTATGGAGAAAGTTTTTTGACAACATTATATTGTACAATCGGAAGTATCGGGATCACCATTATCTTCCGATTTGAACAATTGGAAGTAAATAATTATATTGTAATTTTGATTATGTTGAATATTGTCAACATGAAATCAAGTTAAATCAAGTGAGACAATCGGTAGATATATGACAATAATAACTTCCGATTATACAAAAAAATCAAACACAAAAACCCATTTTCCCTACATAGAGAGTTGTATCGTCATAGTATTTTCAAAAAGTTACCACAAAGACTATAATCGGCAGATAATATTATATTCTAACTACCGATTATGTATCCATGATAACTATTCTGTAATTTATATTCTGTCTTGGAGAATGCCCTTCACCTTAAGCGGCGTGGACGAACCTTAAACGAGTTGAATTTGTCCATCACCTTAAGGATATTGAAATGAGTTTCATAACGGTAATTTGATTGTTTCCATCGTCGCTATTCCTCGAGAGATCTCTCTATAACTTCATCATTAGTTTCACCCCTCAAACGATATCGATTGACAAGATAAGTTAAATTAACAAGTGGATCAACTTCTCTGCTTATGCAATTAAATCGACAAAAAAGATCAGCTCTATTATGGTTATTGGGGTTACCGGTGTCAACACAAAAATGTTATGCTCTCCAAATAACTCATACTCATTACACCATTTTGCCTACGTTCTTCTCCTTGCCTCGGATAGAGTTGCACATAGCGCCTACATATCGATAAATCTTCTTCTACCGTGAACGGTTGAGCCATTAATCTTGAAGGTGATTACTTCGATGTTGGAGAGTTAAAATGTATTGGAGGTGCATAAATGAGAAGATGTCACCCTCCTTATATATATTAGAGTCCCACGACTCTTTTTTTCAAAAAAAAATAGATGTTGAGGCATGGTGTAACAAGAGTGTACAAAAAATATGTACATTAAGTTCATACGAATATAAACAATTAGAAGTATCGGGATCACCATTACCTTCTGATTTATACAATCGGTAGTCTATGAAACTTTATTTACTACCGATTATAGATGTTGCCCTAAATTCGAAATTGAAAAACTTATCAAATTAACAAAATTTTCATATTCCATAATCGACTGTCTAAGAAAATGTATTTACTACCGATTGTAATGTAAAATGTGTCCAGAAACCAATCAGTTCCATCAGCTTAATCAGTACATAATTAACACCCGATTGTACTTCAACAGGTATAATCGGTAGTCTAAGAAAATGTTTTTACTACCGACTATAGATGTTGCCCCAAATTAAAAATTGAAAATTTTCTAAAATTATTATATTCATAATCGGTAGTCTAAGAAAATGTATTTAGAACCGATTATAGATGTTGCCTCAAATTCAAAATTAAAAATTTTATAAAATTTCTAAAATTATCATATTCATAATCGGTAGTCTAAGAAAATGTTATTACTACCGATTGTAGATGTTGCCCCAAATTCAAAATTGAAAAATTTGTAAAATTTCCAAAATTTGCATACTCCATAATCGGTAGTCTAAGAAAATGTACTTACTACCGATTATAATGTAAAATGTGTCTAGAAACCAAGAAGTTCCATCAGCAGGTGCAATCGGTAGATAATTATCACCTGATTTAGGACCAGCAGGTGTAATCGGTAGATAATTATCATCTGATTGTGGATCAACAAGTTTAATCGGTAGGTGATGCATACAACTTATCTACCGATTGTAATGCAAAATTTCAACAAAGTTACTTATGAAGTATGAGTCTCTTGCAAATCAGTCGATAATTCATAAAAAACCCTAAAATCCATTCATCATCCATAAAGTAAACCATTAATTAACATTAAACATAATGTTAGAACTTATAATCCGAAAAAACCTTTAAAACGACATTGGCTTTAGTACGAAAATGATGTTAGAACTTATAATCCGAAACAAGTTTCTTGCAAATCAATTGAAAATAATGTTCTCTAACAAGACAACCACAATCTAATATCCAGATTTTTTGGTTTTAGTACGAGCACGACGAGCACCAGGGACATTTGCTTCAGCATCAGGGATATTGGCTTCACCATCAGCACTCGATGAACCACGAGATCTTTTACTGGGCTTTGCTGCTGGCCTCTTAGGCTTATTCAAAGCTTTCTCCCCAAACTTACTTCCATAAGCTTCATTATCAATGTTATCCATTAGGTCTTTATGCTCTTTCAGCTTCTCAATTGATAAAGGCACTCCCGCATTTATACACCCAACAATCTTCTTGGAGAAAAAAGCAAACCTAGTTTTTTGTTTTAATGTAATAACAATCAAACGATTATTACCTAAAATATTGAGCCATAATATTAAAATCAAAAGGAAAGAACATTATGTACCATCCTTTCATAACCAGATGGTTTGTCTTTGATGATACAAGTATAATCGGAAGCCTTGGTGGTCTTTCATTTATCTTTTTTCACAGATCACATGAAGATGAGAGTGCTCCCGGTACCATTCTATATAGCCTGGATGTACTTCATCACCTCAGTTGACAGGTCTCCTATCGTTACCAGAGTAAACTACTGTGATAGAGTCCTTACCACATACATAATTTTCCACGTCCAATTTGAACTTTCTATACATGTGACTCCAAGGTTCTTCTTGTACATAACCGATTTGAGGCATCACCCTTGATGCATTGTACATAACATATCATGTGGGGTGCCATAAGGGTCCATAATAAAAAGAAAACTCATACCTTCCCGCTATATGTCCACTAGCTTGGTCTTCCTTGTATGGATCAAAGCATGTATCTTTGGACGTCATCAAGTCTAATTTCCTCCTCAAAAAAATCAACTGATGTTCCTTAGACCTTAAACGGTTGTTGTGGAAGATGTATTTTGTTTCTCTGGGTGTTTCTTTCTGCCATACGGGTTCTCTTTAGCAAAATCGAGGAACGCGAAGTGGTCATAGATCCATGTCTAGTGTACCTATCAAACCAAGTATGAGAAAATTGATTCTTAAAAAAGAAAAAAATAAATAACAATCAAAGCATCGATAGAGTTACCAAAATACCTGTAGTAGCTCACATTCCCGACGATTTGGCTAGTTGCTTCCCTCGATGCCTTTCTTAACTCTTCCATCAAGAACGCATGGCATTCGATGCCCCACAATTAATCACGAACTTTATTGAGAGGATGCAATAGTTGTAGAAGGTTGCCGTCGACCCGGTTGCCACAACAATTGGGGAAAATGACACATCCCAATTGATAGTTTTGTAAATAGTGGTAAATAAAGTTCGTTCAACACTTGTGAAGATTTGTTTTTAAATCTAATTTCTAAGACTAAAAATAGGAAAACTCAAATAAAATTGATAACAAAAATGAGAAAAAACTGAGGCTAGGATTCCACTATTTTCCAATTTTTAAAGTGATTAAATTCAATAATTATACTTATGCAATTCTAACATTTAATTTGATTCTAAAATATAGCAAAAAGTAGAGTTTCAAAATAAAAATTGTATAACAAAAGCATGGAACATCTAAAACCTAGGCCAAAGCATGTACCATCTAACGAAATCACAATTACTTAACAAAAATCATTAAATCAATTTTTAACCAAGGCAATTAATCATAAATGAATTGCATAAATGAATTAAATAAATATTACCACATAATCTTTGGAAAATTAGCTTCCTCCGTCGCCTCAGAGATGGGGTTTAGCTCCTCATTGTATTGGGAAAACCCTCAAAAATATATTTCATAGCTCAAAAAGTGTTTACAATAATGAAATAGAGGTAACACAGGAGAACAAATATGCTTATAAGCGTTACAGAGACTGTTCTCTGCGTTACTGAAGAAAATAGAACTAAAGAGCAGACCAGGGACGCTTCAGAAATTCAAAAGTATAAACAACTGGTTTAGCGACAGTTCCAGCGACAGTTTTCTGGAGCCTTTGTTCTTCGTATTCTTCTTTATAGCAGCAGAAAAAATATTTTCCCTGGATTTTTTCTTTCGATCTCTGGCTACCTCCTGAGCTCTCCAATACTCTCTCATCCCTTCTTATGACTCGACCCCATCTATTTATACAACAAAGGACACCAAGTCTTCAAAGAATAATCATTAACAACAAAGATACTCGGGTATTTTTTTCACATAAATTCCCTTGATTTGATTTGATACTCTGCCTTGATTTCGTGTATCTTTTGATTTTGTGCGATTCACTCTTGATAAGGCTAGTATATTCTCTGTTTTAAAATCGCAAAATTATGTAAGATATCTTCATAAAGCCAAAATCAAATTCGCGGAAGAGAAGATATGGTTTCCCGCCTAGTTCAAAATTTGAATTAAGTGAGGTGGGTGCCCTCATCCAATGTACGGGTGCCTTTAACACTTTTTCAAGCCAATTTTTCCAACAATGTTTATTTTCCAAAAATACCTATAAATACATAAAAACACAAAATTAGTACAAAATGAGTTCCAACACTATAAAAGTTGAGAGCAAATTAGACACATAAATGTGTCTATCAAATACCCCCAAACTTATTATTTGCTAGTCCTCGAGCAAATCTAATCTAGAAAATCCTAACTCACTTTCGCATGCATCGCGATTGCACTTAGCGTGTGCAACAAGCCTTTGAACCCCTAGGTGTCCCTAGTGGACGATTTTTCGTCTCGTGAGGGTTTACAAGAGGTGTACCCATAAAACCTTTTACTCCAAATTCTAGGTACCTGTGAACGATTGAAGATAGACACTAAACAAACTATTTAGTTGGCATACTAAATTCTTCGCCTATAAGAATAATTACCCTATATGAGTCCAATTGTTATACACGAGTTTTCACTCAGCGTACTAAAATTCATACAAGAATTCAAAACTCTACTTAGATAGTTGTTCAGCCACGATACTCAGAATCTATCAAAGTTCAATCACATGGAAAGATTTAGAAGATGGATATTGACAAAATGAAGTTTGCGCGTGTTGACTAAGGTGAACGGTATTTCCCATATCTGTCTGAAGGTCAGTGGCAGGATGAATGGCTTGAGATACGCTCCCACTAGTCTTTTTCCTTAAACTAATATCGACTCAGTTGTTATATACAAGGGTCCCAACGGTCGATTTATTGAACATATTTAAATGTACTGACAACATGATTGGATCAAATGAATCCAAGCGCATGCTCCTTATCAGCATCGTAATGATAGTTCTCATGGATCCTGCGTTCCACGCTTGCTTAGGCGACGGAGACAGGGAGAACACACATATATTATTATCAAAGTGTCAATTTTTTTTTTGAATAATGGTCTAACTAATACAATAATGGCGCTTTATCTCAAACACTTCATCCTGACGGTGATAACAATTTGATACTGGTGCCCCACCAAATCACTTACAGAAACGCAAATGCAAAAATAAAAATATAAGGTGATAAGGTCTAGATAGATTCCGAGATATGGTGACAACTATCATGTTATTTCTAACACCTGAGCTAGGCATCCTTTTATGAATAGACCATTTAGCTGGGCACACCAATTCCTATAGAAAAAAAGCTTAGTTTCCATCTACCTAGAGTGGTTAGTGTCACCCTGAATTGTTCACAAGTTTCTAAAGTTTGGAGTTTTATTATTTCAACTAAAAGTTTCTCCCTTACCCCCAAACTTAAACCTAACATTGTCCTCAATGTTTCAAATTAAAGTGCAATACCAAAAATATAGGTGACTAAAGGAATAAAAAGGTAAGTCAGAAAGATAGTACCTGGGCAAAGCGTAACAATCCTTCTTTGGAGAATAAGACAGAAAAAATAAAAACAAAAACCTACAAAAGCTTACTAATGTACAACAACATCCTTGATGGTCAATCAAGGTAAGCAGGGTCCTCCAGAGGGACCTCCTCAATATCACCTGCAGGAAAAGTCTCTAAAAAGGGTTTCAATCTCTGACCGTTAACCTTTGAAGAACTACTACTATCCAGTGTCTCAGTATCAATAGCACCATGAGGAAAAACATTGCGAAATATAAAAGGACCCGTCCACCGAGAGCGTAACTTCCCTGGGAATAGATACAATCGGGTATCATGCAGTAGAACTTTTTGACCCAGAGAAAATGACTTTCTTAAAATATTTCTATCATGCACAAGTTTCATTTTGTTCTTATACTCCTTAGCACAATCGTATGCATCTTTACGAATCTCGTCCAACTCATTGAGCTGAAGCTTCCTGTGAGCTCCCGCCTTGTCAAGCGAAAAATTAAGTTGCTTTACATCCCAATATGCTCTATGCTCTATCTCGACAGGTAGGTGACATACCTTGCCAAAAACTAGACGATAAGGTGACATTCCAATGGGGGTCTTAAACGCAGTACGGTAAGCCCATAAGGCATCAGTAAGCCTCAATGACCAGTCTTTCCGATTAAGATTAACTGTTTTCTCTAAAATACGTTTTATCTCCCTGTTAGAAACCTCTACTTGACCACTAGTATGTGGGTGATATGGGGTAGTTACTTTGTGGGTAATACCATATTTATTCATCAAAATCCTAAATGGTCGATTAGAAAAGTGCGACCCTCCATCACTAATTATAGCCCGCGGTGTACCAAAACGTGCAAATATGTTATCATTCAAAAACTGGACCACAACCTTGTGGTCATTTGTTCTACACGAAACTGCCTCAACCCACTTAGACACATAGTATACAACGACAAGGATATAAAAATAACCAAAAGAATTAGGAAAATGACCCATAAAATCAATGCCCCAGACGTCAAAGACCTCAATAACTAGAATAGCGTTCAAAGGCATCATATTTCTTCGGTAAATGGTTCCTAACTTCTGGCAACGCTCACAAGTAACACAGTAATGGTGGGTGTCTTTAGACAAAGAAGGCCAATAGAATCCACACTGCAATATCTTAGCATCGGTTTTCTTAGTACTAAAATGACCCCCACAAGCATGATCATGACAAAAGGAAATAATACTGGACTGGTCATTCTCAGGTATACATCTCCTAATAATCTGGTTTGGACAATACTTAAATAGATAAGGATCATCCCAAAAGAAACGCTTAGCCTCGGCTAAAAACCTAGAACGATCTTGTTTACCCAAATGTTGGGGCATTCGACCAGTAACAAGATAGTTCACTATATTCGCATACCAAGGTAATTGGGAAACAAGGAAAAGTTGTTCATCAGGAAACTATCCCTCATATGAGGGAAATCAAAGACAATCCTAGACAAGTGGTTCGCTACTACATTTTCATCACCCTTTTTGTCTCTAGTTTCTAGAGAAAACTCTTGCAACAAAAGTATCTATCTAATTGATCTAGGTTTAGTATCCTTCTTGGACAGAAGATACTTCAAAGCAGCATGATCAATAAAGACTATGACCTTAGAACCTAAGAGATATGATCTAAACTTGTCTAAGGAAAAAACAATGGCTAACAATTCCTTTTCTGTGGTGGTGTAGTTTAGTTGGGCATAATTCAGAGTTTTGCTAGCATAGTAAATCACATGAAGTAATTTGTTTTCTCGTTGACCTAGCACAACAACAGTAGCATAATCTGAAGCATCACACATGATTTCAAAGGATAGGTTCCGGTTAGGTGCCTGGACTATGGGGGCGGTAGTGACTAAAGTCTTAAGATTCTCAAAAGCCTCTAAACAAGCATCATCAAAGACAAACTTAATATCTTTTGCAAGCAAATTGCAAAGAGGTCTAGAAATCAAGCTAAAATCCTTAATGAATCGACAATAAGAACCTGCATGCCCTAAGAATGACCTAATATCTCTTACGGTTTTGGGAACCTGTAAATTCTTAATAAGGTCAACTTTGGCTTTGTCTACCTCTATACCCTTAGAAGATACGATATGTCCTAAAATAATTCCTGATCGAACCATAAAGTAACATTTCTCCCAATTAAGAACTAAATTCTTTTCCTTACATCTAGTCAACACTAATGTCAAATGATGCAAGCACTTATCAAACGATGAACCAAACACTGAAAAATCATCCATAAAGACCTCTAAAAACCGTTCTGCCATGTCAAAAAATATGCTCATCATGCAGCGATGAAAAGTAGCGGGTGCATTACACAACCCGAAAGGCATGCGTCTATACGCAAAGGTACCAAAGGGATAAGTAAAAGTAGTTTTCTCTTGGTATCTGGGGCAATAACAATCTGATTATAACCAGAGTATCCATCTAACAAGCAATAATGACTATGTCCAGATAATCGCTATAGCATTTGGTCGATGAAAGGAAGGGGAAAGTGGTCCTTCCTTGTGACCTTGTTCAATTTTCTATAGTCAATACAAACACGCCACCCCGTGGTCACTCGGGTTGGGATTAATTCATTGTTTTCTTTCTGGACTACAATGATACCTGATTTCTTGGGAACAACCTGAACGGGGCTGACCCACCTACTGTCTGAAATGGGGTAGATAATACCCGCATCTAACAACTTAAGCACCTCAGTTCGAACTACTTCTTTCATGTTAGGGTTCAGTCGACGTTGCATCTCCCTAAAAGGTTCAGTGTCATCCTCTAAATGAATCTGATGCATACAAACAGTAAGACCAATGTAGTCCATACCGGATTTCGGTTCATATCGGTCGAGAGCGATACACTGGTACGTCGTTGTACCGGGGGAATTTCGGTTTCAAATATCGGCGAAATATCGGTCCATATATTTTAGACCTATAATTTTATTAAAAAATACTAGCTCACATTTTATAATTATAAATATATTTTAACACGTTATAACAAACGTTTTTTTCACACAGTTTAGAAAGAAAAACTAGTACTCATCCAAAATATATAGATGCTTAAGCCTAGTGATTCCACCACCACAGATTTCTTTCAAACATAATAAACAAGTAATCCAGGTTGGATGATCTGGATTTCTGCGTTCACCCCATTTCCATGCTATATCTTTGGATGGTGTGTCTTCCGTTGGTGTATCTTTGGTTTGTGTAGAAGATGAAGGCAACAATGAGCCACATGTAGAGGGTGTAGTGCATGAATTGGATGCATTAGAAGAATCCATAATCACCTGATTCACAACCTAAAGTAACAAAATTGAAACAAAACAAGTTAATATAACATTTTAATTACTGGTATAAATCAATGGACGAATCAAGTTAATATAACAAGTTAACAAAATTTTAATATAACATTTTCCTCACAGTACTTTGAAGACCTGTATAGCTTATATAGAATGACTAACTAATGAAGAATGTCCTGGTTTTCAGGTTGACTAACTAACCCTGAACCCTGAACCGATTCAGAGTTACATATTAATGGTTACTTTAGTTTGTTTTCAGTTAGATTTTCTTGCATCCCAACAAAACAAAACCAACAATACATCATAGGAGAACCATCAAACCTTAAACCTAAGCAACATCATCTTTTCAAACTTTACACAGTTCCCTTTGCAAGTAAATTAGCAGGGAATGACTTCTGCTAATATTATAAGAAAAAAGGAAACCGAAAGAAGAAAACCAAGTTCTATAACATTTAGCATCGAATGCTATGCATTTTAATGAACAAGTTCCCTGTTAACTCTGAATGCTATTGAAAACAGTAACTAGTGCATAGGTAAAAAGTCACGTGGTCGTTCTTACTATAGAAGGTATTCTGAACAAGACGGTCAACTAAAGACACTGAGATTAGCTATATGTTGGTTCCAACTGACTCAAATGTCAAGAATATGCTAACTACTTCTGATCTCTCCACTAGTTAAGAAACACTCATCACTATCACTACAATAAATAAAGACTAGTTATCACTTCAAATTCTATTTTTAGCCATGGGTCAGAGAGTGTCAGACTCACAACTATATTCGGAAAAACCCATATATTTAATCCTTACACATCCTTAAACATTGACAATTGGTGTACACCCACTGAAAACAGACTAACAACAACCTGAAAGACTTTCCCCAATTCAATCTCTTGCATAACAAAGTTGAGTTGCAGAGCAGTTTCCCTGTATTCTTTAATCCTTATACATCTCAAGGAAATTATATTCGGCTAGTACTGGTTTTCAAACAAAGCTCAATGCCAACAATTTTTCATTTCTTGAACAAACACTAAAGGAGACAACTGATGGAACACAACTTAGCAACAGAACAATCTAATAAAGGAAAAACATAAGAGAAATTCCCATTTTCTCAGCTCAGCATGCTCTCTTTGACTACATATATATTAACAAAACAAGATACCAAAATCCACCTGAAAGGCTAAAGTCACACTAACTGCAGCAAACACACACAATTCAGGCAAGAAACATCAATTTATAGGTAAGCAGCATCAAAACAAAAACCTAAGCAAACCCCATACATAATCAGATCCAGATAACTACAGAAATAGGGAACCCTAAATTGGGTAGAAAATCTAGTCAAAGGTTAATACTAAAACAAAAAGAAACAAATTGGAAGAAGAATACCTATTAAATTCGTGCTCTGTAGCAGAGAAATTGAAGAGAGGAAAAGAGATTGAATCCAGAGAGATTGAAGAGAATCAGAAGTAAGGATCGATAACTTTAATCTTCTGTAGCGAGAGAAATGAAGAGAGATTAAAACTTTAAATGGGAGAACAATGGAGAATAATAGGAGCCAAGGAAAAACCAGAGAGATTCATTGAAGAGAGAAATACAGAGAGAAATGGAGAGATGGAGGCGCAGAGAAATGAATACAGAAGCAAGGATCGATAGCTTTAATCTTCTGTAGCGAATCGGGAGCGTTGGATTAGATTATAGTCTAATCTAACGGACAAAAAACCCCCCAAAAATATCGGGTTATACCGGTATTGGACCGTACCGGCCGATTTTTTCGGGTAAAATACCGTACTGCCGATTTTGGGTGTTTCGTTTCGGTGTACGTCCGATACCGGTAAAACCGGCGAAATATCGGCCTTACCGGCCGGTACGTACTAAACTGAGTAGGAATTATACCCTTAATGTCTGCTAAGGTCCACCCTAAAGCTTCCTTGTTGTCTTGAAGTACGGTCACTAGCCTACTTTCTTGATCACTATCCAAGTCGGATGCTACAATTACAGGTAAAGTCTCAGACGGGCCTAAAAACACATATTTCAGAGTATCTGGCAGTGGTTTGAGGTCCAAATTAGGAGGCTCTTCTAAAGAAGAAATTAAGGTAGAATTAGAAACTGGTAGTGGTTCGAACTTAGCTTTCCATCTACTAGTGTCTAACATAGGGGTAGAGTCTAATAGAGCATCTACTTGATCAATGGTGCTAATATCGTCGAAATCTAAGCCAAATATATAGGGGTAGAGTCTAATAGAGCATTATAAAAAATTGATAGGATTTTAGAATACCCTATATAAATAAACCGCAATTGCACGATGTCTACAATGCAGACAACGGCAAGTACGGGTCTAACCCACAGGGAGCAGGGACAATACTGCAATTAATATCTCAATTAACTAATCAGAAATAATATTTTTGGTTTTTAGAAATTCTAATAAACAAGAAAATAATAAAATAAACTAGCTAAAATATACAATATGATCAAGTAGAGAGGGCACTAGGGTTTTCAGTGTTCACCAATTTGATATATAGAACTCACATTTAATCTCCAAAATTATTGTTTCACCACTGTAATTTTCTTCGCTTCCAAGTTGACATTTCTAAAGAATTGCTTATCAATCGAAAAATATATTCCATCTAATATTATTAAGCATGGCATATCAGTTCAAAAGCATAAACAATCATTAGAACTATCTAACCAATATATAGTTTCAAATAAACAAATATCTAATTGATTGCATACACCGTCTAAGAATATAATCCAAGCACGACATATCAAACGGAAAGCATATATGATCAAATCTACTATTTATGCAATAATTAATCAAGCTAACAATGAAGATAAATACTAAGCATTTAAACCATTTATTTATAATTTTTCCATAATCAAAATTGGTTTCTACCCAAAAATCCTATTGACAAAATCTAGCAAAACATGGAGATGGATTTTTTAAAACCCATAAAAATAATTAACAGGAATAGAAAGAAAGAATTAAACCAAAGTAAAGCAATGGATGGTATGGCTGCTGGGATCTGTTTCTCATGTATACTTCTTTCAGACACCTCAACCCAGACAAAAATCTTACCACCTCTCTCTCCGTACAACACAGAACCTAGTAAACCACTCTTTCTATCTCTGTTAACAAATGTCTCCTTTATAACCTCCCACCTACAGGCCTCTGTCTTCTGTTCGGAGCCTCTCTCCTGTATACCTTCCAATCACCTTCTTTCTCTACTATCTCACCTCAGCTCTTGTCTCCCTCTGTTGTCTCCTCCCCTCCTCTCCGGATCCGCCTACTCCTTTCTCACTCTTCCTTTTATACGTAACCTAGAAGAGAACCTAATGAAAGTATAAAAGCAAAAACATCCAACCGTACTTTTCTTTTTCTTTTTCATGAAAATCCAACCCATCACGTGAATAGTCAACCTCCTCTATGTTTTAATCAACCGCACCTCTCTCTTTTAACCTAGATGCACTAGACTTCTATAATGTCCCCACCTTTTCTAGCTTATCTTTTCTATTAGCTGACGCCCCCACATGCTACCATCCGTCCTTTTTCAACCACCTAGCCTACTCCTCCTCCTACCTACAGGCCTCCAAAGGAAAGCAAAACCGTACTCCCCTTTTATACACTTTTAAACCTCAAAAGCAAGTCTGACTTCTCTCTTCTTAATTCACGGATGTCCCCACGTTCTCCAAATTCACAAGCCATTAACTCGAGCCATCCACTCACGTGCATCATCTCTGTATTAGCCAACACCATCAGCTAACCCAACTAACAAGGAAATATAATAGTCCTTCATTTAGTCTTTTTACTTGCCACGTTTGCAATAAATGTAAATAAAAGAAACAAATGTAAATGAAAGAGAAGGGATTGGAACATCTCACCTGATTGACGCAAGAAAAACAGTATTCTCTGTAACAAACATCAAACGATAGTAATAACAAAGAACACCAAAAATAAAAATAAACAAAAAGCCTAAAATAAAATAAAAATCTACCTACTGGATATGTACAGAAAGAATCCATGTACACTAATAATCTGAAAATTTGGGGATCAACCCAAAATACCATATATACAAATGACAGTTTCACACTTATATTATGGCAACACGGCGACACTGAAACTATCAAAAATAAGGGATTACCCCCAAACCAAGTTTTTACTACACTTGGAAGTGCGTAAAGAACATAATATGGGGATAAAATTGGGATTGGGGAAATATTAATCGGTTCGTGCAAGGTGTCAGGAACATGCAAGTCCTCTGGATATTTGGGTGCAAAGTGATCCAAAAAAACTTGAGAAGCACATAATTCTAACCCTAAATTAGGTAACTTTTGGAAGTCTATGGGTCTAGAAACAACCTCTAAGTCGGGTAAATGATCTTGTGAGATAGATTCATCTATGGAATTAGGCAAATCATCTACACAATCATCCACATGGTTATCAATATATTCTGTATGGAACTGAGAATCACTACAAGACTGATCATCATCATCCACAAATCTCTGCATTGCCAGATTTCTCAATCTTTGTTCCAAACTAAGCGGTCTGTGTTTATAATACTTCTCATATATCATTAGAGGTGATTCTTCACTTACCTCAGGTGAAGCAAGAACTTCATTATGCCGTGACCGATTTATATATTCCCTCAGTGTCATCTTAGATGACGTCTCCGGATTAAGAGGCATCTCCTGCGAAAGATTAATCATCCTCGGAAAAGTACCTGAAAAGAGATATTAAAACACAAAACAAGTCAAATAAAGCTAAAAATCCTAAAAGAAAAATAAAAACATATACAAAAATAAAAATAAATAAAATAAAAACCTAAACTACGATTAGAAAATTAAAAATATTAATTACAAGATTTCACAACCGCTCCCTGGCAGCGGGGCCAAAAATTGATAGTTTTGTAGATTGTGGTAAATAAAGTTCGTTCAAGACTTGTGAAGATTTGTTTTTAAATCTAATTTCTAGGACTAAAAGTAGGAAAACTCAAATAAAATTGATAACAAAGTTGAGAGAAAACCGAGGCTAGGATTCTACTATTTTCCAATTTTTAAAGTGATTAAATTCAATAATTATAATTATGCAATTCTAACATTTAATTTGATTCTAAAATATAGCAACAAGTAGATTTTCAAAATAACAATTGTATAACAAAAGCATGGAACATCTAAAACCTAGGCCAAAGCATGTACCATCTAACGAAATCACAATTGCTTAACAAAAATCATTAAATCAATTTTTAACCAATGAAATTAATCATAAATGAATTGCATAAATTAATTAAATAAACATTACCACATAATCTTTGGAAAATTAGCTTCATTAGTCGCCTCAGAGATGGGGTTTATCTCCTTATTGTATGGAAAAACCCTCAAAAATATATTTCATAGCTCAAAAAGTGTTTACAATAATGAAATAAAGGTAACACATGAGAACAGATACGCTTATAAGCGTTACAGAGACTTTTCTCTGTCTTACTGAAGAAAACAGAACTAAAGAACGGACCAGGGACGCTTCAAAAATTCAAAAGTATAACAACAGGTTCAGCGACAGTTCCAGCGGCAGTTTTCTGGAGCCTTTATTCTTCGTTTTCTTCTTTACAGCAGCAGAAAAAATATTTTTCCTGGATTTTTTCTTTCGAACTCTGGCTACCTCCTGAGCTCTCCAATACTCTCTCATCCCTTTTTATGACTCGACCCCATCTATTTATACAACAAAGGCCACCAAAGAATAATCATTAACAACAAAGATACTCGGGTATTTTTTTCACATAAACTCCCGTGATTTGATTTGATACTCTGCCTTGATTTCGTGTATCTTTTGATTTTGTGCGATTCACTCTTGATAAGGATAGTATATTCTCTGTTTTAAAACCCCAAAATCACGTAAGATATCTTCATAAACCCAAAATCAGATTCGCGGAAGAGAAGATATGGTTTCCCGCCTATTTCAAAATTTGAATTAAGTGAGGTGGGTGCCCTCATACAATGTACGGGTGCCTTTAGTAATTCTTCATGGGTGCCTTTAACACTTTTTCGAGCCAATTTTTCCAACAATGTTTATTTTCCAAAAATACCTATAAATACATAAAAACACAATATTAGTACAAAATAAGTTCCAACACTATAAAATTTGAGAGCAAATTATACACATAAATATGTCTATCACCAATACACATAGGAGATATACAGTGGCTGCAACATTCACTTCGTCATCGTTAAACTATGGATTCTTTTCTTCTTTATACTTGGTGCCTTTGAACATATTCATCAAGTGGACCATGCTGAACTGTAGGTGTCGCTCGATCCCAACTAAAGCACTAATGAGTGTCAAAATAAAGCTGCTCCCAGCTTAACTGCTTTACGTAATCAAACTTGATGGTTGTACCATGGTCAGCGAGACTAAGAATCTGCACCATATCATCTAGGGTGATTGTCATCTCTCCAAACGGCATATGGAAGGTGTCGGTCTCAGGATACATTCTCCCCAAGAAGGCTGATATTGACACCTGGTCATGCTCTAACATTGAATTCTTGGCACCAGTAGATAACCCTGAGTCATAAATAATTTGCTTGAACTTTTCACACTCACCATCTAACGGACAGTCTTTTATTTTTCTTGGTGCAGCTGTAGGTTTGAGTATATGAACCACAATGGTCCTAATATACACGACGAATTATAAAATAATTAGAATAGTCGTTAACACTTCTACGAATAAAAAGACAATAGCTTAAGCATGATGTTTTATAATTATTACCTCAGTTGAATAAATTTCTTTGGCCCATGAGTCTTTGTATCCAAATAAAAGATCTCCTCCATCTCTTGGTAACCCAGGGATTTGGCCTGCTTCAATACCCTTCATCTTCAAAGAGGTGGGGACTTGGTGTCATCCTTTCTTCTTAATTACCTTATTTCTACCTTGTTCTTCTCCTTGTGCAACACTTGGTTCTCCTTCTTCTTGGTTTCTAACTTGTGGAGCACTTGGTTCTCCTTTTTCTTGGTTCCTAACTTGTGGAACACTTAGGTTGTAAACTTGGTTGAGTTCCTTCGGTGATAGAGATTCCGCTATCGCTCTTTTCTCTTCTTGCACTAGCTGTTACTTTCTTACCCCCTTCACGAAGAGGCCCCGAAAGAACTGTATTTTGGGCTTGCTTAGCTCTCCTTTTCCTAAAAAAAATAAAATAAAGAACAATTATCTCGTAAGACACCGTTTAATCACTACATAATCGGTAGAAAAGGTATATAAAAAACAACTGATTATTCATAATCGGTAGCTCGGGTCCTATATTATCTCCCGATTATGCAACAATTTTGGGTCATAAAACTATAAGCTATGGACACACATATAATCGGTAGTCAAATAAACAAACTAACAAACGATTACAAAACAATCGATAGCTCGGATCCTAGATTATTTCCCGATTATGCATAAAAATTGGATCAGAAAACTCTAAGCTATGGACACACATATAATCAGTAGTCAAATAAACACAATGATAAACGATTACAAAACAATCGGAACTCATATACAAAACCTATCTACCGATTAGGTAAAGAGAAATCAAAAGTTTTAAGGAAAATATAATTGAGAGACAATAACCACACATAACTACAGATTATGATGTAGCCCTAATATTTTTTCAATTTCAATATATTTTAATCGGAAGTTAACAGCTACTACATATCTACCGATTGATTCAAAACTATATTCCTCTACATGAAACCATCTAATATGATCGTTAGTTAGATAAAAATATTAACTACCGATTAAGCCTAAATTTTAGTACAGAAAGAAAATCGCTATTTAATGACTAAATATAACTACCGATTATAGTCGATGTGCTTGAGGAATGATGAATTCTTTCATAATAGGGAGTTAACAACTACTACATATCTACTGATTGATTCAAAACTATATTCCTCTACATCGAAACCATCTAATATAATAAGTAGTTAGATAAAAAAATTAACTGCCGATTAAGCCTAAATTTTGGTACAAAAAGAAAATAACTAGACCTAATCGGTAGTTAATGTCTAAATCTAACTACCGATTAAAGTCGATGTTCTTGAGGAATGATGAATTCTCTCATAATCGGAAGTTTGAACCTATATGAAACTACCGATTCTGGGTAAAAATCGAAAACCCTAGAAATTATAATGACGATTTCAATCAATTGAAGCAAAATAAACCCAAATAGTGGTATACCCTTACCTAATTGGGGCCATCATACACTTCTGGAGAGTCCAATTGTAAGAATCAGTCTTCTTATCTAGTTTATCATCTTCGTGTTATTCATCTTCTTCACTATGTTTTTTCAACAATGTCACTGTTTCTTAATCTCTCCACAAAATTTGGCCGGTTACTATTATCAGATTGACGACTTGTTTGTTTATGTCGATCCATATTTATATTGAAATATCGACGATGATTTGGTATGACGATTAACGACGATACTATGAATTGGTTTTGAAAATTTCACGAGGAATTTTTTTTCTCACAATCGGTAATCAAGAGGAAGAGAAGAAGAAGAGTTAGATTTTTCTCACAATCTGTAGTAAATAGGAAGATAAGAAAAAAAAAGTTAGAATTGAATGAAATGAGTTTAGGTTTTACACTTTTATTAGTGAAAGGGTATATAGGTATTTTTACCTACCATTAGGACTTCCCATAGTCACATCTATTGTATGGGAATAAATAAGTCGCCCCAAATTCTTTTTGGGTTGCCCTAAAAAACGCTAGGTTAAATAACCATCTTATATAACTATGCTTCAAAAATTAAACAACCATTATGTAATTTGATTGATCATCAGTTACCTAATCTATGCATTTCCCATCTTTATCAAATCTAATAGAAATTTTGACTTTTGGCCATAAGATTGGACATCAGAGTTGTTGGATACTTTTAATGTCACATAAAATAAATGTTTTACGTATTTTATTTTCCGCTATAAAAAGAGGTATGTGATTCAAATTTTAGTTTGAATATGAAGGGACATGATAGTTCACATAAGACATACCTATTCCCATTAAGCATCATGTATGTCTATTGGAAATGAAGAGGCATCTCTAATGGGTGTGAACCCTCCTATATGACTAGTGATAATTAATTCTTATGAAGAGTAGAAAATATATTTCCTTGTTTTCTCTCTTCTCTAAGTCTCATCGGAAAATCTCTCTAGTGTATTCTTGGTAGAAACAAGATTATATAAGTCTTATATTCTCTAAGTCTCTAATGTTGTTATAGGGTTTCATTATATCCTGAAGGAAATATTCAATTACCCAATTATACTCGCGAATTATATTCAGAAGGTCGAATATTTACCTAAAAGAATCTTAATCGAACCTTGAAGTCGGAATTACAATAAAAGATTTTAATGTAGAACAACAATTTCTTGTTAGAGTTTTTCATCCTCCTATTTAGGCAAAAGTTTTCGACACGAGTTACACCTAACTCTCTCCAAAAACTCACTACAAAACATGGCTATAACAGCCGGACGAGTCCATAACAAACTTTTTCAGGGGACTAGGTGAATATAAAAGAAATTGCCTACAAAAGTTTAGATGTATAAAATTGGAAACATTACTTTGTCGTTGGACCGAAGTCAAGTTTATACATTTTCATTACATTTTGTTCCATTTATGCGCAGAAATCCCATAAGGGTTCCCAACTCTGCAGTAAATACCAATTAGGACCTTCTGACCATACGTCTCATACCGCATACCCAGGAATCCCAAAAGGGTCCACAATTTTGCCGTAAACAATGATTGAGACCTTCTAAGCATACATCCCATACCGCATACCCAGGAATCCCAATAAAGTTCACAATTTTACAAGGGTCATCAAACGTGACATACAATTCTTACCGTAATCTACCAAAACCTAATGTAGAGCATTCAGATGCAGCAACCATCCCTAGCAGTCTTCCGTGTTTCCACTAATGTAGTGGGAGCTAGACGGGATGATAACACACACCGTTCCTGACTGATGGAGATAATTAGTCCCAATATCTTCCACCGTTCCAAACGATCTTCCGACTCACCAACTATCAGGTGGGTCACCAATTAAGGCCTAACAAACTCACAATACTCGGTTAATCCAACATGATTTACAAAGTAACTGCTTAGTATTTGAGAATTCTTTTTTACGCACAGTAGTTAGCCTATGCTTCCAACTTATTCCTTTATCTTTTAAGAAATTTTTTGTAGTCACATTACAAAAAAAAATATTGACGAGTTCAATATGCACAGTCCTTAGTGTTGTTTCGGAATTCGCTCTGATACTACTTATGACGAACCAAAAAATTCCGCTCCCAGCGCCGTGCTACCCAAGCCAGGACTCCCCGATATGCCACTCTGATGCAAGTGATTGAGCTGTAAAATTTCATGGCTTACCAGGCCAATGCACGTCAATTTTCCTTTTCCAGCATGATTTGCTTATAGCATAACTCCACACCATTCTGATAGACACGTTTTCGTGTCTAATTTGTCCTTAATTTGTTCATTGC